>JAJHZJ010000089.1:13601032-14038532 GCA_023548195.1 Bettongia penicillata ogilbyi | reverse complement strand
TTTCTCACCAGGAGCTTTCTAACCCAATGGTTAAAGTGTGATTTTTTTTAATATAGCATACCTTTAGAGAAAATCATTGAAGGAATGCATTAATTTCATTCTGAACTATACCTATGACTATGTCTGACCACTGATTCTATGGCATACCTACCTGTGCAGAAGAATCAAAGTTTCGTACCAATCCTTTCTGTGCCTTCTGGCATTTAGCTCTATCTTGTACAGTGACTTTGTGATGAAGGAATCAGACTAGCTGAGCTTCCTGTTATTTGGTTACTCAATTAGTTAAACATTTGATCTGTTACCCACATCATGCTGACTGACAATAAATCCACAAGCATACATTAAGTACTACCATTCTACTAGGCTCTAGGGTTACAAAAACAAAAACATGAATCCATCAATCCCTACTCTCAATGAGTTTACATTCTATTGGGGAGACAACATGAATGTATGTAGGCATATACAGAATGCTCTTCTTATACGTCTTCAGAAGTGGGTTCATTCAAAGAATTATAGAATCATAAACTCTCAAAGGTGAAAGGGATCTCAGATACCATCTACCAATCTATATATGAAAAAGATTCCCATTCCCTTTCACAACATAATCAGTAAGTGCCAATATAGCCTTTGCTTAAAGACTTCTTTATTTTCCAAGACAATTCATTTCGCTTTTGGAGAGCTCTCATTTTTAAGAAGTATGAAAGCATTTTCTTTCTTACAACTTCTACTTATTGCATTTAGTTCTGCCCTCTAGGGTTAAGGGGGGAAGGGAAAAAAGAAAAGGAAATAAGCATTTATATAATGCCTACTGTGTACCAGGTAAGAACTTTAAACATATCAACTCATTTGAACCTCACAACAACCCTGCAAGATAGGCGTTTTTATTATCCCTATTTTAGAGTTAGAAAAATTGAGACAAATAGACGTTAAGTATTACAGATGACACAAAATTGGATTGATAACCCATTGGATGACAAGAAAAAAAAATAAAGATCTTTAAGGGCCCAAGGCAGCACAACTAATTATGAGGCTGGATTTGAATTCAGGTCTTCTAGACTCAACTCTCTATCCACTGTACCATCTAGCTGCATCCAGAAGATTAAGATCTGCTCCATGTGACAGTTTTTCAGCTACTTGAAGAAAGCTAGCCTGTTCCCATTAAGTCTTCACCTCTCTGGGTTAAACAAGCTGAGTTCTTTCTACCGATCCTCATATCTTGCTCTGGATGTTCTCCAGCTTGCTAAAGTTTTTCCCAAAATATTTTGCATAGAACTACATTCCTTATTCTAAATGTATTCTCACCAAGACAGAACAGAGAAATATCATTTCTTTCCTTCTGGGCATGATTCCTGTCAATTTAGTATATGATCATATTAACATGTTCCGCATCACAGTTTGTTGATCTGTATTGAGTTTACCATCTCCCAAGATCTTTTTATTAGAAAAAAATGGGTATTTGGGGCATGTCTACATGTCTTGTACTTGTGACAGTTTCTGAACCCATGTGTAAGACTATATATTAATCCCTATTAAATTTTATCTTATTGCAGTCAGTCCAGTGTTGTTACCCATAAGGATCTTTTTTTATCTTGTCATCCAGTGAGTTTTCTATCCCTTTCAATTTTGTGTCATTTGTAAATTTAGTTAAGACATCATCTATGTCTTCATCCTAGTAATTAAAAAAATATTAAACAGCAGGCCAAGTAAAGATCCCCGAAGCTCTTTACTAGAGACTTCTCTCCAAGTTTACATAAATAAGACAGAGCGAGGGGGGGCAGAGAGAGAGAGAGAGAGAGAGAGAGAGAGAGAGAGAGAGAAATTTTCTGGTTTCCCTCAAGTCCCAGATAAAAATCCCATCTTTCTTAAGTTTTATTTTTCCTGAACCCCACAAAATACCTTCCCTCCATTGATTACCTCCAATTTATCTCTTATCACACATGCAATATATGTGTATATTATACGTGTATATATGTCATATATAGGTCATGTATAAATACACCTTGTTTGTACATAGTTGCCTTCATGTCATTTCCTCCATTGCTGTGAGCTGTTTACAGATAGACAGTCTCTGCCTTTTCTTTGTATCCACAATGCCTGGAACATGATAGGTTCTTGATAAATGTTTCTTGACTTTACTAAGAGTTCATTATGTTCCAGGAACTAGGCTAAGGAATGGGAAGTTACAAATATAAAGAAAAAAATCACACAAATTTCTACCCTTTAGGGACTTACAATCAAATGGGGAAAGATTACATATAAAGGAGAACTGAACATAAAGGATATGTTGTAGAGGTCTGGACCCCAGCAAAATGAGGTGAAAGTTAACCTATCAGAGCCAAGAGACCTGGAATATCTAAGACTCAGTCATTGAATCCCTCATCTGTTTCTGTTTCTGTCCAAGTGATCCACAGTATACTTTTAATTATAATACTATTTCTGTTTCTATCTGTATTGATCTTTATTGAAATATTAAAAGAATCTGTGACTCAATCATTCCATGTTGCTTTCTCCCCTGGTGGTAGGAAACCTGCAGCCTTGAGGTCACATGTTGAGCTCTAGGACCTCAAGTGGGGCCCTTTGACTGAATCCAAACTTCACAGATCAAATATGGGACTTGGTCAAAAGGTCACTCCCAAGGACCTAGAAGATCACATGTGACCTTGAGGTTGCAGATTCTCTTCCCTTGTCCTAATCTTTTCCATATTTTTATAGAATTGAAATATAGTGAATATATACAGTGAGTATATAAAGTGAATGTCAAGGCAACTTTGGAACAGAAAATTAACCTAAAGGAAGTCT
Organism: Bettongia penicillata ogilbyi; assembly: GCA_023548195.1. Classification (NCBI taxonomy): domain Eukaryota; kingdom Metazoa; phylum Chordata; class Mammalia; order Diprotodontia; family Potoroidae; genus Bettongia; species Bettongia penicillata. Next base: position 14,035,733 of record JAJHZJ010000089.1, on the reverse strand, counting down.
GAGGGCTGTGGAAAAGATCCAAGGTAGTCTCATCTTTGCCTTGGAGGCAAGGGTGCTTTAAGGTTTGCAAAACAATTTACATGCAGCATCTCATTATCAAATTATATGTTGATTATATATAAATCTAGGATCTTTCTCTTTTTAACTTCACATTCCCTCTCTCCATGCCTTTGTTTTGTTTGTGTCTCATGCCTGGAATATATTCCTTTGCATTCTCGACTTCATAGAATATCACACTTCTGTCAAAGCTGACCTCAAATTCTACCTTCCACATAAAGGTTTTCCTGACAAGCCATACTTCCCTCCCATCCCATCCAACCCAGCTCTTAGTGCCTTCCCTCTCTAAAATACCTTATATTTATTTATTATGCACACACTTTTATACAAATATGTTATCTCCTCTAATCAATGAAAATCCATGAGATCAGAGACTAATCAATTTTTAGTTTTGCAACCCCAGAGCCTAGCACATATTAGACACAAATAAATCCTTATTGATGGATTGAGTGAAGGTATAAACTACATTGATAAATGCTAAACTTGTAATATATAATTTTTATAGTACCATACATTATATACTTTATAGATCTCTGATTTTTCAAGTCTCTTCAACAATTGCTATGACCAAAAAAAATACTTGAACAAAAGAAATCACCTGCTTTTCAGAGAGCCTTTTTGGCTTTGTGAGTCTACAGTATACTACACAGCATTTGAGATTTCATGGTTACTTCCATATTACAGTAAGATTCTAGGTAGATATTTTAATATCATATAATATTATATTAAAAAAGAGCTTGGTATAGGAGATGGAGAATAGTTTGAACTTGTTGACTGGGTACTGCATGAACGAGACCTTATAGATTCTTTCCTTTAGAAAAAAAGGCTTATTTTCATTTTTTATTTCTCCTAAAAAAACTCATTTAAAACATTTTTGAAATCTATGTGATGAATTCATCTTGTATTTTATATTTCCTTCTTTCTGCTTCACTTCAGCCAATCCTTGTCAGTATGTTGATGAATATTCAAATTGCCAAATGATGAAAGATGAGCTTACCTGTGACTTCACATATGTCAAGCATCACTGCAAAGCTTCATGCAAGTGTACCAGTGAAATACATTAGAGTTAGTTCCCAGTTTCTCTCTTCTGTAGGACTAATTATCCCCTTTTAGAGCCAAGATGTAAGCTATGACTATGTAATACCACTCTCATTGTATTACAAGTGTGTATAATTCTAGGTAAAACTATAATAAACTGTATCCCTGTTTCTATTTGTTATAATATATATGGAAGATTCTCATTTCCATTTTGTAGTACCTGCTTGCACAATAAAATTGTATTCAGGCTTGTTTTTTTATTTGTACTATTAAGAGTTTCTGCTGAATATTTTAAAAAAGAAAATCCAGACCAAAGGACAATTTCTGGTTCTTAACATTTTTTCATGGCCTAATAAATCCTAGCTATCTATTTTTGCGTATGATTTTAAATTGGCCATTTAAATAGCAGTAATAAAAAGTCTAAATTTTATTCCTTTCATGACAGATTGACTTCCTTCATTTTACAACAAATTATTAAATTTGTGCCTGAGAATGAAAAGGAGCAATTATATTTCAACATAACTGAGGAAATCTTGAAGAAAAATTGTAGATGTTATGTGACTTCCCAAGGTTAACTTCAACAATCTTGATTAATGGGAAAAACTTCCAATGAAACAGGTTACCCACTTAGTACTGGATCATTCCATGAGATGTCCAAGAATGTATTACAGAAAAGTTCTCTCAATATAGAAAGAGAGGTTTTACATCAGATATTCAGATATAGCTTTGGTCCTGTAGGCAGCAATGGCACAGAAGAGCTGACTTACCTTTCAGGAGTATTCCTATAACTTAAAACCCCTCACCCCCCCACCTAGAAGACCACTGGATAGACTGGTAAATTGACCTCAGTAGTCTATCTCAAAAATAAGCCACCAATATCTATTTAAATTAGAATCTATATATAATAGCCATAGATTCATGAATCTGAAAGGGACGTTGGAGAGTTATCAGGTTCAACCTCTACCTGAAACATCAGTCATCTCTATAATATTCTTCTAACTACATTTTACTTTCTCCATTACTGTAGAGGGCAGCACGATTCTCCTAGCCTCTCAAGGCTAAAATCTAGAAATCATCCTGGATTCCATGCTATATTTTCCTTTCCCCATTCCATATCCAAGATGTTACCAAGGCCTATCAATTTCTGCCTTTGCAAGGTCTTGAAATATACTCCCCTCTCTTCTTTGATGCCACCACAACTCTAGTGAAGGCCCTCAACACATCATACTTTGATTATTGCAATAGTCTGGTGGGTCTGCCTCCCTCAAGTCTCTCCCCACTTTAATCCGTCCTCCATTCAGCCACTAAACTGATTTTCCTAAAGCACAGGTCAAACCATGGGACCCCGCTACTCAATAAACTATAGTGACTCCCAATTGTTTCCAAGATTAAATACAAAATGCTCTGTTTGGCATTCAAAACTCTTCATAATCTAGCACCCTCCTGTCCTTCCAGTCTTCTCATACCTTACTCCCCAACATGTAGTCTTAGAGTCAATGACATTGGCCTCCTTACTTTTCCATGAACAAGATATTCCTTTTCTAGGCTGAAGGAATTCTGGATCTGCCCCCTGTGCACATAATCCTCTCCCTCCTCCACTGTGACTACTGACCTCCTTAACTTCTAAGTCCCATCTTCTACGGAAGGCTTCCCCAGCCCTTCTAAATTCCAGTGCCTTCTTGCTTTTAATTATTTCCTATTTATCCTGTACATAGCTTGCTTTGTATACATTTGTCTCCCCCACTAAATTGTATACTTCTTGAGGACAGGAATTTTGCCTCTTTTTGTGTCCCTTGTGCTTTGTGCAGTGCCTGGAACATAGTAAGTACTTAATAAATCTTTACTGATTGATGAAAATTATCAACTAAAGTTCACGGAAACCAACACCACTTATAAGAATGAAAAACAGTGCTAGATATTATGGAATGAGGATATGGTTACAAAGGTCCAGAGTTCCTAGATTGCATTTTCTGGAGTGATTTAGGATTTCTGGGAAAGTGTTCAGTTTGAATACGAATTGACACTCCACTGTAAAACTTTCCCTGAAGGCAAATTAATTCAGTCCACATCCATTCATTCCTCACCTGAGAGCCTACAGTTCATTTTCTGATCCATCAAAGTGTCCTGGCTGTTTTGCAATGTTCACAGATATGCATAGTTCTACATATGCATGATTTAGTGTATAAAGAAGAGTTCTAAGAGTTCCTCTCCTGAAATAAACCATTGGTTTGTAGAGAGTGGAATTGGTAGTTGGAAAGAACTGAGTTTCAATTCTACCACAGACACTTAACAGCTGTGCAACCATGAGGAAGTATTTTAACTTCTCTGAGTTCGACTTTCTCCAACTATACAATGGGGATTGTGGTAGCACATACCTCACAGTGTTATTATGAGGATCAAATGATATAGAATATGAAAGTGCTTTGCAAGTCTCAAAGCAAGCACTGTATTGATATGAACCATTATATATTGATTGATTCATTCTTTCAACAAAATGTACACCTCTTACCTCAGTCTTCTCTTACTATGGTAGTCGAACCAAATTGTAACTTAATAGCCCTCATTTTAATAAGGAGGTTCAAGGGCGGGGAATAATTTGCCCAAGGCCACTCATGTAGTGTCAGAGATAGAACTCCAGAAAAACTACCAAGATCATATCCCTTAAATAATGATAGACTCTCTGTCTTTTGGAGTTTTTTCCGTTGTTTGAGAGTCGCAGGATCCTAGAACCAAAGAACTGAAATATTTTACAGTAGCGTCATCTAACCTAACCTTTAACTGAAGGCAGCATGAATATTACAGTATTAACAAGAGAACATCTAGCCTTGGCTTGAATACCTCCACTAACTGAGAACACACCCATGATATCTCATATCCATTTTTAGACTATTTTAATCGTTAGAAAGTTTTCATTTAGCATTAAGAATGGAAATTGAACCTATGATTTCACTAACATAGAGAACTCCTGGAAATAGAACTCATTAAGTATTTCCCTAAATGTTCCCCCTGTTTCCAACTTTCCCTTTACCATAAAAGACATCACCAGAATTACAACATTTATGTCACCCTTGGCTCCCCACTCACCCCACTATCCAGGTGCTAATCCTTGTCATCTATGTCCTCTCAATATCTCTCATGTACATCCCCCTTCTCTATTCACATAGCCATCCGCCCAGGACTATTATTACAATAGCCTTGTATTTGTTCTTCCTGCCCTCAAGTCTCTATCTACTGTAATCTATTCTCCACTCAGCTGCCAAGGTGAATTTTCTAAAACTTAAGTCTAATTCTGACACCCATAGGAGCAAATAAGATTTGTTTGTTTGATTTGTGCTTCAAGCCTTCCATAATCTGGCCCCTTCCTAGTCTTTCTGTCCCTTTACATTATACTTTTCTCCAGACATTCTACATTCTAAGAATGTTGATTTGCTTATGGTTCCTTTTAAAAAAGGGAATTCACCTCCATACTTTGGTTTCCCCAACTTTCTTCAAGATTTATCTCAATTCCCACCTGCTTCAGAAATTTTTCCTAGTCCTCCCAAGTAGTAATAGCTGCCCCTCTCAGGTGTCACTCTACTCTGTATTTATCTTGGGTATACCTAATTGTTTACATTTAGTCTCACCCTTTAGAATGTAAATAATATTATTTTAAGAACAATTTTGAGCAAATAAATCATTTAGACTATTATAAATACCCAAATTAGCTACAAAAGACCTATGAAGGAAAATACTATCTGCATCCAGAGAAAGGACTGAAAAATAGAAGGATGTAGAGTGTTGGGAGCCAGCACTTAGTGCTGGGCCCCTCACCCTTGAGGTCAACATGCCCTGAACATCTTGTTTTGCAATAAGCAAATATCACAAGACGTCTTTGTCAATGGATGTTGCAACCACAAAAGGGCTTGGCCCCCCGTCCCAGGAAATAACCTAATCGTAAAGATTGCATGATTAGATACTACCCTCGCCCTGGACCCTCCCCATTCCTTTCTATTCCTCTTCCCTGTTTCAATTACTATATAAGCTGTACCCTGAGCTAGATAAACTGAGACCTTGACAAAATCTGCTTGGTCTCCCTCCTCTTCTCGCCCGTTTCTCTTTCAGGCTGGGTTCCCCTCGACCCCCCGAATAACTGAGTCCCGCGGGATGGGACAGTAGAGAATGATTTTACACATATATACATATTTGTGTCTAATGGTAACCATCCCTGGGTTTGGGGACAAAAAAAGAAATTTACATGATAACTTTATAATATATTTAAAAGGAATAGCAACTTGCAGTTTCATGTGTAAACATCTTTTTTATTATACTATGTTATGGAAATGCTTGTTTTAATCCATAAATTAAAAATAAATTTAATAGATTTTAATTAAAAGATTAATTAATAATTATAATTAGTAATATAATTATATTATATGTATATAGTATAATTTTAATAGCTAAAATAAATAAGATTAGCTAAATATTAATAGAATAAATTAGAAACAAATCTAATAAAATAAATTAAAAAGAAGATAAGCTCTTTGAGGGCAGGTGCTGTATATTTAACTGAGTGATTAGATGACATGTCTAGGATTATTTAATCAATGTGTGTTAGAGGTGGAAGTTAAGCCCAAGTTATTATGGCTTTGCTGCCTCTCAATAACATACCAGTCAAAATCTACCTCCTTGTAATTTGTACCCAGTGGTACCCATTCTGCCCTCCAGAGATAAGCAAAATTAATGTAATTCCTCTTATATATGACAGCCCTTAAGACACTTGAAAATAGTTAACATGATTACCCCAAATTTCATTTTCTCTGGGCTAGAAATCTACAGTTCCTTCAATTGATCCTCACATGATATGGCTTCCAAATCATTTAGCATACTGGCCTCCCTCCCTGTACATGTTCTGCATTATCAATATGTCACCTAAAATGGTGGCCTATACTGGACTTGCAGTCAGCTGAAATCTTTAAGTTATTTCCACAGAAACTGTTTAGTTTAGGTCTGTTTTAACCTGTACATGGACAAAGTATGGAGCAGATTACAAATCTGAAATTCTGGGAGGAGTTAGTATTCCCTCAGAAGGAACACTGCAGAAAAGGTAGTCTTGGCTGACTTTGTGGAAGGGTCTCTAAGTATGTTATTTAGCATTTGGCCATTGCATAACCAATGTCTAATAATATTAACTGTGTACCTTAAAGGGGAAGGGAAGAAAAGAGCACTTACACAAAGGAATGGTCAAAACCACCCCCATTTTAGCCTTGACACTTTATATAAAAACATGTCTTAATCAGTCAATCAGTGATAGGTTTCAAACCAAGAGTTCTTTACCTAGGGTCAACAACATCCCGCAAGGGGAACATGGATAGATTATAAGAGGGTTGTGAAGTTGGATGGGAAAAAGTCTTCATTTCAATAACTGATTTCCTTTATAATCTTATGTATTTTATTTTACGCATTTAAAAACATTATTCTGAGAAGAGGTCCATAGATTTCTCCAGACAGTCAAAGTTGTCCATCACACACACGCACACTCACACACACACTCACACACACGCAATTTAGAATCTTTATAATGAGTATGAAAAGTCTTTGAAAGACATTGGATCAATTGAAATGACACAAGATTTTGTGTACAAAGGACCTTTTTCTTCTTGGTGTCTCCTTCTTCTGAGGCATCTAGTCTCTCCAGGAAATCCCAAAGTCATGTTATACTTCTATTGCTTTAACATATAGTTTTCTCATTCCTTCAGGATCTTACTACTTGACTGAGAAAGTATGACTTAGAAGAGGTATTGAATGAACTATATCCTGGATTCTGGTCCCACATTTGCCACTTTGTAAATTTCACTTTTCTGTTCTTGAGTTTCTTCCCCTATAAAATGAGAGTTGGAATCAGGTCCCTTTCACCTATGATTCAGTTGCAAATAATTTCTGGCAAGTGTATTAATATAAGGCAATAAAATAGAGGTGATCAAGTGAACCTCTGATTAGCTAGTCTGGGACACAGCCCATGGAGCTGGATGTGCACCTTGATGGATTGACACAGGGACTTCTAATAAATACTCAATGACTGAGAGCTGTTTTAATAATAATTAGCTGTGGAGAATTTGGGTTAGAAGTAGACAAACTAGGCAGAGCACCTGTACAGCTCCTGATTATCCTATTCACAGTAATGCTATGCGATAATAACTTAATATGGTGGTGTCCCTGCGAGAGGGATTTGCATGATACAGGTGATTCCTTGGCAACAAGAATCCTTTACTCAAAGCAATGTATTTCCAATATTGGCAACTTTAGACAATATGAGCAGACCAACAGAGAAGAGATATTGGCTCTTGGAGAAACTTCAGACCATAGCATAAAGGTTATTACCGAACTTATTTTAAATAAATTGACCCTGTGTTCAGATCTTACTGATGATTGATAGATCTATTCATTCTATTTCAATTCAACAAACATTTGTTTGGAGCCTACTAAACTTAAGGCCAGAAGCCAAGTATACAAAGAAAAAGAAGGATCCTCTACTCTCAAGAAACTTATATTACTCTACCAGGTAAATACAACTTGTAAACAGTACATACAAGACAGTTGGACAAGAGAGAGAAGGGTCCTGGTTTCCTCCGCAATACTCTCTCCTTGGACTTCAATGAACTTTCTACTCATAGCTCTGTTGCTCCCAGCTGATAATTTTTCCAGATGCCCCCACTGACCTCATTGCCTGTTCTCTTGGCTATTAAGGAACTCACTGCTCTTTTTCAGTACCCTTCGTGATAATGTAGGGAATTTTAATCCTGAGGGGCAAGGAGATAAGTTCCAGCAAAACTGATAGCTCCTCCATCTTTTCTAAGAGTATACCTTACCTGGCACAAGTCTGCCTTGCTGAGAATAACCCTGACAAACAATGACATTCAGCAAGGGAAACCAGCCTTTGGACCACATCCTTACTCTAGAGGAACTCAGTCTCAGCTCCATTTAATTAAGTTCACAGTACTGATGGCATTTGTATGCATAGTAAACAAAACTTCACATCCACTTTGATGCCCTTTCTGCTTCCTGACATTAGGGCTAAGTATTCCTTCCCAAAGGGCCTGTCCCTTACTTATCTTTAGGCTGACAAGGAACCCTGTCTTTTACTTGTTCTAGTTATTGGGGGCAATGGGATAAGAACTATACAAATCATATCAGGCTGATATTTTTCTTGGAAGACCTTAAAGCATGTAGGCATTTAGGTCAAAAATTTCCCTAAATCAGTCACTATAATAGAAAGAGCAATACATTTGAAATTAGTGGACCTGAGCTTGAATTTCAGCTACCACACATACTACTTGTATGACTTCCCCCATTCTGGACTTCAGTTTCCTATTCTGTAAAATGAGGCATTAGACTGGGGAGACAGCGTGGTACAATAGAAAGAGTGCCATATTTGAAGCCAGAGGGTTTGAATTTTAGTAATTGCATTAGCAAATCATTTATCTCACCCTTGTTTTCCTCATCTATAAAATGAGGTGGTTGAACTAGATTACTTGATCTGTGATTCTATTATTTAATGGAGTGCCGTGATAGGATAATTAAATTAGAACTAGAAGAGACCTTAGAGGTCATTTACTATAACACTATCATTTTGAAAGATAAAGAAATTGAGGTTCAGAGAGGGAAAATAGCTTGCCTAAGGTCATACAGCTAAGGTGCATGGATTCAATTCATTTTCTCTGATTCCATTGCAAGTGCTCAGATGAGTTGGTCTAAAATTGCTATCATAGTAAAATTACTCTATCAGCATAGGCATCTAGGTGGTGCAGTAGAACACTGAGCCTAGAGTCAGGAAAACCAAAGATAACTGACCTCAGACACTGACTAACTGAGTGACCCTGGGCAAGTCACTTAACCTCTGTTTGCTTCAGTTTCCTCATCTCTAAAATGGGGATAATAAAGAGCACTTACCTCCCAGGGTTGTTTGCAAGATCAGATGAGAAAATATTTGTAAAACACTTAGCACAATGCCTGGCACCTAGTAGGTACACTATATATATATATATATATATATATATATATATATATATATATATATATATATATATATATATATACATATATATTATTTCTATTATTAATGATAATAATGGGTAAATAATAATAATAGCTTAACGTCTATATGGAAGTTACTATATGTGTAAATTTTAAAGAATTATTTACATCCTAGTTATTACTGTTAGTGAAAACAACATAAAATTAAGAGTTGGGAGACCTAGGTTGAAATATTACCTCCGTTACCATTTGTGTAACATTGAGCAAATCCCTTAACCTCTCAAGATGTCAGTTTCCTTCTCTGTAAAATTAGGAGATTAGAATAGATGTCCTCTAGGGCCTCTTTTTGCTCTAAATCTGCATTACCTCTTATAAAGGTAAGATACATGATATACAATGAAAGGTTTAGAACAGAAATTTTGACAATTCCTCTATGTGCCTATTTTGCTATTGGTATATAAGGAAGGGAGTAAAGAAGCCTGAAAATCAACGAACAAGAGAAAGTATTTTCTATAAGTGCCACGTTATATGTCCATCATCCAAGCATTCATCCAATTAAAGTTAGAGAAGCTAATCACCCAACCGGAATCAGGGTGATGATACTTTGGCCACAGTAACCCCCCTTCTCATCGCCCCCAAAATCATCTCCTAAATTGTGATCACTTTTGGTAGAGAGGTATCCATACTAATGGAATTAAATTTTCTTGAAGCATACTTTTACTGTAAATAGAGTGAATATCTTCGTCATGAGGTGTTGGAAAATCCTATCTCACTTGGTGCACATGTGAAAGGGACTTCACAGGGTAAGAAGATAACAGCAGAAAAACTGTGTTCTGCACCCATTTAGCCCAACGTAGCTAATCAGACTTTGGTAAATATAGCTGTAATGTCATAATAAAAGAAAAGACTCTATGGTCTTCGATGTCCTGCCTTAACTTCCAACAATGCTGCCCCACGGAAGGCTGATAGTGCTAGTATTTAACAAGCATTTGTTAACTGAGCATTTGACTGATTCCTTATGATACATTATTAATAATAATAAATTATCAATAAATAATTAATTAATAATTATTAAAATAATAATAATTAATAGTATTACTTCCTTGAAATAACTCAAATAAACCTGTGGAGACCTTTGCTCCTTAGGTTTACAGAAGTCTGATCTGCAACCTAGTATTCACAGAAGTTGTCTCAGTGATTAAAAGATTGAAAAATAATTTATTATTTTATTACTATTCTTTGCCATTACATACAATCTGCTATGCAAATATGTAGTAGAAGATGGCTGAATATACATATGTTCAAGGGACATACATAGTGTGATGTGAATAGAAAGCTAGACTTATAATGAAAAGGAGTCACATTTCTGACATATTCTGGCTGCATGACCTTGGGAAAGTAATTTATTTTACTTTCTTGGGGCCTCAGGGAACTAAATTGGATAGCAAGTGCCAATTCACATTGTAGAGAGTATTCATCAAAAATTTACTTTAACAAGAAAATCACAAATCTAAGTCCTTTTCCCCTGGGAGAAAAAAAGGTGCAGAACAAAACGATGGATTTTGAGTCAGAGAGCCTGGTTTTGAATTTGAGCTCTGCTACTTAGAGTTTGGGGCAGCTTGGTGGCACAGTGGATAAAGCACCAGACCTAGAGTCAGGAGCACTTCAATCCGGCCTCAGACACTTACTAGCTGTGTGATTCTGGACAAGAGATTTAACCCTATTTGCCTCAGTTCCCTCATCTGTACAATGAGCTGGGAAAGGCAAACCACTCCAGTATCTTTAGGGGTCATGAAGAAAGGGACACGACTGAACAACACAGTGTTTGTATAACAATGAGCAAGTCGCTTAATCTTGCTGGGCTAAAGTTTCCTTCTTTGTAAGAGAAAAGAGTTAGACTAAATGATCTTTCATCTCTGAATTGATTATCCTAAGGTTCTAATATGACAGAATATTATAATGTAATTAAGACAGGAAAGTATGAGCAATACAAAGAAATCTGGAAATAATCCATCAAACAGCAAGAAAACAAAAAAAATGAGATATACAATAACTGTCATTATAGGATAAAATGCGGAATAGTGAAGTGTCCTCATGAAAAGACAAAACATCTTGACGTGGACACACTGAAAATGGGTTGTAATATGTAAAGCATTAAAATTAAATTATTTAAACGTAAATAGTTTAAGTGTAATGTTAGCTTAGTCTTTGTACTGATAATTAATGATGTTTCTAATAAAAATAATAATTAATAATGGATTAGGATACAACATTTACCACCATCCTCTTACTCTGACCCCAAAAACATTCAGTCCTCTCAGGCAAAGTCTACCAGTTGTGTAGCACCCCCAGGCTGCTTTTTGACACTTCAGTTTCTGCCTTAGCCTATGAAAGTGATCACATAGTATCATAGTTGTAGATCTGGGAAGGACCTCAGAAATCATCTACTCCAGCCCAGTCCCCTCATTATACAGCTGAGGAAACTTGGAGCAAGAGAAGATTAGTGAAGAGAAGGTTAGTGATAGTAAGTACCCCGACATACACAGGAGGGTCTGTTATCACAGTCTTAGATCTGCATTTCTAAAAGGAAGGGCGGCCGGGCCTGAGCTCCCGGGCCGAGGGAGTCTCCGCATAGCCGCCGCTGCTGGGGCCCGAGGAGCAGACGAGATGGCCGGTCCCGCGTGGATCCGCAAGGTATCTCGGCTGCTGGGGGCTTTCAGCAACCCAAAACAGGTGACCCGAGGTTTTGCTGGTGGTGTACAGACAGTGACCTTAATCCCAGGAGATGGTATTGGACCAGAAATCTCAGCTTCTGTTATGAAGATTTTTGATGCTGCCAAAGCACCCATTCAGTGGGAAGAGAGGAATGTTTCTGCCATTAAAGGACCTGGAGGGAAGTGGATGATTCCTCCCGAAGCCAAAGAATCCATGGACAAAAACAAGATGGGACTGAAAGGCCCCTTAAAGACACCAATAGCAGCTGGACATCCTTCTATGAATCTATTGCTTCGTAAAACTTTTGACCTTTACGCAAACGTGCGCCCATGTGTCTCCATTGAAGGCTACAAAACCCCTTACACAGATGTAAATATTGTCACGATTCGGGAGAACACTGAAGGTGAATACAGCGGCATTGAGCACGTGATTGTTGATGGTGTCGTATAGAGTATCAAACTCATCACCGAAGAAGCTAGCAAACGCATTGCCGAATTTGCCTTTGAGTATGCCAGGAACAATCACCGCAGCAACGTGACTGCTGTGCACAAAGCAAATATCATGCGAATGTCAGATGGGCTTTTTCTTCAAAAGTGCAGGGAAGTTGCAGAAAACTGTAAAGATATTAAATTTAATGAAATGTACCTTGATACAGTATGTTTAAATATGGTACAAGATCCATCCCAGTTTGATGTTCTTGTAATGCCAAATTTGTATGGGAACATCCTTAGTGATTTATGTGCTGGCCTGATAGGGGGTCTTGGTGTCACCCCAAGTGGAAACATTGGCGCTAATGGAGCCGCCATCTTTGAATCGGTTCACGGAACAGCCCCAGACATTGCTGGGAAGGACACGGCCAATCCCACTGCCCTGCTTCTGAGTGAGTGCTGTGATGATGCTTCGGCACATGGGGCTACATGACAGTGCAGCAAAGATCGAGACCGCCTGCTTTGCGACAATTAAAGATGGAAAGAGCATGACAAAAGATTTGGGAGGAAACGCTAAGTGCTCCGACTTCACAGATGAGATCTGCCGCCGAGTAAAAGACCTAGATTAAAGGAGGCATCTCCCATTAGGCTTTGCAGCAGTCACTCCTAATGGACACGAGAGGAAAACCTGTTGTAGACTATTGACCATCCATGTATGTTGGGCTTGCATATTTCTTGACAGCAAACATTGTAAATCAGGCCTTTTCTTAATACATTCAGTGCCCAGGGATGCAAGTGACCCTCTGGTGCCTGCTTCCAATGGACTTTTTTCGATGCATTGTTTTATTTATTAAATGTCTCTTTCTGGTGAAAATGTTTTATATATTGTAAGGATGGATTCCTGTCCTGTCATTTTCCATTGTCAACCATTTGACACTTGAGTTAGAACAGCCTTTTTCCTCAACTGAAAGACTTGCTGTAAATATCAAGATACTGAATTAACAGGAGAAACAGCTAACTTTTTAAAGAAAATCCCTATTTTCCTTGGAGCATGTAAAATATAATGAGAAAAAAAAACAGGATACTAACATAGCACAAGATGACATTCTTATAAAAATAAACGGGTATAAAAGAGCAATTTCTTGGGAGAGTCACATCAAAGAGGTACAGATAACACAGTTTAAAGTTGTGTAGTGAGCTAAGAAATAGATTTGTTCTCCAAAAGATTTATTGTATGCATGAATAAAGATTGTAAACCCCCCAAAAATAAATAAAAAAATAAAAGGAAGGGCAACGTTTGAGGCTACAACAATTGCTTTAATTAAGCATCTGTATCATTCACTTAGTTCAGGGGGAAAAGTCAGCATCCTAGACTTCAGAGAAAATACAGAGAAATCAGGATCAATAGCCATGGCTTCCAAATGTCTGACATAAGCAATATGTAAATCATAGATCAACAGACAGATCCAACTGTCTGACTATTACATACATACATTTTTACCAGGGAAAGAAGCAACATCTGGGTTTTCCAAGGGAGGTGGGGCTACTTAGTGGCTGCCCAGAGTCTCCTCTGACCAAGCAAACACTTCCAAAGAATAAACCCCAAATGATTATACTAAAACAAAAAAATGAATTATCAATACAATTACCTATCATCAAATAGATAATAAGTAGCAGAGGAAAGATTCCAGTTTCCCTGACTCAAAAGCTTGTGTTCCTTCCAATGCTTTACTGCCTCTTAGATCACAGATCTAGGGGTATTTTGGTAAATATTTAACAATATGTTTTTCAGGGGGAAAATGTATGCATAAAATACTTTTTAGTTTTAATCTGCATCATTAACATTTCCTCAATCACTTTCTATACAATAACAAAATAACAAACTGAGTTCTTATTTGCAGTATTTGCAAATAAGTATTTGCAAGTTCTGATGCGTAAATGATCACACTGAGTTATAATCTGTCTCCAACAACCCCATGCTCAGAACACTTGCCTTTTAAACATGACAAACTTATGCACAGAGAGGCTACAATAACTTATGTAAGGTGACACTTCAATACTTTCCATAACTATAATTTTGTCAATGTACTTCTTTGTGGTACTTCCATCATTCCATAACTTACCTTCTTTATAACTCTTTTTTTTTGTGCAGCAAGCATCATTAATAAGAATACAAAATTCACAACAGAGGCACAGTCTGGGGAATGTAAATGAACTATTATCACAAGAAGAAATTGTGCCAAAAAATAAATTAAAGCTCTGTCTAAATACAAACATATAGTAACGAATTAGTTAAAACAGGCTTATGATTTAGGGTTGTGTTATGTTGTGTTAGACATTGAAAACTGGCATAAAAATTCAAAATGTGTTTCAGCTAAAAGACACTTGAACATATATTACAAATCATATAGTCAGCATAGTTTTAAATAACCCCAGTACCTTGTTTCAGAACAACATAAATGGACATCTGCAAGAGATAGTTCTCAAAATTATATTAGTTTATAATTTCTAAGATTAGAAAAATTAGCAGAGAATTTACATTTAATAAGGATTATACTACTGATGAAGGACAATACTCACATGAAGTCAACACTGCCCTGGAACTAAGAGATCCCTGGCTATCTTTATTGTCTCTTTCTTCTTCCTACAACCCAAACTACTACCTCCTATCAAAAAAAAAGGAAAAACAGACCCTTCCACTTAATATTCCTCAAAAGGAATCATATTTTTAAAAAGTGATTTTTCCACAAACTTTGAACTTTGTTTAATGAGCATAAAGAAATTCAACATTTTTACAGTGCCTTTTTGTACTAGAGAGAGACACAACCAATGTTACTTGGAAGAGGCTACCCCGTGGAGTACGTACACTAGTTCAAAGGAAGTTATTGTATCTAGGAAGGCACTTCTTTGTTATTTAAGGCTAGTATAGCATCATTACAGTGAAATCTGTCTAAGAAACTACTTTATCAAAAAGGCAACACCACCTAAAAAGCTCTATCTCAGATTTTAGACTACAAATGGCCAAGAACTTGTATTTCAAAGTTTACCTGTCAAAATGCCCAAGATCAACCAAATGCACATGGTTTCACTTTTTAGTAAAAAATGAAATCATTAATAAGAACCACCTAATCAAAGTCTTTATATAATAAATCTTGGAAGCTTCATGGAAAAGAAAATATGATTCTTTTTCATTCAAAATTAAAACAAAAAACTTCTAGTGGTACAACTCCATCCTTAAAGAAGGGATTTGTTTCAGTTTCACAAACAAATCAATCATCTTACTTCCTCTACTTGGATGCTGCTCTAAAAAATTAAGTGCCCTATAATTTATTCTGTAAAATAATATTACCCTCTTATTTAAAATAGTATAGGGGGGAAAATGTTTTAAAGATTTTTGACATATTCATATATAAAATATTAAATGTTGATACAAATCATGGAAGCCTCCCTTTGGAAAAATCATAACTGGTCCATATATTGAGGACCAGAAACCACAATTTTGTATCCTGTGAGTGCAAAGCTATTTTAGATGTTTTCAAACTACAGAACTATCCAATGACCCTTAAAATACAAAAGAAGTTCTCCAAAAGAAAGCTATGTTTGGATTATAGACGTTATGTTTACTTAAAAGCCACCAACCTTCCCATCAAAATGAAAATTTCAATTATTAAAGTATTAGAAAGGGAAAAATTAAAGCTATCTGTGGAAGAATCAATATAAGGGTCCTCCTCACCTCTTCCTTCCCCGCCTTTAATTCTTAATAGGTTCTCAGATACAACGGGTCTTTTTTTTCCAGATCTAATTACTGTTCATCAAGCCAGGGTGGGGCATCCACTCTAGGAGTTTTTAGTTTGCTATGGAACTGTTTTGAGGGTCTGTTTAGACTGCTTCTGATTCCCACTAAAGTAAACTGTGAGGCATTGTGGAAAAGAGCTAGCTGTCAGGGCAATATTTTAACCTTATTTTCTTCTTGAAATGTTAATTTGATAGATATATTACTGCAGATTTTATTATATTTTTTCCTTATGTGCTTGGAACAGATGCTGTGATTGCTTGATCTTTAGCAGTCTTTGCATCATAGTACAAGATTCAATTCTTCTAAATCAGCATGGTAGATGTTGCATTCAATCCTGACATTTTCATGCTGTTTCATAGTCATTAGTGTATTTTCTATTGTTTTACTCACCAAAGTTTTCACCTGCAATAAAAAATAGCTCCAAGAAGAGTTTGTTATTGTTTTTGTTTTCATTTTCATTCAGTTTCTGAATATTTGCATTGGAACCTAATTCTTCTTGGAGGTCCAGAGACTTCAAACTCAGGTCAGCAAATGCATCTCTGAATTGCCTCTGAGTGTATATCATCTGAAAAAGCGGAGGAGAGAGAGCCTGAGCCAGTTTCAATATGTTTTCTTTTTTTTTTTCTTGTGTTCCCTTAATATATCAATCCAAGCTGCCAGTTCAAGGTCCAAAGTTCTTGAGCCACAGCACATTTTCTCAGAGATAATTTGATGACTGGACTTATAGTGGTTTAATTTCCATTTTCTTACAAACTAATTTCTCCAACTCAGAATTTTTAATTTCATCTGCTAAAAGTAACTAGCCCACTTTATTGTTGTATTCTCTGGCCACTCCACTAAAGATCTGCTCATGTGAATCTCCAAATTCTGCAGTCCTCATCACTGGAATTTCTACAGCTGAATTGTTGGGAAATTTTTGAATCATGGAAGACTCCTTGAACCCAGGGGGAGCCCTGGCAGCTGTCTCTGACTGTGAGTCTCAAATCACCAGCACAGTCCTTTTTGCTTCCTAGGGTCCCTGTGTTCCAATCACTTTTTCATTTCTCTTTAAGAGCTGTTACTATAAAAACATTTATCTCCCTATGGCCAGCATGGTGATGAATTTGGCCACACTGGTCATTGGACAACAGACGTAAGATCTATCACCATGCCTCTATTCAAAGACTTTCTAGTTTTATAGGACATGCTAGAGTTTGTTGTCTATTTGCATACACTTCAAGGAACCAGGATCATCTTTAAGTCAAAATGGGACAGTAGAAGTAGATCCTGTCCCATGATTGGTTACTGGGAAAGCAAGGATAAGACTCCCACTTAATTTCAGTCTGTTATCTTCCTTCCATCCCTATCCCAGAGAGAACCTTCAAGACTTAATGGGATTCAGGGGACAGATTGAAATCACATGAACGTAGAAGGGAGACTAGTGTCAGAATATTTTTGCATGGCTTCATATAAGAAGCATCCTGTAATCATCCAGAATCACTTGAGATACCTATCAATTGATAAAGGTCAAGGGAGTGAAAAGCAATGTCCTAAGAGGAAGAAGAGTCAGTACCAGCAACAAGAACAGAACTCAAGAAAGGCAATCAAAAAGACATCAGTGTAGGGTGGGATGGTGTGCTGCACAGCAAATTCCTCAAATTGCTATATTTCACATTCTTTGGCCATGTGCATGTTGGTGCAGGACCTACCCTCCAGTTCCATTTAAATTGACTGCAAGTGGACAGCTCTCTATCACACCCTCTAGCCCCATTCTTATAGTGTTCTTCATTGAACCAAAGAAAGAACAGACGTATTCCAGTGTTCTTCCTTCTGTATCACAGTGCAAATTAATCTGTTTCAGTCCACACCAAAGTACCCACACATTGTTGTTGGTCCTTTGTTCTAGAAGACGACCATTGTATCAGAAGAGTGACATCTTGACTTGCAAGTGAATTGGATTTAAGTGAGAGAGAGTTGTGTGAAGTCATCAGCCTCACTCTCTCCTATGGGGTCATCTGAGTCCAGTGGCAAGACATAGGTCAGGATGACTGGAGACAACCCCAGATACAGAGGGAGACCTTGAACTTTTAAGCCTTTCTCAGGTCTCTGTTTGTCTGAGACAATACACATTCAGTGATTTGACTAGGTAAGAAATGAGGCAAAAGATTACCTACTCAAAAAAAAAAATCAAAGTTGGAGGGGAAGACTCTCAGGGTTTCTGGCCAGAACAGAAGCAGTTGCTCCTCCTTATCCATAATACAATGTCTGTAAATGTTGTGGGTAAAATTTAATCTCTATTGAATACAATAATGTGTAACCAAGGTTTACTAATTCTAAATAAAACTTTTTTATGTACTTTTAATGATTTCTGCTCAAACTGACCCTATTTATTCTTCAAGATCCCCAATCTATGAATATCATTTTTATGTAACATGAATAGTCTTGGCTCATCCCCAGAATCAACAGAAAATACATTTATTTTCTGAACTCAGAGGAATCTTACTCAAAAAGCAGTCTCTCAGTTTTGAAGGAAAAGAGACTGCAGATTCTATCTTTAAATGACCATAATAGTTTTGGAGTTTTATCTTAATAAAACCATTTGTATACTGGGCTGTTACATGCATACACACACACACGTATATATATATATAATATATATATACGTGTGTGTATGCATTTATGTGTGTATATATACACATATGTATACATATGTACAATATGCAGACTTATATATAGTAGTATAGATATGGTTCTTTATATACATATATAATATATGTATATGTTATAATATATAATTTGTATATACATATATAATATTATTATTAATCTTATTAAAGCTTTAAACATAGAAAGTCATAGCATTTAGAGATGGAAGGGACCTTACAGGTTACATGGTCCAACCCCTTCATTTTGTAGTTAAGAAAATTGAGGGTCAAAGATATGACGCCTTCTCTAAGTTTACACAGCTCATAGTGAAGCTGAGATCTGAGCCCACATCTTTCAGCTTTCAGTCTCCATACTCTTCACAGTACATCTTTAGTTGAAGTGAATTGAATTTGCAACATGATACACAAGGTCTGATTAAATACAAACCAAATGCTATTTCAATACTTAAAAACAAATAAGGAATTTTTAAAAATCTACATAAATTGTTTTGTTTCACTCACCTTTTTAATTTGATGGCTTGGGGAAGGGTAATTTTTGTAATCCTTTGCCTTAATAAATGACCTGGCCTGTTGTTCAGCCTTTTCAGTTATGTTTTACTTTTTGTGACCCCATTTGAGGTTTTCTTGACAGAGATACCGGAGTGGTTTCCCATTTCCTTCTCCAGCTCATTTTACAGATGCGGAAACTTAGCCAAACAGGGTGAAGCGACTTCTCCAGGGTCACACAGCTAGGAAGTATCTGAGGCCAGTTTTGAACTCAGGAAAATAAGTCTTCCTCACTACAGGCCCAACACTCTATTCAGTGTACCACCTAGCTACCCCTGACCTTACCTAAATAGGATATTAATTTATGAATCAATATCATACAGTAGAAAATGTACCTCTTTAGTAGGGTACTGTAGGGTTCTATTCTCAGCATTCTCCATCCTGAAAGCAGATGCAGAGTGTGTGTTGATTGCAGTAGTTGATGCAGAGAAAACAACATTGGATATGAAATCTGGAATTCAAATCCTGGCTTTGATGCTTAATAGTTGTGTGAACTTGACCAAATCCCTTATGCTCTCTGAGACTCTACTTCCTCATCCATATAATGGGAACAAAAATAACAATATGCATATAGCAACCCATATTGCAAGCTTGTCATGAAAATCAAATGAGACAATACACACAAATTGGTTGGTCAATTTTAAAGCACTGCATAAATATCAGCTGTTTTTATTATTATGGCTAACAAATGTATGACACAAAGTTAGTAGGGATAGTGAATATTCAGGACGATAGGATCAGAATCAAAGATGATTTTTGACTGCTGAAACAATGAGGTAAATTTAACAAATTAAAACTTAGTAAGGATAAAGGTAAAATACTGCATATATATTCAAAAATCCTAACTCCCAAAATAGCATATAGAGGAGATGTGGCCTTAACAGCAACCTTTGACATTTTTACTAAGCCTTATAGATATAGTTACATTTTGTTCCCATAACCGCCATCTAAAGCAGTTATACAGGTATTATCATCATCATTTTTAAGATATATCATCTCATTTGAACCCACACAACAATCCGGTAAAGGCACTAAAAGTCCCATTTTACAGGTAATGAAATTGAGACTCAAAAAGATACAGTGAATTTCTCATAATCACACAACTAGTGGGTATCAGAGAGATATTTGAAAATAGTTCCAGAAATTTTTTTTTTAAAAGGCTGTGCTGATGGAGGGTAATCTGGAGATCTTAGATGCCTGCAAACCACTGGAATGTGTTTGCAAAAACTATTTTGCTCCCACCATTCTGTAATAGAACAGTGGTTTCAAGTTTGGGGTGCAGTAGGGGAGGGAGGAGGAAAAGAGAACTTAACAATCCCTATGCCCCATCTTCCTTAAAGTTGTACAGTTCTAAAAGTGACCCACAAATCACTTTCATTTGTTTTTGACCTCATTGTTTTGAATTCAATGGAAGGAGGCAGAAGGGGTTAGAAAGTATGGGATGGGAGAGATGGTTGATTCTTTAACATCAGAGTGATGCATTATGAGAAGGGTTAACCCCTAGGGAGTGATTTTTCCTCCCAATCACAATGCATAAAGACCATCTATATTATGGTAGATTAAGATTACAATCTGTATCAGTGAACAGTATCTTAGTTAATGAAATAATTGCTCCTAAAACCCTTTATCGTGTTTTTTTTAAGTCTAAGATGAAGATGGACTCAAGGTGACATGTACCATTCTGTTGATGATAAATCTAGAGTAGGCTTGCATGACACAAAACCCTTGGGCCCCTTGAAATCTGTCAAAGGAATTCAAGCAGCCCATGAAAAATGTAGAGGTTGTAAAAGAAAGTAAAGATGTAATGAGTTCTTTGTCCATGCCCATTTACCCATCCTTCCAGTAGTTACTCTCGTGCCCATTGTGTAACTTGGTGGGTGGGTTGTCACTGGGCACACACCCGTTTGTCATGTAATCTGTGGCAATCAGTCTGTCTCTAATTTAACTTACCTGCAGCCCAAAGAAGTTTAGCCTATTTTAATTTTTGTCCTTACCTACTGCCAAGTTGTGGAGGTCGGATCTAGAGCAGGAAGAAACCTAATCCAAAGCTTTCATTTGCCAAAATGGGTTCCAGAAAAGATAAGTGATTTGGTCAAGAGCACATAAACATCACAAGTAGGATTTGAACTTGTATATTGTGACTTCCCAAAACTTTCAAAACTCCAAAACTTTCCACAGCATCACTTTTTAAATCAGTTATAACATATTCAATTATCTAGTACAATTCTTGTTAATAGTTTTCCATTGATGAGTCCCATTTTCCATCTATCTTAATATTTTAAACCAATAAGTTGTTGTAGTGTTCATGATAGAATTTTCTTCTGATGCCTCATTATGACCTTGGGTTCTCAAAGGCTGTCTTACCAAGCTGAAATGTTTTAAATCAATGGCCCAACATCAATGTAATAAAAACGATAGAACCTAAATAAATATCTGTATTTAGTGTTGTATCAATCAAACTACCAAGGGGATACTTTACAAACTTAGACAAAATTCCTTTAGAGAAACAAATTCTAGTATCTCAAGGGAAATCATAAAAAAAAAGGACAGAGGAGAAAATAGCACTTATAGACTTCAAAATGTGTTATAAAGCCATAATCATCAAAACTATCTTGTCACTGGCTAAGAAGTAGAAAAGTAGCAGCTATGTGGCACAGTGGTTAGACAGCTAGGCTTAAAGTCTGGAAGACTGAAGTTCAAATCTGACCTTAGACATTTACCAGCTCTGTGGACAGATCACTTATACCTTCTGTTTGCCTTAATCCACTGGATAAGGAAATGGCAAAGTACTCCGATATCGTTGCCAAGGAAACCCCATCCATAGCACTGCATGTTATAGCCCCTGGTGTCACCAAGAGTCAGACACAAGTGAATGAGGAGTTAACCACAATAAAAAGAAACAGAAAAGTAGATAGCAGTTGCTGTCCATTCTTCATCCTTGAGAGGACCAAGACAGGAGAACAGACTAGTTAAGCAAGAATAAGAGACAGTGGAACTCAGTAACATAGTGTTTGATTAACCTGACAAGATAAATTACTTGAAGAAGGACTCCCTTTTTGAAAAGAACCTCTGGGACAACTAGAAAGTAGTTTTGCAGAAATTAGATTCAGACAGACATCTTATGCTATATGTTACAATATTTTCAAAATGGGTATAGGATGTCAATTATTGAAAACTACCCCATCAAAAAAAATAAAAAAGGCAATGAGTTACCATTCATAACTTTTGACTAAAAGGAAGGTTTTTAACAAAATAAAGGATAGACCCACAAAAGACACATGAGTTTTATTATAAAATTAAAAAAGTTTTTCCAAAAATAAAGTACTGGTTAAGTGAAGGACTACATGACTGTTATTTGGAAAGCTAATACAATTAAGGTCAGAG
Organism: Bettongia penicillata ogilbyi; assembly: GCA_023548195.1. Classification (NCBI taxonomy): domain Eukaryota; kingdom Metazoa; phylum Chordata; class Mammalia; order Diprotodontia; family Potoroidae; genus Bettongia; species Bettongia penicillata. Next base: position 14,013,114 of record JAJHZJ010000089.1, on the reverse strand, counting down.
AAGTTCATTACCCAATTAACTACAGAGTGATAAATTTTCAACTGCAGAAAAATCTAAGACAATCTGTAAGGGCAACCAAAGTAGGATCTTGCCTTGTTTTTGCTTTACTAAAAGTGCCTCTGAATAATGTGATTAAGGAGGATCTTTCCCAAACATTGTCAGGCCTAGGAAGATTTGTAGGAAGATCCAAGCCTTTTGTTAATGAAGCACTGGTTCTCAAGGTATGTGATGCCCTCTGGCTCTAAAAAGTGTATAAATACTCCAAGGTGTGGGTTTTATTTTGAGACTTATTAACTGGAAGTGTTTGTTTGGCCAGAGGAGGACTCTGGGAAGCTGCTAAAGGAGCCTCCAGGCTTTGAAAACCCAGATGTCAGTATTTCCCTCTCTGGTAATTATGGTCAGACAGTTAGACCTATCTGTTGAATTCAGGCAGAGGAAGCCATATGTGTTGATCTTTGATTTCTCAGTTTTTTTTTCTGAAGTTCAGGGTGCTGACTCCCCTGAACTAGGTGAATGATATATGTGCTTGGTTAAAGAAATGATACATGTGCTTGATTAAAGTGATTGTTAACCCCTCAAAAGTTGCCTTTCCTTTTATGAATTCAGATCTAAGAACCTGTGATAGCAGCCCCCCGTGTATGTTGGGTTGCCTACTAATATACCATCTAAATCCCAAGAGGAGTTTCAGTCTGCAATACTGGAGAGAGTACCCATTCCAAAGAACCATAAGAATGTAACTAAAATTTGGACAGTTTTAATGCCTGAATTGCAACAATTCAGATCATAAAACTTATAAATACATCTAAATATACTTTGGCATTACTGTACTAAAATAACTTTTCAATTGAAAAAAGACCTTTCTGCTGTCATATAGAAGTTAAAATGAGGATGAGGAAATTATGAAAAGGAATAATTTACAGGAGCTTTAATAACTGCAATGTGTTGCCTGTGAGATTTCGGGATGATGGAGTTGCCAGACCAGTGGATTATGTCAAGAAGAACATGTACTTATATTGCGTGACTGTCACTCAACTGCTTTCTATCAATAGCAACCCTGAAAAGCAATAGGATGAGTGTATATGCGGCAGGCTATTCAATAACTGCCATCCAATTTAACCCCTTGCCTACCCTTTATTCCAACGAACTTGGATAAAAACCATGGTAAAATCTTTTCATCCTCCCTTCTGATGGTTGCAACAAATTAAATGTCTTGGTGAAAATATGTCTGTGAAACATAGCAATAGTCATAAACAAAACAAAACAAAACAACCTTTTCATGGGTAAACCAATGGTTTGGGTGAGTTGAATTCATCTAATGCCTGTAAATGTAGTCATTGACCTACCTCAGTGAACACAAAGTTGTAGGTCAAATCCAGTATGATGACCCAAGCAATGGGCAAGGAATTTCAGATTTAAGTTCTTAATTCTTTATTGTTAAGTTCATGAGATCTTTCTTCCAGGTGTGAATAAATGAGGCAGGAGCAAAGATGGTATTCACTCTGTTTATTCTCAGCTAGCTCAGAGTATATGTAGGCATTCTACTTCCATTCATGCAAGAGGTTTATAAACACTGTGTGCTGAGCTTACATGCTTGGCTGTTGTTCTTGCTCAAGATAATTGTGAAGGTTGGTTATTGCATAAAGGTGGTCCATCACGTAAGTCATGCAAGGACATGTCTCAAGAGATTTCTCCTAAGGGCATCATGACCCTGATAACCCGAGATTTCCAGAACGCTTACACTTTATTACAGTCGGCTAGAGAGCCAGCCTCAAAGCCAGAAAGACCTCTGTTTAACCTTGCCTCTAACACATACTGGCTGTTGCAGAGAATTTCCTCAGCCATGACTTCCAATATCAACGAAATCAAAGCCCCACCCTATTTAACCCATTGTGCATTTTGGAGAACGAACATACATGAATAAATGAATAACAGTCATTTAGTAATAAAACATTAAAAGAATACACAGGGGTCAAAAAGCAATTCAGAAAGAGAAATAGAGAAATTTTGTTACAACCTAGCTAAATTTAGGACATACATTTAAAAAGTGAATGGTATAATAGAAATACTCAGTTTCATATACAATCCTTTTTTTCTTCTTTGCATATTGTAGATTGGTGATTTTTTAAGCTCACATTTTTTTAAAAAGTGTCATTATTTTATTTCTGCAGCTAGTGAGTGACAGAATCAGGAGCAGAATTGGGGTGTTCAGACCACACCAGCTGATCTTGACCTTCACTGAGCTCTCCCTTCTCTGAATTTACAAAATATTTACAGTCTATATCACTCAATTCACCACATAATTCTACATGGTCATACATGGTCTTATTATTATATTGGATCAATCTCCAAGAGTACATAGATCATTATTATTATAAATAATATAATATCATGACAGCTAATAGCCGTAGGACATTTTAAAGTTTGTAAAGAGTTTTTTCTATTTATCTCATTTGACCCTTACAATAACCCTATTAAATAGGTGCTATTATTGTCCCATTTTACAGACAAAGAAACTGAAATTCAGAAGACTTGCTAGTAAGTATCTAACTCCAAATTTGTAAACAGGTCTTCTCGACTCCAAGTTAGCCCTTTATCCACTATAATATGTTCATTGTCTATTAAACTAATGCTAACTTTAATTTTTATAAAGTTTTCTACATGCATCATCTCATTTAATTTTCATAACAACCCTGTGAAGTAGATGCTGTTATTATCTCCATTTTACAGATGAGGTAATTGAGGCTGGGATGACAGGTGCATATCCCCCTTACTTGTATATACCAAGTTCCAAGTTCAAAATCCCTTTGGCCTTGTGTTTTAATATTCTGGCTTCCCAATGCTTCCCTGCTGGACTGCCAGCAACACTCAACCTGAAATATTGCCTCCAAGGTGGTCATGGCTCAAGTTGCTGGGTATGGGGACTCCATTGCCTCCAATCTAGAACTGAGAAAGATAAATTTAAAAAAAAGACCAAAACCACAAATGCATTTTGTGGGTCACAGGTACTAAAAGAGAGAGGGGAAAGAGAAAAAGAGAGAGGGGAAAGGTAATCTTTCCTGCCCACATGCATATTTTATGCTTAGGGTAAACAAGACTGTCATCCCCTGAATACTGCCAGAAAGAGAAAGTAAGACAGTCCTAGTTTGCTAGGTTCGAAGCCTATTCAGCCTGTTCCAATTTTGCAGCCAAAGGAAACAGGTTACACCCACTTATGTAGTAGGGAAATGCAGGATGCCTTCACCCAGAAGCAGATCCCTCACATCTCCCATGTGAGTGCCTTCACCTTAGTCTGATCATGAGCTAACATTAGATCACATTTTTGTTGTCAAGTCATTTTAGTCATGTCCAATTCTCCATGACCCCATTTGGGATTTTCTTGGCAAAGATACTGGAGTAGTTTGCCATTTCTTTCTTTAGTTCATTTTACAGATAAGGAAACTGAGATAGGGTTGTGACTTTCTCAGGGTCACCCAAGTAATAAATATCTGAGGCTGGATTTGAACTTTGGAAGATGAGTCTTCTTGACTGTAGGGTTGGCACTCAACTGTGCCATCAGGGTGCCAGATTGCACTAGTAAAAGGTTGTTTGTAGATATTGTAGTATAGCCCAGATGAACAACAGCTTATTGTGCAAGAAAAACCTGAGATCTACAGAAGAAAAGGATGATTTATCAGGGTTAGCCATGGTTGGTCCAGGAGCTATGAATCAGTTTGCATTTTTGCTGAGCAAAGCTTCCAAGGAGAGTTCAAATCTATAACTAATTCTTTTTCCTCCAAATGAGTTTGTTATTTATTCATTTAATGTCTCCTCCAACTCAAGATAGCAGACAAATGACCTCGATGGAGAAAAGCCCTTTCTTCAGGTTTATTTTCTAACCTAAGGGTTAGAGAATTCATTCTTGTTCTAGGAAGTTTGGGAACAGGTCACAATGTGAGCATCTTTAGGAGAGAAATTAAGCATTCCTTAGAGGACATACAGGGACCGGTGCAGTCCCTAAATGATTAAGGACTGGACTAAATCTAAATTCATGCTCCTGCCTACCCATCTCCTTCCCCCAAATCCTGCCAGATATCATAAAAGCAAGTACAAGTCCTCCCATAGAGGAGATATTTAATAATGAATATTTAATGAAGGTGAAATCAGGCTAGGTTAAGGCCAAACTTGAAGAGGAAAAGGAAGAAATCACCAAAGGACAGCCTAAGGGGAATGAGGGGAATGTGTAAGAGCAGGTAGAAATAGTCCTGTCTCCTTTAATTTGACAAAAGGAAAGGGTGGTGAAAAGTAAGGGATAGGAGGATGGGGTATAGCAGTTGTTATTTGTTAATATCCAGATATTTTTTAGCATAAGCTTGTGGAACTGTATCCCCCAAAGGCCATTCTCTTAAATCACTGCCCAGGTTCCATCAGTGTAGAATTCCCCAGAAGTTGCGGACTACAGGAGTCTCAACGTATATTAAATTTTAAATTCATTTTAAGCTTATAATATCATCTTAGTTCGGGTTCAAGGTTGGGAAGAAATAAGGCTTTCATAGGTCATGAATAATTAATGAAAGAAAATCTTTGTTGTTGGGTCATTTCAGTCATGTCTGACTCTTCACGAATCCATTTGAGGTTTTCTTGGCAAGGACAATGGAATAATTTGCAGTTTCCTTCTCCAGCTCATTTTACAGATGAGGAAACGGAGGCAAACAGATTTAACTGACTTGCCCAGGGTCACAAAGCTAGTAACTATCTGAGGCCAGATTAGAACTCAGGAAGATGAGTCTTCCTGACTCCAAGCCCAGCATTCTATTCGCTGTGCAATACGGATATTCAAGAAGGATACACTGGCACTTAACTTCAAGAGTCATTGCCCACCCCACCTCCCTACCAGAACACATTTGATCAAGTGGGCAAGGTGTGATTATTTCCTCAGTCTTCAAACAGCTACCTAGTCAAGATGGCACTGGCCCCATTCAGGTAGAAACTTTTATGCCCATAGGTAACCAGAAAATCATTTCAACCCAGACAGATGCCACTGGGGAGTTTCTTGGATCATAGCCTGAGCCTAGCCCTGTTCCAGGACCTGTCAAGGTCTTGGCATTGTTTTCACTTAATCTAATCTTTGTTTGTGGGAAATTGTGATACCAGATCACTGTTCAGCATTTGTCTAAATAGAGGTGATGTCCTAGGAATGATTCTGGAATCCTAAATTGTAGCTCTCTCACTCATTAATCAAAAAAAAAAGTATTTATTTTTCATTTTTTGTTATCGTTCAATCATTTCAGTCATATCTAATTTTCCATGATCCCATTTGGGGTTTTCTTGGGAAAGATACTGGAAAGGTTTGCCATTTCCTTCTCCAGCTCATTTTGCAGTTGAGAGATTAAGGCAAACAGGGTTAAATGACTTTCCCAGGGTCACCCGGCTAGTAAGTGTCTGAAGTCAGATTTGAACTCAGGAAGATGAGCCTTCCTGACTCCAGGCCTGGCACTCTATCCATTCTGTCACCTAATTGCTCCCTTATTTTTTCAAATATTTAGTTTTTACTAATCTTGTATAACTTCCTCTCTCCCCCGAAATCCAAGTATATAAAGTGCTCAAGGGCAGGGACTACTGTCATTTTTGTCTTTAGATTTTAAATGTCTTATACCAGGTATGAGCTCCACATTATTGGAAAGGCATTTAAAAGTTCAAGGGCATCCAGAGTCTGAAAAGCAAGATAGTAAAAGACCTTCAAAACATGCACATTAAAATAAGTTTAAAGAACTTCAGAAGTTTAGCCTAGAAAAGAAAAGACTGAGGAGTAGACAGAAATGTTGTCTTCAAGTATTTGAATAATGAAACACCCACTTCTGCAGAAACAGGAATGATGGTAGAAGCTATGAAGAAACAATATTAAGCAATTTGGCCATGGCTAGTCTAGTAAATGACAGAAGCAGGATTTAGAGGCAACTAGGACATACAGGGGAGATGTTCGGGGCGATTCCCCGACCTCTATGCACGGGGCTATTCCCCGGCCTCGGCTTAGTTGGGTTTCTATGCACGGGGCTATTCCCCGGCGCGGCCTAGTTGGGCTTCTTAACCCCAACTGATCCCTCCAGGCTACCTCAGCCCGATCTCCTAACCCCAACTGACCCTACCAGGCTCCCTCAGCCCGGTCTTCACTTGCTCACCTGTTCCCCGGTCTTCGGACGTCTCCGGTCCCTGCCGTGCGACCGTATGGCCTAGCTGCGCGACAGGGCTGTCCCCTCCTCCACGGAGGGAACAATGACTACACACTCGCCCAAGGATGTCAGTGCTCTTCACTTTATTGATGGCGTCCTTCTACATCTCTTTCTTGGTTACATCTCTCTCCCCGATCCCTCCCCGACAGCTCCTTATATCCCCAGCCAGAGCCCCACCCATGTTCCTCCCTAAGGGCAGAGCCAGCTCCCTGAGGGTGGAGCCAGCTCCCAAGGCTGGTCCAGAGCTTGGCCCCTAACAGGGAGAAAGTAATGACCCTGGAATAAGGAAGAACTGAGTTCAAATCCTGTCTTGGCCACTCACTATATGACCCTAAGCAGGTCATTTAACTTCTGTCTGCCTCAGTTTCCTCATTTATGAAATAAGGATAGTAATAGCATCTATGTTCCAGGATTGTTGTGAGGATGAAATGATATAATACTTGAAAAGTGCTTTGCAAATTTTAGTCATATGTAAATACTAGCTTTTTTTATTATTGAACTGAAATCTTGACACTAGGTCCAGCACTTAGTTTTCTAAGTCATGATTTTTCTCACATGAAAGGAGGAAGAAATAGAAATCATTTCCATCGTTAATGAAGAGTAGCCCCCACTTTTAACTAGCACATAAATGATAGGTGGGTCAGTTGAGGAAAGTTCTCTGAGACTTTATACAAGATGGGGCAAGGGGGAGGGAAGAGGTGCTTAGGTATTTCATAGCACAACAACAAAAAACACTAAGAGCTCACAGTGACACTTTCTAATTCCATACAAGAAGGAATGAGCATCAGAAAAGGCAGCCACAAAGTAGTCATCAACTTCAGGCAAAGAATCCCCAGGGGAAAAAGCATTTATTAAGCACTTATCTCCTGTCAAGCACCGAGCTAAGTCCTGGAGATACAGACACCAGAGTAAAAACACAGCCTCCTCAGACTCACCAGATCTCTCCATTGCCTTTTAGTTGATTTATAACTCCAATTCTTCATTTACTCTAGAGTTCCAAGACTAGCAGAATATATATATGTATATGTATATATAAAACCATAAAGTCACTGTGGGCAAAAATGCAGGCCTTTGTTTCTAGTAAAATCTTGGGATTATATCTTGTAATTGGGATCAAATTTTGCAATTTCCCAAAACCAATTCATCCCATTGTTCTTCTAAGGTTCAATTCTGGGCCAAACTCAATATCCATTTGCCATGCTTATCCAAGACAAATATAGCAATGGGCTAGCTCTATCAGTTTCCCATTTAACTACATATCATACACTAGACAAGGAGCATTCTTTATCCACTTAGTTTTCCTGTGCAATCAACTCAGTTGTGAATATAGCATTAATTATAGCCAAAGGACTAATCAAGTATACATGTAATGAATGGAAAATTTCATAGGGAATAAAAACTGCTGCTTTTTTTTCCCAACAAGATGGTCAGTTGATCAAAATAACTAATTGTCTTCTTGTCAATCAGTAAGCAAAAAAGCCTAGAGATTTTTCTGTTGTCACTGGTTTGGTTGGGCTCTGTACACAAGAGTTTCCCCATCTGTCAACTGAGGATTATCTACTCACCTTTCTTATTTATGAAAAGATAAACTCCAAAGAACCCATTCCCACATTTTGGAGTAAACCTACATACTTCAAAGCAGAAAACAGTCTCTGAAACTCTTTGTTATTTACAAAACTTACCCAAAATGTTTCTGATTTCATGTGGAAACTCTTTGGAATATTTTACCCTTTCCATCATTATCCACTTATTTTTTTCTCCAAAAACTGGACAAAAGTCCCACAATATTAATTCTTTTCATTTTTTTGCAGGAGTGGGGAATGTCAGGCATAGAGATTTCACAAATTTGTAGGGATGTTCTACTTTTGGGACATACTGTGTAGCCAAACAGCAGGGAGGAAGGCATAAATCTAGGAGGACAATAATGGCCATCACTGGAGCACCAAAGATTTACTACTTCCTGCTACTTAAAAAAAAAAATGGTTCAGCATTGAAAGATTCACAGAGATAGCTTTCTTTTCATTTCCTACTGGTTCCCTGGATACAGTCACTTAGTCTCCACAAATTTAAGTTTCAATGAACTATTTTCATGTGCCTATCTAACTTGAAATTCAAATTTAGCCAACATTTATTAATCATCTAGAATGCAGAGAACACTAAAGGTACCAGGCCTTGGGAAATATACATTGACTGCCCTTTTCTTCTTAGAGTTTACAGTCAAGTAAGAGGAATAAAACTCAAACAGAACTAACAGAAAAGAGAACTCCATAAATGCCAGCGGGACAATGATAAGACATTTTGCAGATTGAAAAAAATGTATTACATATAGTATTATATTTCATTTGATTGTCAACAAAAGCTATGGAATAATTTTCTCAGTTTTATAGGTGTAAAAACTGAGACTTAAAAAATAACTTGTTGTATTGATAAGGTATTTTTTGTTCTACTATAATCAAGTGCATGTGATTGAATAATGTGATCAAAAAAGATCTCCACCCATTAATGGGCCTAGAAAGATTTGTAGGAAGGTCCACACCTTTTGTTAAGTTTATAATGAGGCCCTAGTTCTCAAGGGTTGTGATGCCCTCTGGCTCTAAAAAAATGTATAAATACTCTGAGGTTTTACTTTGGGGCTTAGTTTTTGGAAGAAGCTTTGTGTGCCAGAGGAGACTCTGGCAAGTCACTAAGCAGCATCCCCAGCTTTGAAAATCCAGATCTTAGTGCTTCTCTCTGGTAACTACGTATATAAGTAATGATCAGACAATTGGATTTGTCTGTCGATTTATGATGTATGTATTGCTTACGTCACACAGTTGGAAGTCTTGTCCATTGATCTGTATTTCTCTATATTTTCTCTGAAGTTTGGGGTGTTGACTTTGTCCTCTGACCTATATATGCTTGATTAAAGTGATTGTTAACCCCTCAAAAGTTGCTTTCCTTCCAGAAAAGGGATCCAAGAACCTGTGATAGCAGGCCCCCCATGTATGTCAGGATACTTACTGAAACACTTGCCCAGTATGAGAGCTATTATATATTTGAAATAGTATTTGAACTCAGATATTCTTAGTTCCAAGTCCAATTGGCAAATTACCTACCCAGTAATTTGCTATGTGAAGTCCAGGGATAGATTTGTGTAGAGGAGATCATTATTAGTTGAGGAAGATCAATAATAGCTTTATGGAGGAGGTAGCAGTTGAATTTTTTTTTAAAGTAGCAAGGATAAGGAATAATATGATGGGCAGCCTAAGTGCTATATGATACCAAAAGATGGCCTCTTTGTTGATTTTTTTAGCTCTATTAGAAAGGTTGAATTTCTTTTTCCAACTTACCCCAGAAGGGGCAGCTAGGTGGTGCAGTGGATAGAGCACCAGTGCAGGAATCAGGAGGACCTGAGTTCAAATCTCACCTCAGACACTTGACACTCACTAGCTGTGTGACCTCAGGCAAGTCATTTAACCCCCAGTTGCCTTATCCTGGATCGTCTCCAGTCATCCTGATGAATATCTGGTCACTGGATTCAGATGGCTCTGGAGGAGAAGTGAGGCTGGTGACCTCCCTCATTCAAAAGAAAGTCAAGTGCAAGTCACATCATCATTTGTCTGATGGCATGGTCTTCTTTAGCAATGAAGGATGAACACACACTTATCCCGGAAAAGGATTTATTAATTTTCTCTTCCCCCCCCCCCCAATAGTATTTTATTTACTCATTGCCTTTCAATTGCTTTTCAATCTTTCAGCCAGTTCCAGGGTTACTCATCCCTCTGCCTCCCAAGGTCCTGTGGTCCACAATACTTCCTTAAACTCACCCTTCCACCAAGGTGGACAGACCCCAAATCCCCATACAGGATGTCTCAGATTAATGCAGGAAAAGCAGGGATATCAGCAGCAATGGCAGTGATCTAAACCCTCAGCCAAAGAAAATGAAGCCCTAGCTTTCTCCGTGTTTGGTCGACTCTATCATTCCTTTTCCCACCGCACCCTCTGTTCTTAACCAATTCTCCTCTAGCTTAGCTCTTTTCCTTTCACATTCAATCTTTAGGAGTTTACCGTTAAAGCTTAAAACTGCCTTAGGACTTATCAGACACTGTGGATTAAGCTTGGATGTGCCCCCCCCCCCTATAACTTCTACCTATTGATCCTAGTTACATCTTTTAGAGTCAAGCATAATAAGCATAATTTCTCTACCACAAAATAATCCTTCAGGTACTTGAGTGGCATCACAGTATGGTGGAAAAGATGGTTAATTTGGAGACAGGGAATCTGCCTTGAATTCAATGCACCACCTCTATTTAAAATCTTTGTGGATTATGGCAAATAACTTGATCTCTCTGGGCCTTAATTACTTCATGGATAAATGCAAGGGGCTAGTCAAGATAATCTCAAAGGTCTTTTCCAGTTCTAAAATCCATGATCCTACAACCCTTTTGATCCTTTCTAAACTACACAACTAGATGACACAATGGATAGAATGTTGGACCTAGAGTCAGGAAGACCTAAATTCAAACCCTGTCTCAGACACTAGCTGAGTGAACCTAGGCAAATAACTAACCTCTGTCTTCCTCAAGTTCTTCATCTGAACATACCTCTAAGGGATGTTGTGAGGATCAAATGAAATATTTGTAAAGTGCTTTGCAACTGTTAAATGTCTATATAAATACTAGGTCTTCTAACTTTTCTTTATATGGCATTTTTTCCAGTTCTCTCATGGTCCTGGCCCTATTCTGTATATACCTAGCATATCAATGTATTTCTTGCTCTCAGAATCAAGTGCTATCTGTTAGGCACTGTGATGGACCCTATGGAAGATAGAAAAAATGAATAAGAATAGTCTTTTGCCTCAAAACGTTTAAAATCTAGGAAGAAAGTTGAGACCTAAAACGGACCATGCAACACAGACATTTGTTGTTGGTGTTCAGTTGTTTTAGTCAGGTCCCTTTACAGCCCCATCTGGGGTTTTCTTGTCAAAAATTATGGAATGGTTTGCCATTTCCTTCTCCAGCTTATTTTACAGATCAGGAAACTGAGGTAAATATTGTGACTTGCCCAGGATAACAGTGTCTGAGGCCAGATTTAAACTCAGGGCGATGAGTCTTCCTGACTCTAGGCTTGGCACTCTATCCACTGTACCACCTAGCTGCCCAAAACAGACATAGAAAGCAATAAATAATTAAGAAAATACTTAGTACTATTATTATTTGGCAACAACTCTGATGTTGAAGGAGAAACAGGGCGGCAAGGAAAGGTGGAAGGATGATAAAGACACCCTTCTCATTCACTACTATCCAGTTCTCCAACCCTGCAGCAGCAATTATGCAGAGGGCATTAGTTGCTACTATCTGAGGAGAACTTGACCAATGTCACTTTGTGCTAACACTGACACCATGACAGTGGCTCAGCCCCACCCAGCTGAAGTGCTCAGATAAAATTCAGTGAAGCGAGAGACTGAGATAATGATTAAAAACTGAAAATACAAAGCTAGGGTTCACCCTTATCTTCAGAGAGCAGCTTGCCTTGGTTGGTAAAAATGGTTTCCAACTCATTAATATGGTAAATTTTCATAGAGTATAAAGAGTAGATTTAGAATCTTTTGGGAGCTCTCTGGAATACCAAGGCATTGCTCAAGTTGTTAGAACTGTTAAATATTATTACTTTGTCAGCAAAAAGAGAGTTATCATGGTTAATATCATTAGTGGATATATGGACAAAAGTGGATATATGGAGTCAGGAATGGGTCCTTGAGTGCTCTAGTAGCAGTGGAAAAGAGATTTGGAGCTATGAAACCAATGGTTTAAAAAGACTAAATATGAGCATTTCAATGGCATTTGAAGGTATTTTGCATATTTATTGCCCTCATAGTAACATGGTACTTAAACTACATTTATAGAACATACATTTCATGAAATATTTTTATATATATTTTATATATATGTATATATTTATATATATGTATGTATATATATTATATATATATATTTCTTTCAATCTTTATGTCAAAATATTGGACAAGCTCTGTGTACGGAACTACATTTCCCATAAATCCATGCAAGAACTTCCACAATGTCAGAGCCAGTAAACACTTATTAAGTATCTGCTATGTGCCAGACATTATGCTAAGCCCTGAGTGTATAAAGGCATAAGATAGTCCCTGCACTCAAGGAACTCACAAACTAGTGGAGAAAGACAACATAAATAGAAACTTAAAAGTTGAAGAGGGGAGGGTACCCAGTGTAGGAGCATCATGAAGTGCTGCAGTCTATGGAGGAATGATCTGAGGAGGTATGAGTTATGGAATTATTTGCAGAATGATAAGTTTATGAACATTAAGGGAGCAACTGGGTAGGAAATGATGAGATGAATTCCCTGGGAGCTCTTCTTAAATGATGTAGAGAATCTGGGAGGAGCCCTTCAATATCTACACTCTATCCTCTTCAATCAAAGGGAGAGAGGGAAGAGTCCCAGTGGGCACAATGATAAGTCTTTGGAAATCATGAAATCCAAGACCATAGCCAGGTGGGAAATGAAGCATACTGGATAGTCAAAGGAGTAGAGGTTTTAAAAATAACATTGGGGGAAGTTTAAAGCAAGAAAAAGAATGACTGCCACAGGCAACAGAAGTGTCTCTAGTAATAAGACAATGATATGTGGGATATGGTCCCCCTCTAAGAGGTTTCCCTTTACATTTGTCTAGATCATTCCAGTCCTTTGCATTCTAGGTATTCTAGGCTCTTGGTGTCCTGAGAAGTCACTCTTGCAAGGCTTCAAGTGCTTTTCATTTTTGCTACTGAAATTCCCAGTATATCCCCAAGAGCTACAGCAAGTTTTTCTACTAACTTTCAGGAATAAATGAAATATTTTTCCTCCCAATGGCTTTGGAAATAAATTATATTGGAGATGGCAGAACTACTGGAGATGGCCTGAATCTCTTCCACTGCAAGAAAAAGCAAGTAGAATGGAAGGGGACTGAACCCTGAACCTGAAGTTTGGAAGATAATCCATTATTGGCTGGTCATAAGAAAGAAAGTCAAGAGGTAATGAGGGCTCAGACAATCACGCTAAGTAGATATGAACCAAAACCTGATTTGGATGGATATACATATCAGAAAAGACTTGTTACACACTTAAAGGGACACTGTTTAAATGAACTAGCTATAGTTCCATTTTAAAGATATCTAAGTGACATGACCTATTGATACTGGCCTCCTTGTCATTTCTAAAATATGACACTCCATCTTCTAATTCTAACTTGGGTGTTCCCCATGTCTCCTGAAATCTTTGCTTCTGTATACAATGCTTTTTTTTCCCCTTTATCATACTAGTTTGCATGTTTCCTTTTGTATGTTGCATGAATATTAGATGTATTTCTTGTCATCTAAGAATACCTCATCTTAAGTGACAGAGAGGAAGAAGTTTTGCCTTAGTCACACACCATATCCTGGCTATTTAAATGCAAAGAAAAAGGAAGTAAGGAAGGAAAGAAGAAAGAAAAAGGAAGGAAGGAAGGAAGGAAGGAAGGAAGGAAGGAAGGAAGGAAGGAAGGAAGGAAGGAAGGAAGGAAGGAAGGAAAAGAAAGAAAGAAAGAGGGAGAGAAAGAAAGAAAAAGAAAAAAAGAAAGAAAGAAAGAAAGAAAGAGAGAAACAAAGAAAGAAAGAGAGAGAGAAGGAAAGAGAGAAAGAAAGAAGGAAAGAAAGAAAGAAGGAAGGAAAGAAAGAAGGAAAGAGTAAGGAAGGGAGGGAGGGAGCAAAGAAGGAAGGAAAAAGAAATAAAGATCAGTTTCAATCAAGATGGGAAGTTTTACCTCAACCATGGATCACTCCCACTATCTGTTGCTTTCATTCCTACATATATACTGCTGAATGAATTTGGAGAATCCAATCCTGACTGTATTCACTACAAGTTAATGCTACGTTGCCTCAACTGGGCTTATCTTGCTGCAAGACAGTTCTTTTCTATATCCTTAATTAATTCACTGTCCTTTTCACCACAGTGGCACTTCTAAACCGTTTTATTTCTCCTCAAATCTGCCATGTCTCATCTTTATCTCACCCTCCCAGCTGAAAATCTTGCCTCATATTTTGCTGAAATGACTGAGATCAACAGCTAAGAGATTCCTATTCTCCCCTCCTCATCTAACATCACCAAGATGACTTCTGTCACTCTTCCTTCAACTCCATCTCACATAATTAGATGGCCCTTCTCCTTGCCCTTTATATGCACAAGTACAAGTGATCCCATTTATTCCTCTCTCTGCCAGCAGATTGCCCCCTCTATCATCCTTATCTACTGACTTGTCTTTAATCTCTCCTTATTTAGTGACTGCTTCCCTGCTGCCTACAAACATGCCCATATCTCCCCCATCTTTAAAAAAAATCCTCATGTATGACCTAGCCATACGAGGTCTAAGGTCCAAGGCAGCTGTCATCAAAACTTTTTGGTACTGATTGAAAAATAGGGTGATGGATCAGTGAAATAGGTTAGGTACACAAGATGTAGCAGTCAATGACTATAGTAATCTACTGTTTGATGAACCCAAAGATTCCAGCTTCTAGGTTAAGAACTCACTATTTGACAAAAACTGCTAGGTAAGCTGGAAGACAGTATGGCAGAAACTAGGCATAGACCAATATCTTACACTGTATATCTTCAAGATAAGGTTGAAATGGGTACATGGTTTAGATATAAAAGGTGATACCATAAGCAAATTAGGAGAATAAGGAATAGTTTACCCATTAGATCTATGGAAAAGGGAAGAATTTATGACCAAAGAAGAGATAGACAATATTATGAAATGTAAAGTGGATAATTGTGATCATATTAAGTTTAAAAGTTTTTTCACAAACAAAAACAACACAACCAAGATTAGAAAGGAAGCAGAAAACTGGGAAACAATTTTTGCAGCCAGTGTCACTGAGAAAGCCCTAATTTCTCAAATCGGTAGAGAACTAAGTCAAATCTAGAAGAATAAAAAACCCTCCCCAAGTGATAAATGGTCAAAGGATTTGAGTTTTCAGATGAAGAAATTAAAACAATCTATAGTCATATTTTAAAAAAGCTCCAAATCACTACTACTGATTACAGAAATGTGAATTAAAATAACTCTTAGGTACCACCTCACATATATCATGTTAGCTAATATGAAAAAACAGTAAAATGATAAAGGTTAGAAAAGATATGGGAAAATTGGAACGCTAATAAATTATTGGTGAAGTTGTGAAGTGATCCAACTGTTCTGGAGAGCAATGCCCCAAGGGCTATAAAACTATTCAGACTCTTTCATCCAGCAATACCACCAATAAGTCTATATCCGAAAGAGCTCATAAAAAAGGTGGAAAAAAACCAATATGCACAAAAATATTTATAACAACTCTTTTTGCGGTGGCAAAGAATTAGACATTGTGGGGATGCCCATCAATTGGGGAAAATCAGAACAATGATATATGAATATAATGGAATGCAGTTGTTCTAAAAGAAATGATGAGCAGGCAGATTTCAGAAAAACCCGAAAAGACTTGAATGAACTGATGCTGAGTGAAGTGAACAGAAACAGAGGAAAATTATGCATAGTAACAGCAACATTGTGTGATGAACAACTTTGATAGACTTAGCTCTTCTCAGAAATAAAATGACAATTCCAAAAAACTCATGATGGAAAATGCTATCCACATCTAGAGAAAGATCCATGGAGTCTAAATGTAGATCAAAGTATAGTTTTCCCTTTTTTTTGTTTTTTCCTCTCTCTTGGTTTCTTTCCTTTTGCTCTGATTCTTCTTTCACAATATAACTAATGTGAGAATATGTTTAATATGATTGTACATATATAGCCTATATCAGATTTCATGTTGTCTTGGGGAGGGGAAGAGGAGAGAGAGGGAGAATAAAATTTGGAACTCAAAAATCATATAAAGGTGAATGTTGAAAACTATATGTATAGTTAGAAAAAATAAAACACTATGAAATGAAAAAAATAAAAACAAAATAAATAAATAACCCTCGTGATTAATCTGTAACTGCTATTAATCATCGCATATTTCTCCTCCCTTTTGTGGTTGAACTCCTTGAGAAACTGTCTACAAAAGGTACATCCATTTGTTTTCCTCTCATCCTCTTCTTTATTCTCTTTGGTTTGGTTTCTGAGCTTATAAATTTAACTGAAGCTGCTCTCTCCAAAGTTGCTGATAGTCTGTTAATTGCCAAATTTCATGGACTGTTCTCAGTCCTCATCCTTCTTGACCTCTCTGCAGTCTTTGATAATGCTGATCACCCTCTTTTGTTTGTTCCTCTCTCACCTATAGGCTTTCCTGACACTATTCTCTTCTGGTTTTTCTCCTATCTGTCTAACCACCTCTTTTCAGTTTCTTTTGATGGCTCATCATCCAGGTCATGTTCACTGACTCAGAGTTTTCCACAAGGCTCTATCCTAGACCCTCTTCTCCTTCTATATTATTTCACTTCAGCCCCTCCTGAATGAAATCATCATCTCTATATGATTCTCAAATTTACCTATCCAGCTCAAACTTCTCTCCTGATCTCCATCTCACATTTTCAACTACCTGTTGGATATGTCAAACTGGATATCCCATTGATATCTTGAACTCAACAGTCCAAAATTGAACTCACTATCTTTCTTCCACAATCCTCTCTTCTTATTTCCCTTTTACTGTTAAGTCACATAGGATCACAACCTTGGTGTCATCCCTAACTCTTAACTCTTTCTTACCCTTCATATTCAAAGGTCACCAATGTCACAAATGTCACCAAACCCTGTAATTTTTACCTCCATAACATCTCCCGATATGCCTTCTTTCCTTGGACACTACCACCACTCATTCGTAGATTGCTGAAATAGCTGGCTGGTTGCTCAACCTGCCACAAGTTTTTCCCCATTCAAGTCCTTTCTCCACTCAGCTATAAAAATGATCTTCCTAAAGCACAGGTCTGACCATGTTACCCTTCTCTCTCTCTCTCTCTCTCTCTCTCTCTCTCTCTCTCTCTCTCTCTCTCTCTCTCTCTCTCTCTCTCTCTCTCTCTCTCTCTCTCTCACACACACACACACACACACACACACATACACACACACACACACACACACTCAATAAACTCTAATATCTCCCCATCACCTCTAGGACCAAATATAAAATCTTATGTTTGACATTCAAAGTCCTCCATAATTTGTTCTTCCTACTTGATATCTTATAGCCCCCCTCCCTCCTCCACATAATCTGTGATCCAATAACACTGGGGTCCTTGACATTCTTCAAATAAGACACTTCATCGTTTGATTCTGAACATTTTACTGGCTGTCTCCAAGCTGATAATTCTTTCACGGCTTCTTTAAATACCAACTAAAATCTAACCTTCTTCAGAAAGCCTTTCCTGCTCTCCTTAATTTTTTATCTTTCCTCTGTTCATTATTTCAAATTTATCCAGTATATAGCAGCAATGAAAGAAAGGTAGAATGGAAGAAGATGATGTTGATGATGTAGAATTTTAGATTATCTATGACCCCAAGCTATCAGAATTCTGAATGAGATACTCAGTCCATTGATGACCACACAAAATTTAAAAGCCTATATAACATTTGTTATATGTTAAGTATGATAGTCTGGAAAAAATAAAACTTTGGATTTGGGAATCTATTCTTCCTTGTAACAGAATTCAGAAAGACCCTCCTCTTCTTATCTTATTCTAGCCCTCTTCTAGAATCTGCCAGGAAACTTTCATGGTGGAAATTTTCATCTTCCATTCAACTTTCTTTCATGTAACATCAGAGTTGGGAAATCTATCCAATATCCATGGGGTTGACCCCAACTTTTCTCTATAAAAACACCCAGTCTTCTTTAGGATCCTGGAGCTGCCCAGATACATTCAATCAATAAGCAGTTTGCAAGCACCTACTATGTGTCAAGCACTGTACTCAGTTCAAAATCAACTCAGATCAAAACACTTCCTGCCCTCAAAAAACTTATATTCTATGGCTGAGACAATATATACACAAATAAGGCTATGTAAAATGAGTATAAGGTAATTTGATAGGTGGAGGCATTAGTACCTATGGGTATAAGTAAAGCTTCATACATAAATGGGAATTTGAGCTGAATTTTAAAGTAAACTCAGAGTTCTAAAAAGTGGAGGTGGGATAGAAGTGCATTCTAAACATGATAAAAAAAAAGTTCAAAGGTGCATACATATGAAGGACAGTTTGACTGAACCAAAGTATACATGAAGGCGAGTAACACATGTAGTGCATATAGATTATGGAGCTATTCTCCCAAATCACACTAATACTAGCAGATCAGGGCCCCAGAGCAAGGTTATTGCTTCTTCCTCCCTCAGGATTCTAGGGGTACCCCTATGGAATTGTGAGCTTCTCTAATATTATTGTTCACCAACCTTCACTTAATATATACTTCCAAAACTATTCAACCAGTTAAGATCTTCCCAATGTTATCTAGCCATTCCTTCACACCTATTACAATTTTAACCAGCTGATATTTCCTCAACATCATTGATAAACAAGATAATTAAGTTTTACAAAAGGATATTTGCTTAAGGATAAGGCAAGAACCAAAGTACAAAAACATCTCTGGAACCAAGACACACTCTCTTCCATCACCTTAGTCACTGGAGAGAGTGGGTTCAAACTTAAAGTGGTAGCAAAGAAGCATTCATCCTACCAAGCTCACCAAGGGCTTTGCCCTCACCAACAGAAAAGTTGCCCCCTTGCTTTCAGAACATGGTATCTCAGCTGTTGGATTAATCCACTGATGGGTTGCTTCAAGCAGGCTACTCCTCAGAGCTAGGTTTCTGTGTATTTTGGAGACTCTACTATGCATGACCATTTCTGGACAGCTGGTGGCTATTCCAACCTTTCAAAGTTCTCAAGTCCATCATCTAATGTTGGGGAAGAATAGAAACACAAAGAGGAAACTGTCATGCATCACATACTTCCTAAAGTAGGCTTCTCAAGCTTCTATGTGGGTTGGCATCAGGCAGAAGAGATTGTACATCAGCAAATACAGGACCCCTATTGGCCAATACCTTGTTATGTGGATAAGAAATCTAGATAGATGAATTGGAACTGGAATCTCATCTATTGAACTAGGATAAACTTAGTGTAAAAATGTTTCAAGACTTGACAGTAGACTTTCATAGGACCAAGACTCTGTCAACATATTTTATTGCATACCTTCCCTGTCTTGCCCCCTTTTGGAGGTGCCAGCTGTTCCCCTTAGTTGGAAGAGCATCCTTCCTTTGCTATCTCTGCCAAGCCCCTCTGCATTTCCAGCTTTGGATGTCTCCAAATAAGCCACATTGATCTCGAAATTCACCCTCACTACTTTTCACCATCTTTTTGTGCCCCAGCTGCAGTCTATAATTTCATGATAACTATGGAGGTCAGAGTGCTAGTCTTGCAATCAGGAAATTCTGGATTCAGATCATACCTCTCACACTTATTAGCTAAGAAATCATGGGTCAGTTACTTGATCTCTCTGAGCCTAACTAGAGTGTTTGGAACATAGTGCTTACCAAATGTTTCTCATTCGTTCATCTCCATCAGGAAAATGGGTATAACACCTGTATCACATACCGCACAAGGTTGAAGTTTGTATTAAAGGAGATTATATATAATATATAATATATAAATGTCATATTATATAATGCATATATTATATAAACATGTATACATATATAAAACATATATGTGTATATATACATATGTGTGTACATATATATACATGTATAACACTTTGCAAATGCCTGAGCATCTCCTGCTGATCAGTGGGACAAATTTCCTTTGCACAAATAAAATTCTTATGCTACTTAAATGTCAATTATCACTATGTTAATTTTTTAAAAGCATTTGACTTTGTAGTACAGAAAATTTTGGGCCTTCTCCAAATAGATCTCCCTTAACCTAGGTAAGATGATTTAAGATTCCTTGATAGATTCAAAAACAGAGATAATTTTATTCAATGATCTTTTGGCATCATTACCAAGCAAAGAGCAAAACATAGAGTCACAGCCCCCAGAGGTATTTTCCAGTCACAGAGAATGCAACCCATGCATCTAAGCAGGGTGGAACATCACGTAATCCCCGCTACTAGCTAAGACTGGTGGATCACTTGAGTTCTGGGCTGCAGTATGGCTTAAGCATATCAGGCATCCTAACTAAGTAAGGCATCAAATGGTCCCAGAAAGTTGTTTTACTGTCCTAGTGCCTAGAAAAGTACTTTACATTGACATTAGGGGCAGTTAGGTAGTGCAGTGGATAGAGCAGCAGTGAAGGAGTCATGAGGATCTGATTTCAAATCTCACCCTGGACAACTCACTAGTTGTGTGACCTTGGGCAAGTCACGTAACTTCAACTTCTTCATCCTGGATCATCTCCAGTCATCCTGAGGAATATCTGGCCACTAGATTCAGTTGTCTCTGGAGGAGAAATGAGGCTGGTGACCTGCACAGATCTCCCTTACTCAAAGTCAAGTGCAAGTCATGTCATTATTTCTCTGATAGCATGGTCTTCTTCAGTAATGAATGATGAACACACACACATTGACATTAAGGGGACACAACGCAGGCTTCTTGAATTGAATAAAATTAAATCTGTCACTTCCATCTGATAGTACCTGATTATATGGAAATATCCTTCATGACTGAGTAGAGTGTTTATGACCATAAAATTGTGAGTTTCTTTCAATTCAGAACAAGTAACTCAGAAAAAAAAATCTTTTCTGGTCACTCCCATATACAACAACGCGAAAAGAACATTTTTCAAGGACAAAAGAAGCATTGTAGTGTTTTGCTCTTTTTTTTAAATCAAATCCACAGTCAAACTTCTTATTGTGTGGGTAGGATTTGTTTTGGCTCACTTAACCAAGAAGGATGTGGTGATCATAAGAAACCTGACCTTGATATAGAAAGGAAAAAGGACGTACTTGAAAATATTGGAATAAGAGTGGTGTGTGCCAGATTCTAATGTAAAAATTCAAATAATAGTGATGAATGAAAAATAAAAGATATTCAAGATTTGTTTCTGATTATTTATTTTGTATATATATGTGTGTATAACTATATATTATATATATATATATATATGGATATAGATCCTCCTCTTTAATTTGGATGCTTTCATTTGGAATTTTAGCAAGAAAGTGACCCAAAAGAATCTATATCCTGTCATCCCAAGGTCCTACTGCTAATAGTATAGTCCATGAAGTCAAAGATAGAAAGAAATGTCTTCTATACACCAAAATGCTTATATCAACATTTTTTTGTGGTAGTAAAGAACTAGAGACAAAGTAGGTTACTGACTGGGAAATGGCAAAAAAAACCAACAGCAATTATACTGCATGAATGTAATGGAATATCTGTACTCTATAAGAAATGCTGAGCATTAAGAATATAGAGAGGCATGGGAAGCCATATGAACTGATGCCAATTATACTAAGCAGAAAAAGTAACATGATATACACAATGACTACCACAATGTAATTGGTAAGAGAAAAAAAATACATATAATTATAATTACCAAGGTTGGCTTCAAAGTAGAGATATGAGAATGTACTTTTCCTCTTTGCAGATGTAAAGACTATAGGTGTGGTATACATATACTATCAAATCAGCTACTGTATAAATTTTGTTGAATGATTTTTAAGGGCTTTTTTTTATTACTAGGGATAATTCTGTGGATGGAAGAGGGAAAGAGGAGAGGGAAAGTGATATTCAAAACCAAATATAACAATAAAAATTATATAATATGGATGGATGCATATGTATGCGTGAATATAGATTTGCATGTGTGAGAGAGGAAGAAAGAGGGATGGAGAGAGAAAGAAACTTCTCATCCCAGAATATGCCCTGGTATGCTATTGACTCTTCAACACAGTCTAATGAGAAGATCCTTGATGGTTCCCATGAGAAAGAAGAAGAAATCTAGATTGCAACAGTGAAATAAAAAGTTCTTGAGGCTTCAATCCTAAGCTGTCTAGAGATTCATAATTTGGATACCTAGAGATGCAGAATGTTCTGCCTTTGAGTTATTGGCAACCTTTGAATAATCAGTGAGTTATTAGTGTGAATAAAGAAACTGAGCCATCAAGCTATAATATGTAGTGAGAAGATAGTATAGTGTTAAAAACTGCAAAGTACTTGAATTCAGAAAACTGATCTGGCAATGTGTCTTTGAACTTCACAGTCCTCATCTGTAAAATAAGGTTAATGACTTTATAGATAGATTGTTTTATGAAGAAAATGTTATATTAATGTGAGCTTTCATTATTGAGCCCTTACAACCACAGTGCCTAATTGCAGGGTGTTGTTTAGAAGCACCTGATATCTTTGTAATTTGATTTGTATAAACTTTTGTTACATCAGTGACCTGTGATTTTATTAACATGGGCACACCTTTCAACTACACATAGATCATAGTCCATAGCTCTATAACTTAGAGAATCTTAGGAAGCATTAAGTAAATTGCCCATGGTCATATAGCTAGTCAGCGTCAGAGGTGGGGCTTGAATTCAGATCCACTACAGACTATATGATGCTACCCATGTCTCTCTGATAACATAAATTAACGTTAACAAGATAGATGTTTTGCATGTACAGATTTGCTTATTTTAGTATTATCCCCATGCTTTGTTTTGTTTTTGTCACTGGGAAGCCTAAAAATCAAAACATCATATATATATATATATGTGTGTGTGTGTGTATAAGTACTTGCTTGTACAAATAATTTTTTGATTCTGTCTCTAGTACTATGTTTTGTTCATAGTAGTCATTAAATATATTCATTTCATTAAATTGAAGTTTTCAATTAATATTAATAATTAGAGTTATATAGTGCTTATCATTTGCCAGGTACTGTGCTCAGCATTTTACAAATATATTTCATTGGATCTTCACAACAACCCTGGGGAAAAGGTGATATTATTATCCCCATTTTACAGATGATGAAACTGAGGCAAACAAAAGTTTTTGACTTTCCCAGGATTATACAGATAATAAATGGCTAAGGCTAAATTTTGACTTAGATCCTCCTTACTCTAGAGCCAGAGCCCTATCCACTGAGCCACCTAACTGTCTTTGGATTTTTGTCACAAACAGTAGAAATTGCCTGTCTTATAATAAAACCCATTACTATCTGTTACAAGTTGTCATGTATAGATGCCTATTCAACATTGATTCAACAAAAATTTCTTAAACTCTTATAGTATTATTGTACTATAGTTATTCTTAATGGTCCCTCATTTCCTGCCTCAGTAGAGTCCTTGGAAAATAGGGCTACCTTATTTAGAAGGATTGCTTCATGCCAGAACTTGTTTTGAAAAGTCAGTGTTGACTTTCTCACAAGACTCAGGCCTCCTCCACACCATGAGAACAATTCCAAGGATAGATCCAAAGGAATTGTAATGGTGATGTTGAATGGCTTGGCACCTTGTCCCATGTTCTTTATACTACCCATTTGTCTAGATGTCACTTAGCTCTATAACTCCCCCTCTAAGCTGACGCTATCACTTTCAGATCATGAGTAATGTCTTGGGTAATCAAGGACATTTTCTTTTCTATAAATCATTAAAATAGTTAAGGAAAATCATTAGTATTTAATTTACAAATGAAATTAGTACATTGCATGACAGAGCAGCTTTTTCCCTTTATAATCCAGTCTGTCAACATCCTCTAACATCTTTCATATACCTGTGAAAAAGAGCATTTTTATCATCATGCGTCTTCTTTCAGGACATATTGCATAGACTGAACATCTTGGAACAAGAATCCAATTACAGAAATGTGCTCCTCCCTAATGGGTGGGATACTTAAACTGGTCTGTCTTATTCTGACTTTTTTCTTGCCATGTCATTGGGATGTCCTGAACATGCAGACTAGTTCAACCCAAAGAGCAGATCTCTTTTTCCTTATCAAGAACCTGCAGTCCTTGAAGCTCTTAGTATGCCGCTGTCCTTTGATACCAACATGAGGTTCAAATTTCCAGTTGTGGCCTTATTCTTGCAGCTTTCCATGATCATTTTATTTGGATTTTTTGTTGGCTATGAAACTGAGTGGGAATATGTCCAACAGAACAACAGCTCCAGCCAGCCTGACAGATTCTTTGAGCTATACCCTTGTGAGTATACTATTCTATATGAGTCATGGGTATTTGTCATTTCTCTCTTATGGGATGTTGGTCTTCTCTAGTTCTTTCCCTTTGGCTGCTTCAGACTCTTAAGATTTTCTTCTGGGCTCTTTCCAGAATTTAGAAAAGCATTGGTTTTCCACATTTTCATATGTTTTTGCTATTGCATATATAAGAAGCTGCGTACAAGCAGAGGACAAGGTTTCAAATCTCACCTTTGTTACTTTCTACCTGTGTGACCTTGAACAAGTGACTTAACCTCTCTAGACCTCAATTTCTTCATTTGTAGAATGGGCAGATTGAACTGAATGAACATTAAGGCCTCTCCCACTTGTATGACACTATGACCACCACCACAACATACTATGCCTATTATAACATCACAAATTTCACATAAGAAGGCATCTGAGAGGCTACTTAGTCCTATTCTCCCATTTTACAAATGAGAAAACCAAGGTCTGGAGAGGTCAAATGACTTGCCCAAAGTCCCACAGGTAAAAAGTGGCCATAATGGTATTCAAAAGCAGGTCCTCTGATTCCAGAGTAGGTACTCTTTCCAATGTACTATATCTGCTTAATAATGCAAAACAATCTCTGATTGCTTGGTTTTATTTTGTTTCATTACAATGAATTAACTGAACTGACTAGAGAGTTGAGGACTGTATAGGCAGGTACATAAAATTCAGGGTCAGTCAGTCATTAAGCATTGACTAAGTACCTACCTACTATGTGCTAGGCACTGTACTAAATACTAACAATAAATACTTTAAAAAAGCAGAAGGCAGACTCTACCCTCAAGAAGCTCACAATCTAACAGGTGTGGTGAGGAAAGACAACAAGTAAACAAATATATTTTAAAATAATGGGAGAAGGAGACTACGCTCCATAGTCCCTGGGAAGGGACGAGGGGAGGGGGAAGTGGTCCTAAAGGCCAGAAAGTAAGGATTACTATGAAATTCATGGGACAGCTCAGAGAGTAAGGCCTATAAGAATGTTCTATTGCTTTAGTTAGAAAACAATGCTCACTCTCTAATCATTTTCCAACACTTTTCCTATGGCTCACTTATTAAAAGTGAGGGAGAATTCATTATATATTATAGAAACTCTGAAAAGGACTTACAAGGATACTGTCTTAAATATCTTTCTGTCCTCCACATAAATGCCTTGAGGTACTTAATGAGTATGAGCTGAATGAATGAATGAAGTAATGTTAGAGCTAGAATTCAAACTTAGGTCTGAATAAATCCAGAAGAAATTTAAGAGAGGGTAAAAAAGAAAAGGTATGGTAAAAGTAATCTTACTATAATTCCTAACGGAAATGTCCTTTTATATTTAAAACAAATCAGTGGGATAGGACTACACTGCACTGCTCTGTAATAACTGAAACCCTTGAATATTAATCAGATCTTAATTTCTCTGGCCAGAAGCCTCATGGAATGTTTTAATGAAGCATCTTGCTTTATTCCATAGTAAACCATCATGTTGATTAAAGAACAGTATTGATAGGTTTAAACAGAAGACTTAGTTACTCATGTAGATGAGCAATAGCTGCAATTCTGGGACTTGAGGGTAAAGGTACAAATTTGATAAGGCGCTTTATAAAATTAATGCAATCGCCTCACTTGTTTAGTATTGACCCCTTGACTTTCATCAAATACTTTCTTATGTGTTATTTCATTTTTCACAACAATTTCATGAGGTGGGAAAGACAGCTATAATTACCTCCACTTTACAGTTGAGAAAGCTAATCCACTAAAGTGAAGTGACTTGCCCAAAGTTACGTACATCAGGTGAATGGTAGATCTAGGACTAGAACCTGTTCTCCTAATTCCTTCTCAGTGCAAGCTCTTTCTGCTATATAATGCCAAAAATCAAATAAGATTAAGAAGCACCCAGCCAAAGAGCTCACTGTATTATCTCTATCTATTGTCTAGTACAAAGGTGGGGAACCTACAGCCTTGAGATCACCTGTGGCCCTCTAGGTCCTTGGGTGCAGCCTTTTGACCTAGTCCAAGTTTTACAGAACAAATCCTTTTATTATGGATAGTTCAAGGCCACAGTTTCCCCACCTTTGATCTAGTACATCCTCCAAATGTTTCGATATGGAAAGGAAATTATTTGTCTGGAATTTAAATCTGCGTTGCCAGTGTTGAAGTATGCAGTTGCAAAGGTGAGTGTACCCTACATCCAGAGAATAATACAGAAACAGAAGAGTGGTAAAGAGGAAGAATACCAACTGTGAACTCTTATTTAAGAGTATAACTGTACCATCATCAGATTCCCAATACCAAGAGATTCAAATCATGGCATTTTTTTTAAGGAACTCTCACGACAGCTACAGAAGGCAGCTCGGTGGCACAATGGAGAGTGTCAGGCCTAGACGCAGGAAGACCTGAGTTCAAATTTGACCTCAGACATGTATTAGCTATAACCCTGGACAAGACATTTAACTCTTTGCCCCCGTTTCCTCTTCCGTAAAATGAGAAGGAATGGGTAAAGCACTCCATTATCTTTGCCAAGAAAACCCCAAATGGGGTCAATAAGAGTTAATAGGGGGGATAGAAGCAACTGAATGACAATATAATTATTAAATACAGTTAAGCAAATTAATGGTGAGGCTAATACTGAACATGAATCAACATAAAACTATAGGCAAAGCCCATTTATTATCAATTCATATAGATAAGCAGCTGCTACTACCACTATCCCTAACAAAGGCAGTGCAGAACTGAGTGGGATATCACAGTGACTAAGGGTTGGAGGCTACGTTTGTCTTTCGTTGGAGGAGAGTGGGTTAGGAGGAAGAGAGACCAAGTTATCACTAGAAAAGTAGGACAAGTGATAAAAACAAGAAGAGGTGGAAAGATTCCCCCAATGAAACGCCACCTTTTTCAGACTTTTTCTTAGGTTGTCCCAATGCCAAGAAAAGGGGAAGTAAACTCTTCCTCCTCCACATGCTTCCCTTCTTTTGCATAACCCCTATTCCAGGTCCCAAACTCAGACTAGTAAAATTAGTTATCTTATGAGCTAGATAGGATTTTGTGGTCTAGTCTAGGAATCTAAGCACCATTTATTAGCTTTTTCCTATCAGAAAATGTCTTTCAAGGTCCAAATGACTGACTTACAAGTATATTTTTGGAATATACCACATTCTGAATGGATGAGGGAATGAACAAAATGAATGGGTAAATTGATCGATGAAGCATTTATTAGGAACTTACTACGTGTGAAAAACAAGTGCTAAGTTCTAGGGACACAGACTGAAAATCAAGGCAGTTCCTGCTCTCAAGGAAGTCCGGTTTTAATAGGGGAGACAACACATATGAATGGTTTCTACTGCATGTGAGATGAAAAAATTCCATGGTCCTTAAGGTGCAGAAACAAAGAATTGTGCCTTGTTTAATGTCATTTCCACTGCTCATATCATTGTCTGACATTAAACTAAGTGTCAAGGACTTTTGGTGGCAAGAACATCCCTTTCTGGTTCTTCAGTAGCTGTAGTTGTGTCACCTATAGGAGCAGTTACTAGACTCTATCTACACAGTTGTTTCTCAGAATGATGGCTAAGGATACTGAAATGCATGCAGTGGTCTTCCCAAGTCTCTTAGATTCAGACCCTGAACTGTCACCATCAGAGTCTAAGGAGAGGTGATGATCACAGTGTTGGTAGTGATGTGCCTTGCCTGGCATATTCTGCCTTCTGTCTCTCATCTCTCAGGATGCTTTGCTACTTCAGCTAGATTGATTTGACTACTTTGTGTGTGGCTGTTGGTTGACGCTTGGTAGGGATAGCTGGTCCCTCCTCCATCATTACTATGAGTATTGGGATGGAAGCAGGATCAGTGGTCTGGGGGACACTACCACTCCCATGACTCATGTGCCATTCTGCTTGCTTGTGATGATGAGGAAGGTGGGCCCCTTCCCCACAACGATTTCTCCCCAATTATTAGCTATGGGGGCAATGATGGAAGTAGGTTTGGTGGTTTGGAGCCCACCAGAATTTAGTCTACAGAGACTATGTTTTTTGGATCCTCCATAGTACAAACCAGGTGACTTATAAACATTTGATAAATGATTGTTCAGTTATAAATAAACAATTAGAAACTAATAAGCCTAGATTTTGGTAGTTCATTGAGATTCAGATTCCTCATCTTAAGGTCAGTATTTTTGGAAATCAATCAATCAATATATCTATATGTGTGTGTATTTGTGTGTGTATATATACATATATATGTATATGTGTGTGCTTATGTGTGTATGTATACCTCTACTAAAATCCTAGGTATGGAGGTGAACTGATCTTCTCAGAAACTGGACCAGTTGTATAGAAGTTTAGGTAGGTCCTACTAAGCTAGAAAGCTTACAAATATAGCTCAAAGAAATAGTGTGTCTGCAGTTTACAGGTCAGTCAACCAAGTTAAGAGAGGCTCAAGACCAGGGGGTTGACCACAAGATGATGATTGTTTTCCATCAAAGCAGTTCATCAAGAAAAGCCCATGAAGGCATGGAGGGTTGTGATCTGCTTCGTAAAATGATACGGCGAAAGGGGGGTTGGGAGAATAGTTACAAAATCAGGAATGTATGAATATAAAATTGAGAGATGAATACATATACATCAATGTTTACCTATTAAAAAACATTTACCTCTCTATGAAAAGTTCATGAAATATACATAGAGAATGAGGAAAAGAATAAGCATCTTTATAAAATCTACTATGTGTCAGAGAATATACTAATCAACTTTTACAAATATTATCTCATTTGGGGCAGCATAGTAGATAAAGTACCAGACCTGGAGTCAGAAAGATCTGAATTCAAATCCAGCCTCAGACACTTACCAATTATATGACCCTGGACAAGTCATTTAGCCTCTGTTTGCCTCAGTTTCCACATCTGTAAAATGGGGATAAAAAAACCTGCCTCCTATGGTTGTTGTGAGTATCAAATGAAATAAGCTGGGTGCCTCGTAAGAGCTATGTAATTGATCACTATTATTAGATTCTCTTAGAAAGAAATTAATATTTTCCTTAACAGAAGCTAAGATTCAAATATAGGATCCCTGGGACATAGAGTTAGACCTGGAAGGAATCTTAAAGGTCATCTGTTGTCCAGAGACATCAAATACAAAGTCCACAACACTCAGTTGTGGACGTTGTTCATTAGTTTCAGTTGTGCCTGACTCTTCATGACCCTATTTGGAGTTTGCTTGGCAGAGACACTAGAATGGTTTTATTTCCTTCTTTCCGGTGACCCTAACTAATTACAATGAAATTGGGAAACGTTTTTAAATAAAAATACAATAAAACAGATAATATTAATGCATGTTTTTCTAAGTCAATATGGAGCCCACAGGTCCTTATGTATATCTTAGTGCAGAGGTTCCCAAACTTATTTGGCCTACTACCCCCTTTTCAAAAATATCACTTAGCACCCCCCTGGAAATCCACTTTATTTTACCCTTTAATGATTTATTTGAAAATTGCATCCTTCCAAAAAAATTTTTTTGAAATGATGCATCTTAAATTTAATAATTTATTGTAGATTTGTGGGATTTTTTTCTGCATTGAAATTGTAATTATGCAATATTACATCATGTAAACAAGTCATTACATGCACACATTCTTGCTAATGCATGCTGGACTTCTTCACAGTGCTCAATTTGCCCTCCTGCAACACTTGCTTGTTAAGATCCATCAGTGAGCTTGACTGTTAATTATTTATAACTTGCATTTTGTGTGTTTATTTGGAAAATAAAGTAGCTACACTTTAACTCTGTTACACAACAGATAAAAACATGTATGAACTGTTTTTCAAAGTTTTCTTATCTCTTTTTCTTTCCTGATGCTTCCTCCATTCCCTTATTTTTATTCAACTCCCCCCAATTGCACCCAAGACTACTACCGATATCCTGGATTCTTCCAGGGTCCACCCCAAGGGCAGTATCATCCACTCCCTAATTAGCCCAACTCCCTAATTTTATAAATGAGGAGAAAAGTAAGTCTCAGAGAGGTTGTTACTTGACCTGGTAACATAGCTAGTAGCTTCAGACATGAACCAGTCTAAGACAGAGATGAGAATACAAGCTTTTAGAATAAGTGAAAGAAACTCAGAATGTAGATTTGGAAGTGAATTTCATTTTAAAGTCAAGGAAATTGAAGCCTAGAGAGGAAATTTGACTTGCCCAAGGTCATATAACTAAAAAAAAGAAGGACATGGGGTTTGAACCGAGGTGCTCTGACTTCAATTCTACTGCTCTAACAACCCTCAATTTAAGTTGACAATTCTATTGCTGCTGGAGAAGGATACAAGAAAGAATCTGGACAATACATTAGACAATAGAGGAATTAATGAACTGTCTGAAAGCTATATAGTGCCGGGAAAGGAGAACCACAGCACAAAGCAGACAATAGGGCTCTTCTTTGCCCTCCCCCTAACTCTGTGAACTCAGAAAGGTCATTTAACCACTCTATGCCTCAGATATCACACTGGAAAAGCTGAGTTAATCGTGACTTACTACTATATGTGCTCCAGGGATCTGGACTGCATGATCTTTTGCATGCCTTTTCATCTTTAAGATCTATTATCCATTACAGTGGATTTATGTTGCCATTTGCTTATGAATTGTATAAGTAAAATAATGAAAATGAAACCACTCATGATCATTCCTTCCCAGTGCCTGGGAGGAATTATCAGGGATGTAGAGTTAAAGAGGAACATTTGGCAAATGAAAGAGACAGAGACAGAGGAAATACTAAGTTACTCAGTCTTACTTTCAAAGGATTGGTTCAATCAGATCAAATAATAACGACAGTTCATATTTGTTCAGAACTTTAAGGCTTACAATGGACTTTCCTAAAAGCACCAAGTGAGGTGGAGAATGGGTTAGCCTCTATTTTTCAGATGAGGAAACTAAAACTCAGAAAGATGAAATGACTCTCCTAAGGACAGATCCCAACGTAGTTATGGCCTCTTATTCTGTATGATACTTGTTCATGTTATTCCACTGTTTTTTTTTATAAAGAATTAACCCAGTGTTCTGGAGGCCTACCTCTAGGGTAAGAATTTTTAACACAAGGGAGAGACAGCTAAGTGGGCACAATGGATACAAACTTCTACCTGGAATCATGAAGAGCTGAGTTCAAATCCAGCCTCAGTTATTAGCTATGTGACTCTGGATAAGCCACTGAACCTCTATCTGCCTCAGTTTCTGTAGCTGTAAAATGGAGATAATAATAGTAACTATTTTCTATGTTGTTATAAGGATCAAATGATATTTGTAAGACACTTTGCAAACCTTAAAGTACTATATAGATAACTGCTAGTATTATGAGATCTGTGTACTTTTGAAGTATTCTTTTATCTATTTCCATATAATCCATTTCCTTTGCAATCCTATATGTGTTATTTTATGCATTTAAAAACATTATTCTGAAGAATCCATAGGCTTCACCACACTTCCAAAATGTCCATGACACAAAAATAGTTAATAATCCCCTTCTCTAGGATCTTTATGTATTTCTAGAATACCATTGAATTAATCCTGTTGTCTGTCTCTCACTCATACCATATGAGTGGTTTACTTCCTTTTCTGACCATACATTTCCTCAATGATATGCCTTACTTCAGTTTTAAAGTATAGGTTAGCATCAGAAATATGCTGCAGTTTACTTCAGCCAAAATGTGTCACTGTACTCCCTTTTGAGTCAACTGTAACTTTAACCCACCAGATTTTATTATATTTCACAATTCATAACCTTAAGAATTTTGCTGGGAGAATACTTACATTGAAAAGTGTATCTTTTCACTGAGGAGTACACATAAAGATAGTTAAAAGCACTGTAAAATTTCCCACGTGAGGTCCACACTGTTACTCCTTTCCTCCTATTCAGTTTTAGGCCCAATTCATTATCTGTCTGGAATGTTTATCCCAACTCTATATAATAGAATATTAATATACTTATCCAATTACATATCATAGTCCTGACTATAAGCATGTTTTATACATTTAGCTTTTCCCACATTAATCATAAAGCTGATTTGAATAACCAAAGATCATATTTTGGTATTTGATTCAGACAATGTTAATATCATCTGCAAACAGAAGCATCTGGAGGATGTCACCATCTATAGGGAAATTTTTCTATTTGGACCTCATGAAAGATATCCTCTTTTGATATTCCCTTTTGGTGAACATATATCTTTTTGTTTTATGTCTCATATAACAGTAATAATCAAGACATCACTGGTGGAATTGCAAAACTCAGAATGTCAGAATCAGAGTTCAAACCTAGGTCTTCTGATTCAATGGCTAATGATTATATGTCAGATTGGAAGACAGTCAGCAGTGGAGTTGTCCGTGGGTTTGAACTTTATTCTGGGCTGTTTGCTTATTTTTTTTTTTGGTCAATGATCCAGTGAAGACCTAAATGGATATGTTTATTCAATCACATTTAACAAACATTTATTTAATATCTATTGTGTACAATGAACTAGATACTAGAGATACAAATTTTTTAAATATTAGTCAAAGAATTCATATTTTGCTGGTGAGGGAGATACAACTGCACACAGATACATACGAGATAATTTAATCATGGAGAGATCATTAATAATTGGAGAAAATCAGGGAAACCTTCTAAGAGATGACAGCTTAGCTTCACTCAGAAAGAAGATAAGGGCTATGAGGTCCAGATGAGGAAGGAGTATGCTCTAGGAATGAAGAGCCTACACAAGAATACTGAGATGAGAAATGGAATGTCAAGTTGAGGAAACAGATAATAATTCAGTTAGACTGAAGTGTAGATAATGCAAAGGGAAGTAATATGAGATTAGGCTGGAAAGATAAGTTGAAGCCATATTGTTGAAAGCATTAAGCACCAGGCTGAAGGGTTTTCATTTTATCCTGAATATGGCAGGGAACCCTGGAGATTTATAAACAGAGGAGTAATATGGTCAAATTTGTACCTTAAGAAAATTATTTTGGCAGCCATGTACAGAATGGATTGGAGAGGAGAGATACTGGAAACAGGAAAATCATAAATCCAATCATGGGATCATAGAATTACAGATATTGAGATGAAAGGGAAGTTAATTTAAAGGTCATCTAGAACTACCTCTAAGGAAACTGAGAGCTAGAGAGGTTAAGTGACTTTGCCCAAGATCACAGAGCAAGAGGCAGAGTTGAGATTCCAACTCCAGTTGTGTAATTACAAGGTCAACACCTTTTCTTCTTCTCCATTCTATGAAAATGATCATATTTGCCACAGAAATAAGTAAGCTTGGAGGAAGGACAAGCAAAGGGGAAACATGGTGAGTTCTACTTTTTTGTGCATTTTATTTGAGATGCTGATAGGAATTCCATACGGATTTGTGGTCAGATGATAAAGACTGAACTTCAGGGGAGATATTAGAGATATTAGAGATAGATAGAGTCATCTTCAGGAGATGAAAATTGAAGCAGATAAGATCACGAAAAGAGAAAAGGTTGAGAGAAGGGAAGAGAGCCTTGAGCAATACACAGTTAAGGAGTAGGAGACAAATGATGAACCTACCAAAAATACTGAGAAGGTTAGGTTATAGTTAGGAGGACCAGGAGAGGCAAAGGAAGGGAGAAGGATGATCAGCAGTGACAAAGACCTAAGAGAATGAGGGCTAAGAAGAGGCCAGTGGATATAGTCATTAAAAGATCCTTCAGATAAAGAGAGAGCAATTTCAGTGGAATAGCAGATTAAGAGACCCAATTAGTAGGGATTAAGTTGTTATTCTGGAAGAGGACCAAAGATGTCAAAAAGGTATCATCTTGATGTGCAAGTGAATTGGATTTAAGTGAGACAGGGCTGCAGAGTCAACAACCTTACTCTCTCCTCCAAGGTCACTGGAGTCCAGTGGCAAGGCATAAATCAGGATGACTGGCCATGTACCCCCAGGAATTGAGTAGATAGTGAGAGGATAAAGAAGAATTCAGGAAGACTCACCTTCCTGAGTTCAAATCTGGCCTCAGATTGCTTATTAGTTGCGTGACCCTGAGCAAGTCACTTAACCCTGCCTACCTCAGTTTCTTCATGTGTAAAATGAGCTGGAGAAGGAAATAGTAAACCACTTCAGTATCTTTGTCAAGAAAATACCAAATGGGGTGATGAAGCATTGGACACAACCGAAAAAGAACAAAGAACAGTGAAAGATAAGAAATGTAGGGTGTAACTTAAGGCTATGTCAGAGGGAAGGGTGGTTTTAGTTTGTTTTTCATAAGGACAAAGTTTCCCTGATATGTTTGCAGGCAGTAAAGAAGCATTCACTTGAAAAGGCAGAAATTCTAAATGATTGAAGGAAAAAATAATTGCTGGACCAAATTACTAGAAGAGACCAGAGTATTTATGACCAAGGGCAATAGTAGAGGAATTGTCTTTGACAAGAAGGGCCAGCTCCTCCTACCAGGCCTGGAGCCAAGGAGGAGGGGGTGGAGTTTTGAGTTGTGGAGTGAGAGAGGAGGGAACGTGTAGTAAATGGCCTTAATTATCTTAGTAAAGTAGGAGATGAGGTCATCTGCTAAGAGATGGGAAGAAGGGAAAGTGTTGCAGAGGAATATAGAGGTGAAGGTTTGTAACACCTATTGATTAAAATGAAAAAGAGAATTATTCTAAGAAGAACAAAAACTTTACCTGATTATTGAACATAGCCTCAATGTTAGTTCTCCAGTTTAACATTCCAAACACTGGTAAGCTGAGACTGGAAATGGGAAGAATGCCTGGACAAGCACCTGGGTGGGTAAATACCTGCTGATCAAGTCCTCCAAGATAGATTGAGCTCACATTCAACTCCATTTTGTGAATTTCATTCCAAGATGACATGAATTATCTGTGTACTAAGGATCCCCAAACCAGTACAAGTAGATTTAAAGGCCAGGAATACAGCTATGCAGGAAAAAAATAGCCTAGGCTTGGACACCAGGTTTAGTTTTACCCTTGGGCTTTTTCCCCTTGCTGTTCCTACACTGCCCCTTCTTGTGGTTCCTTCTTCTGTGTAAATCTTTCTTCCCTTCAGGACTTCAGGACTGTGTGGGTTTGGGCCTCTTTCCATGTCCAAGCCAGTCTAGGAATCTTTTTTCCTCCCCTATAGAATCCCATGTCAAGGTCTCACTCTGTCTCTATTTGTGACTCTTTGTTTTGGTCAATGTCTCTATATTTACCTCTCTGTATGTATCTCTCTGCTTGCTTTGGGCCATCTGTCTGTCTCTGTTTCTGTCTCTTTGCCTCTGACTTTTTCTTTGTGTTTCTCTCTCGTCTCTCTCTGCCTGTTTATCTCTATCTTTGTCTCTCCTTCCCTCCTTCTATTCCTCTTTCTCCCTATTTTCTGCTCAAGAGTCTTCATATCTCTGAATGGTATCTCCATCTGATACTAGGCCCTAAGCATATGGGCTTCCTTTTAAAGACACAGGAATCTTTCCAAGTCTGCAAGAAGCCCCCATCCTCTCAGAGTATCAGCTTCTGTATCTTGTCTTCTTATCATATTTGTAGATGACACAAAACTGGAAAGGCTAGCTAACATGTTGGATGGCATTAAGTTTGCAAAAAGATTCTAAAAGGCTCTAATAGTGGGGTGAATCTAATGGTATTAAATTTAGCCAAGATAAACACATAATATTACTATTATGGCCAAAACTTAAATTCAAGTTTTTGTTTGGAATCTTTATAAAGAAAATTTGGCCAGATAGCAGTGTATCTAAAGAAAGAAAAAGAATCTAGGGCTTTAATGGGCTAGAAACTCAATGACATAGACAAAAAAGCTAATGTGATCTTAGGGTTCATTAAGATACTCATAGGAGTAGAAAAACGATAGCTCTGCTCTCCTCTGCCCTAATCAGACTACATGTAGAAGGCCATATTCATTTCTGGAGGTTATATTTTAGCAAGAACATTGATGAGCTAAAG
The DNA here is from genome assembly GCA_023548195.1 of Bettongia penicillata ogilbyi. Classification (NCBI taxonomy): domain Eukaryota; kingdom Metazoa; phylum Chordata; class Mammalia; order Diprotodontia; family Potoroidae; genus Bettongia; species Bettongia penicillata. The sequence continues at coordinate 13,976,851 of JAJHZJ010000089.1, read as the reverse complement.
AATATACAGAAGAGAAAAATCAAACTGATGAAGATTTTTAGGGAGATATAACATGAGAAATCACTGAAGTAATTGGGGAGGTTTAGCCAGAGAAGAATGAGAGGAAACATGAAGACAGCCTTCAAGTAAGACTTTCCCCTAGAAGAGACATCAGACCTATTTTTTTTGGTCCTAATGATCAAAACAGCTATGGAATGTTCCAAGAGGAAGGTTTTGGCTTAAGAGATTATTGTCTTTTTTCAGTCATGTCCACCTCTTTGTGATCTCATTTGGGGTTTTCTTGGTATCTAAAGATACTGGAATGGTTTGCCATTTCCTTCTCCAGCTCATTTTACAGATGAGGAAACTGAGGCAAAAAGAGTGAAGTGACTTGCCCAGGGTCATACAGTTAGTAAGTGTCTGAGGCCAGATTTGAACAAAGGGAGATGAATATCCATGACTCTAGGTCGTTACTCTAGCCACTGGTCACCTAGCAATTAAAGAAATTCAAAAATGGAATGGACTGTGTGGGAAGGTAATCGGTTTCCCTCCCTGCAATTCAATTCAATAAGCATGGACCAATCTCAAGGGTGGGATGCTCTCCCCAGCAAGCTTCCACTGAAAAGAGGTGGAAAAACAAGATAACTCGCGTCTCACTCCTCAATTCCCAGATGTTCTCTGGGGGGCCTCATGAGAGCTCTGCTGTTTAGAAGCCCTCACCTTTACCTGTCCCGAGACCGTTCACGTGAAAATCGAGCTTATACCCCAACATAAAATGAAAATAATACAGTTATCTCTTCCACATTACAACTTTTCCTGTAACAATTTCCAGCTGGTTGGCCTAAGAAATTAAAAAAATTTTGAAGGAGTTTTGCAGAAGCCATAGACAAAACACAAAGACCAGCAGACTACATAGAAAAAGCTTAACAACTCAGAAATAGATGAAATGTATGCAAAGTACTGTATAGTGTTGGCATACTTTACCTTATAATACCATAATAAATCAAACTTCTCCAGCATGAAGAGAAGGTCAAAAAATTTTACTCATTTTCCAGGGGGTTCTCCCCCAAACCCCCCCCATGTAGAAGGGATAACTTGTAAAAGCCCCTAAATCAAAGAATAGTTGTGAGGCTCAGATCAAAAAGCCTATGTAAAGTACTTTGAGAACCTTAAAGTGTTTCATAAATGTTAGTGATTATTATGTTATTCAACTGAGTTCTTACAGTTTATCTTACCAAAGCAAAAATGACAAAAAAAATTAAGTTTATCTTTGATTTATATTTCTGATTCCTCAAGTATACTCATTCCCTCCTCTGCCCCCCTCCCCCCATTTTTCTTCTTCCCAAGCCAGTTGTATCCTTTGTGCCTTGCCAAAGGACAATATCGATCCACTAGTGGTCTACCGCCATAATAAGAGTTTGGACTACATGATTTCCAAAGTCTTTTCAAGCCCTAAATCAACTATATACTAAGCTCCTACTATGCATAGGGCACTCAAATCTCTATGACTGTAATCCCTTCTAAATTGTTAGATTATTTAAAAGAGAAAAACAGAAAAAATGAGAGCCCACTAAAAGTGAGATCTCACCTAGTGTTATTTGCTTTTTAATGAACAACTACTAAAGATAAAATAATTTTTAACGCATTAAGAATCAAAAAAAATTGCAGTTACTATGGTGGGAATAGCAGGCAGTGAGACTGATATTAGGGGAGAAGTAGGGACGTTTTTAGTAGGCCTGTTTGATTAAAAAAAAAACAAAACTACCTATTCTTGCTATTTATAAAGCCAGGATTGTTCCTCTAGGTGTCAGTATTCATACAGTTCAGTCTGTAAGTATGTGACCTTCTGGGTCAATGATTTAAGTCTTTCAATAAGGCCTTTATAAATGAGGCTAGAAAAGGTTTTTGAATTTATGCTTTTAAATGCTCAAGTGAGATTAGTGTTCTGGGTTACTCTGAGTAACTTGTTCAATTCACAAAGTACCCATAGACCCTCGGGCTGTTCAGAACTGGAGCACAGTTCTAAATACTTGAACAATAGATAACTGTGTCAGCTTGATGTCCCAAGTGCAGATTTTAATGAACTGAGTCTTTGTTCTTGCCTAGGAGCAACTTACTATCAACCACCCTTGGGAAACCACTAGGAGAATCAAGAAATGTTCAACTCCAGGGAAAGGAACAGTTCTTTAAGTGATCAAAGAAAAATACTCTGGTTTTTAGAAACAGAAGGAGTCATTAGTTAATACTGGTTTTTTCTGGCTACATTTCCAAACTGCCTTGTGGGTAAAGACTGTGGACACAGATATATTGACATGAATGGCCCCTTAGTGGTAAAACTGTTAACTTACATGGCTGCCCTAGACCTTAGAGGCATATTTAGGATATTTATTTATTGAGTTTTAAAAACTGTACCCACTGCAAAAATGAGGTCAGTAAAAATAAAACTGATCAAAAGGAGAAAAATACATTAATAAACCTTCCATTGTTATTATGTATTTCAATCACAAAATAAAAGGAATTTTAGAGATATGACATTCTCATGTTATTGAGGAGGAAATCAAGGTGCAGAGAGGTTAATTATCATTTTCAAAATCACAGAATTACTAATGACAGAAAAAGGACTTGAACCCAGGTTTCCTGGCTCAGTTTGCTGTCTTATTTTGTTTTCTATTATACAACACGATCAGTCTTGCATCTCTAAACACATACTCAACATCTCAAAAGGGATGTCCAGTAGACATATTAAATCAACCTGTCCAAAACTTAACTCATTAACCTTCCTTAATCCCTTCCTTAAATCTATCTTCCCTATCTATGTAGAGGGCAATACCATCCTCCAGGCCCTCAGGCTCAAAACCTAGATGCTATCTGTGACTCATTATCTCTTACTCCCCATATTCAGTCCATTACCATGGATTGTCAATTTCACCTGTACAGCATCTCTCAAAAATACCCCCGTCTCTTCTCTGATGTTGCCACTATTCTAGTACACCAGAGCACCAGGTACAGATACAGACCTCTGGCCTAGATTATCATAACAACCTTCTGATGGGTCTGTTTGTTTCAGGTTTCTACCCACTTCAATCTATTCTCCAGCTCCCATGATTTTCCTCAGCTACAGGCCTAACCATGTCATAACCCCCTAATCAATAAATTCCTGTGACTCCCCTTAGCCTCCAAGATCAAATATAGTACGTGTATATGTATGTGTGTTTGTCCTTCGTTGCCAAAGAAAACTATGCCATCAGAGAAATGATGACATGATTTGCACTTGACTTTGTTTTATTTTTAGAGGGGGGAGTGAGGGAGGGCTGTGCAGGTCACCAGCCTCATTTCTCCTCCAAAGCCATCTGAATCCAGTGACCAGATATTCATCAGGATGACTGGAGATGACCCAGGATGAGGCAGTTAAGGTTAAATGACTTGCCCAAGATCACACAGTTAGTGAGTGTCAAGTATCTGAGGTGAGATTTGAACTGAGGTCCTCCTGACTCCTGCATTGGTGCTCTATTCACTACACCACCTAGCTGCCCCCATATATGTATATATGTGTGTATGTAATTGTATACGTATGTGTGCATATATGAATGCACATATAGATATATATTATATATGTGTGTATGATATAAACTAGTTCCCCTCCTACCTCTCCAGTCTTTTTACACTTTACCTTCTAACACATAGTCTTTAATCCAGTGATAATGACCTCCTGACTATTCCACAAACAAGGCACTTTACCTTCTGACTCTGGCCATTTTCTCTGAGTATACTCCCATGCCTGGGTTACTCTCCCTCCTTATCTCTGCCTCTTGGTTTCCTTCAGGTCCCAATTAAAACACCCTAAGAAGCTTTTACCAACTCCTCTTAATTTTAGTGCCTTTTAAATATTTCTTTTTTATCCCCATATGCAATTTTCTTGTACATATTTATTTTCTTGTCTCTGTTTAAATTGTGAGCTCCTTGAGGGTAGGAGTTGCCTTTTACTTTGTTTTTGTATCCCCAGTGCTTAGTAGAGTGCCTGGAACATAGTAGGTGTTTAATAAACTTCTATTGACTGACTGACTGCCTGCACCAAGCAAAGAGATGAACCAGAATATTTTTAAACTGGTTCCCTCCCTGAAAGCATAAATATGAACAAAATGACCTTCCAGTGCTCCTTCTAACTTCAGAATCCTATCTTCAAATAGGATTTTAAAATAAAGGGCATGATGCTCTTCCTGTATTATTTGAATTAGTCTCCCCGTAAGGTTCCTTCCAATTCTAAGTTTCAGTAACTGTGATCTCCACTCAATGTAAAATATAAAGAATAGTTTTAAGAACTTCTTCATAATGAAATATAATATTTTAACACCTCATCAAAGAGTTTTAGAATCTCTTCAAGGCAGTTTGAGTGAAGTTCTGCTCAAAAGTTGGGAAGTAGACTGACCTTCCAGCAGAATTATTACTAGGGTGGTGCAATTGGAACATTGTCCGAGAACACTGAAATTTAACACGTGCCAATAAATCACATATTCGTACCATCTATAGTACTGACACAGAATGAATTTAACTTATGCTTTACAAGAAAAAAAACAATTAAAACAGGAAACTTTATGCTCCAGATGAACTCTTCCTTGATCCCTGATTCAGTGCCCGTCCTTAATGCATCCTTGAGTCTACAGAACTGATGCCATAGGTCTTTATGCTTCCATAGGGCAATGTCATAGATTGTCCCCCCCACCCTCAAACCTCTAAATTTAATTCCACTGTGTGCCAAAATTGCCAATTATGACTCTGCCTCTAGATGTCCTATCAAGACTTATTTTTTCAGAATGCACAGTCAGTAATTTGTCATTAGAGCATAGAAGAGAACATGATATTCAGTGGCAGAAGGAAGAAAACAAGAATTTATTGTGCCTATTATATGCCAGGTACTTTACAAATACTTTATCTCATTTAATCCTTATAGCATCCTGGGAGGTAGGTACTATTATCCCCATTTTACAATTGAGGAAAGAGACAGACAGAAATGAAATGACTTAACCAAGGACCCATAGCTGTTGTCTGAAGTTTGGTATTTCTGATTCCAGGCCCAACATTCTATCCACTGTGCCACTTAGCTGCCTCTGACAATCTAACTACATCTGCATAGATACACACACTTGTGTATAAATACATATATGTATGTATATCTATACATATATACATGTTTTGATTGGGGGGTGTATTTATAGATAGATCTACATTTATTCTGTACATATATAGAGAGAATATATTGTACACAGAGGGCACAGTAACAGAGGGTAGTCTCAAAACCACCACAAAAAGGAATTCCCACCCCCTTACCTGTCCCTCTACCTGGCAGCTAGAACCAAGCCCTAGGAGACTTGCCCTTGTAGTGATTGAAATCTGTGGGATGCTTCCCTAACAGAAGGGTTTCTCTGTGCTCTTCCCCAGTGTTCCAGGACATCCACGTGATGATCTTCACAGGGTTTGGCTTCCTCATGACCTTCCTGAAGAGATATGGTTTCAGCAGTGTGGGCATCAACCTGCTGATTGCTTCCCTGGGTCTGCAATGGGGCACCCTCATGCAGGGGATATTACATCACCACAAGAAATTTTCCATTGACCTCAAAAAGTAAATATTACTCTTTGTCATCCTTTGGTGTTAGATAATCATGTGTTTTGCATGGGACGCTGGAAAGAATACTGGAGCAAGAAGAAATCAACTTGGGTTCAACCACAGCATATGAAATTCCTATATTAGATACACACCCTCAGATTTAAACACTGAAGTCTCTAGTTAAATGCAAATAGTACTGAGTTTCTGTACTAGATCTTAATATACCATTAAGATCTCAGTGGAAAATTCATTTATCAGATTAATAGTGATTAGAGGGAGACTCTGTGGAAGGGTAAGGCAGAACAGAGAGACAGTGGAAGGTAGCATAGTATACTAAGTTGGGAATAAAGTGGGTTTCAATTTTCATTGTTGTTATTTCTGCCACTAATGTATTGTGTAATTTCAGAAAAGTAACAATTTCTCTGAGCTTCATATATATATATATATATATATATATATATATATATATATATATATATATATATATAGGGTATCAGGAAATCCAAAGCATCGGGAGTTTTGGGGGAGAGCTACTGTGAGTAAGTTTCAGATGAGAGATTGAAATAGAAGAAAGAGAATTCCATGATGTCCCTTCCCTATTTTATCTTTCTTTTTTCCTTCTTTCTCTCTTTCCTTCCTTTGTCTATTTATTCATTATTTGCCTGTTTTCTCCAGAATGATAAATGCAGACTTCAGCACAGCCACAGTTTTGATTTCCTTTGGAGCTGTCCTAGGGAAAACAAGCCCAGTCCAAATGCTAATCATGGTGATTTTTGAAATCGCGGTCTTTGCAGCCAATGAATATCTTGTTGTTGTTATATTCAAGGTGAGTCTCATACACAGAGGGAGTTCTTACACTCTCACATGGAAGGAGATCATCTAGTCAGAGGTCATCTAGTCTAACCCATGAATTGAAAAGAAATCCCTCTACAACTTCACTGTCAATGAGTCATCCAGACTCATTGTGAGCAAGTGAGCAAGACCCCATTAGTTCCCAAAGCAGCGTATGCCATTTTTAAACAGTTCTAATTGTAAAGCTTTTCTTTAAGAAAAAGAAAATTATTATATTATATTTATATTATAATATAAAAAGAAAATTTGTTATAATTTTTATTATTTATAATTATTATAATTTTCATCCATTGCTCTCAGCTCTGGCCTTTGGAACCAAATTGAAAAATCTTTCCAGTCAGGGAAGCTTGGCCCTCTGTCAGTAGATCAATAGTAGTTGGAGTATTGTTTTTTACAACGATTGTTTTTCTTCTTATAGGCCACTGATACTGGGGCATCAATGACCATTCATGCCTTTGGAGCTTATTTTGGTTTGGCAGTTGCAGGTGTCTTATATCGGCCAGGTCTCAGAAGAGAGAATAAAAATGAAGAGTCTGAATACCACTCGGATTTGTTTGCTATGATCGGTAAGTAGACATCAATTTACCCAGTTTTACCTTGCCTCAAAGAGAGAAGCCTTTGATATTTTGAGTTATTTTTAATGTGATAGTACTATTCAAATAATTTCAATTCATATTGCTCTAGTTCAATGGTTCTTTTCCTGGAGACTGTGAACTTGTTTAAAAATAAATGTGTGTGTATGTTTATTTTACTATACTTGGTTGCCTTTGTAACAGTATGTATTTTATTTTATATATGTAAAAATATAATTCTCAGAAGGGATCCATAGGTTTCTCTACACTGCCATAGGGAGATGTGACACATACAAAGGTTAAGAAGACCTGCACTAGGAGAATAAAACTGGCCTTTTCAATACAATAGTAATTATATAATTCACCAATTATAATTATTGCATTCATTCAAAAAATGTATTAAATACCAGAATAGGAGCAACTAGGTGACACAATGGATAGAGAGAGCACTAACCATGGAGGACCTGAGTTCAAATTTGACCTCAGACACTTGACCCTTATTAGCTGTATGACCCTAGGCAAGTCACTTAGCCTCACACAAAAAAAAAAAAGGAAAAAGGAAAAATAAAGAAAAAGAAATACCAGAGTAGTGTAAAGAGCACTGGATATTAACCTCAGAGGACTTAAGTATAAATTCTAGCTCTCCTCCTTACTATCCAGATTTTCTTAAATTGAGTCACATTGTCTTTTTTGTGTCTCAGTTTCCTCAACAGTAAAATTAGGAGATTGGATCAGGGGGCCTCTGAGGTCCCTTCCAGCTTCAGATATATGAACTTTCTGTGAGCCTATGAGGGAGTTAGAAGAGCCAATCCAGTGTAATAAAAAGCATACTAACCTTGGATTCTCAAGATCTGAGTTCAAACATGGCTCTGACACCAACCAGCTATGCGATCAGGACAAGTTACATCTACTGTGACCCTCCGGTTTCTCCTCAAGAAAATTAAGAGATTCAAGATAATCCCTAAATATCTCTTTCAACTCGTGTCCCTAATGCTAAGACCCAATTGAAGGACAATGTGTGGAATTAGGTACTAAGAGAAATACAAAGATTTCTTTTTTTAATCTCAGCTTCAAGGATCTTACAATAGGAAAGATGTAACTTCACAAACAGTATTACACTATTTGGGATATGAGTGCATTAAAAATAGAGCATATGTACCCCAAGAGCACTACATAATGTTATGATGGGAGCCTGCTATCAAGATACTTTACCTCTCAGTGCCCTAAGTATATAAGTCTCTGAGATTATAAATTTCAGAGAAGTTACTCATCCGCTTTGCTTTAGGAAGTTTCCTTACCCAAGTTCCCTACACCAGTGAAATCACAGGTCCAAGGCCTGGGTCCAATACCACCATTCCCTACCCCTTTCCCAAAAACAACCTATAGGAATCTAAGAATGTTAGACAATTACTTGAGGGCAGCTGGCCTAACCAGCTGTTCTATCCAAATGGTTCAACCAACTCACCAAGAGGAAGTTTCTCCTCTCCATTCTGCAATCATCTTGTCCCACCCAAGCCAGGTTTATACTGGAGTCCGCTTGGTTAGGCTGGATTTCCCCTATATCTTGTCCTCTGCTGAGGAATCTCCTGTCCATATTACTATGGAACCACTTAAGAATTTATGAGGTCCCTACCAGCTCTAGATCCTATCATCTTTTCCATTATGGCATGAAGTTGACCATGAGTTCCCAAAAGTCATGCCAAAGGATTATAAGCTCTGTATAGACCTACAATGTCAGGAACATTACAAGGATATGTCTAGCAATGGACTGTCTCTGAGGACCGGTCTAGACAAACTTGTTGGGGGTGATGAGTCTGGAGCCATGACCTTTTCAAAACTGTTGCAAAGTTGAAAAATAATTGCAAACTTCCTTGGTAGGAAGAGCAACCATGGATCCCTGAAGTATGAAATTATTTTTTAGAACATAATACTTGATTTTCTTGGTTTACAAACAGGCACACTTTTCCTTTGGATGTTCTGGCCCAGTTTTAACTCTGCAATTGCTGATGCTGGAGAACACCAGTATATGGCTATTGTGAACACATATTTCTCACTAGCTGCCTGTGTGCTCACTACCTTTGCATTCTCCAGCTTGGTTATGCATCGTGGAAAACTTGATATGGTGAGCATAAGAATGGGCAAAGGGGCAGCGTAGATTGACACAAAGAGATTCTACTTGCTCCAGTCATTAAACTCCCCTCTAAGAGACACTGGGAAACATCTCTATGTTTCTTTCTTCTAGTTCTTGCCAGGTTGGATGGACATAAGGAAAAGAGAGAGATGCAATGTATCTTGGGCAGTGGTAGACATAATTTCTTTAGAACCTTATATTGCACAATAATCATCCTAGACTATTATATTGTAATATCCTAGACTACAAAGACCATAGTATCCAGGTGACTTATTGGTCAACCAAAAAAGTTGACCAAAAAAGTGTTTTGAGAATAGAGTAAGTAACTGAGAGAACTTCAGTCTGTCAGGGCTTTTCCCCTTTCTCCTTTACCTTTTCCCACTGGGCCTTCTCAAGGCCACTACTACTGTTCTAAGCCCTGGTGATTGCCTTCATCATCCACCAATGTGAAATATTGTGAAAATGAGATGTCAGTATGAATGAAGGAAACCACTTTATAAATGCAAAATCATAAAAACATATAAACCAAGGCTCCCCCCTTTGGACATAAAAACATATTAGGCCTAGAGAATACAACACCAAACTTGGAGTCAGACACTTACTGGCTATATAGTGTGACTGTGTGACTATATGTAAGATACTTAACCTCTCTCTGCCTTAGTTTCTTCACCAATAAAATAAGGTGGTTGGATTCTGTGACCTTAATGTTCCTTCCAGATTTAAATCCATGATACTATGACCCCAGAGAGCAGGTCTTATTTCATCTTTTTTTTTCCTTTGCAGTCTTGTGTTGGGTACATGGTAGGTACTTATTAATTTCTTGTGTCAGAAGAAAAAGTAGTCTATTGTATACCATATACTACAAAAGACATCCTTGTTTTTCTTCAACAGAATGTCATCTCACTGCATTCATTTCTATATTCTACATAGGTTCATATTCAAAATGCAACCCTTGCGGGAGGAGTAGCTGTGGGCACCTGTGCAGACATGGCAATCCAACCCTGGGGTGCTATGTTAATTGGTAGCATTGCTGGGGTTGTCTCTGTCTTTGGGTTCAAAGTTCTGACAGTAAGTATGAAAAAAAGTGAGGTTCAGGCTTTGCTTCTCTTATCAGCATGGTGATCATTGGCAACATTAAAAGTGGGGGAAGATTGTTTGAATTTTTTTAGCCTCCTCCTTATGGATTCCTATCCCTGTAGGTCAGAGGTGGGGAACCTGCAGCCTCAAGGCCACATATGGCCTTCTAGATCCTCTGGTGCAGCCTTTTAACTGAGTCTAAGTTTTACAGAACAAATCCTTTTATTAAGGGGATTTGTTCTGTGAAGTTTGAATTCAGTCAAAGGGCCGCACTTGAGGACCTAGAGGGCCACATATAGCCTCAAGGCCGCAGATTCCTCTCCTCTGCCCTAGGTCATCCACCCTGATTTCAGGTGCTTCATAGTTTCTAGTTCTCTCTCATTCTTCTTGATGTCAGTAAAGAATATTAGACATTTACACCTTAATATAAATACATTTTACTTAACATATTACCTTTCCTAAATGATTAGCATTTTTAAATCTTTAAGGCTTATTTTTTAATCGAGTACTAAAGCATTTACAATACAGTGGAAAAATTGAGGTGGGAACAATAGACCAGAGGGCCTTTACTGATATCTCTGAAGTTTCCTCATCCCTATTCATAACTAGTAATGATAGATTTATATATCAATTATACTCCGGTGTTCTGAACTCATTGGGTTTCAGATATGTATTGGAGAACAAAGTTGTAACCAAAGCTTTATAGTACCACACAGGAAGCGATACCAGAGTCATAACTAGTATGGGGGCTAATAGAGGACTGTGTCCCTAGTGCATCCTAATTTCCCCGACTCCACTAAAACTACAATAATTATTTCTATTTTTTTCACATGAATCATAAATTTATTTGAGGGTAACTTTGGGCTGTTTGTATGATATCTGCTCCTGGTCCTAGGTACTGAAATTGCTCTGATTTGGAGATTTTCCTTCTATAGATAGTATTTGTTGAAACTATAAAACTTCTGAGCTATTTTTTTTTTTTATTTTAGCGAATTTTTACTAACAAACTGAGGATTCATGATACATGTGGTGTTCATAACTTGCATGGCTTACCTGGAGTGATTGGGGGCATTGCAAGCATTGTGGCAATAGCCTTGGGAGTCACTGATAAGTGAGTAAAAAAAAAATGATTGTTCTTTGTTTTCGTAAAAGCAGTTTTTAAGTACCCTCAAGGTAGTGGTAGGAAACTTTTAATTGCCCTCAAGGTGGTGGTAGAGAAGCCTTGAAATATCTAGTGATTGTAGGGTCTTGTTGCTTAGCATTGTTAGTTCATATTACATCAAGGGAAGGTTTAAAAATCCACAACAGTGTCTGAAGTTGCATTATTTGGATTGTCAATGATGTCACCTCTCTATAGAGCCATAATTAAAAACCATTGCATCTGGGACAAGCGGCACAAAATGTATTTGAGACAAAAGAAGTGAACTGCCCTCAAGTCAACATTAAAAACAAATTCAGCTGTGTATATGCGGGGTGGAGAGGGTGGTATTCCAATGTGCTGACGCCTGTTGAGAAGCAAAAGACCTCAGGGCACCATAACAGTGCTACACCCATGAGGAAGGGTAAAAGGCAGGGCAGGACCGGGGAGGAGCTTAGCTGGAAAGCAGTGAATAATAAGAAGAAATGAGTGAGCTTCCTAATTTAAATTATTTAAATTAGTTATTCTTTGGCATTAGATGTGAAATTCAGCTTTGTTTTTGCTTGTTTTTCTACCCTGCTGAAGGAATAGATGTATGGCCATTTTGTGTCTTTGGGGTTACAGTCCAATCTCTCCAGCTTAGCTATGGCTCTGTCTCTGGAGTTACAGTTTCCTCATGTATAAAATGAGTAGGTTGCCCCTTATGGTTCTGAATCCTATGACCCAATGATACTGCATTCTAATTTTATGTATATTAAACCTACATAAAGATCACTACCTAATGCTATCAAAGATTGGCCACTTTTGGGGGTGACTATGGCAGTCATCCCAAAAGAGAATCGGCACTACTGGACATCAAAAGGCAACCCAAGGTTGTTGAAACTTTTCACATTCCTCAAAACCAAAATGAAGGGATTATGAGATGAATAAACTTAAAATCTATTCCCAAATAACCATGAATAAAAAGTGGCATGGGATAGAAATTTCTAGGAAGAAAATACAATAGAGAAAGGTTACTAAAAGCCAATCTTTTTTCAAGAGGAATGCTTAGTTGACCAAGCCAGTTTTCTCTTTTTCAAAAATTTATTTTATTTTTAATTTAAGGAATAAAATAAATATTTCTATAACCATAATTTTTAAAAAGATGATTGCACATGAAACTGCAAATCTGTTATGTACAACTTAGTATTCCTTTTAAATATATAATAAAGTCATCATGTAATATTTTTCCTTTTTTCTTCCCTCCCCCTAGAGATGTATACCATTAAACACAAATATGTATATACGTAAATCATTCTATACTTATTTCTACTTGTCAGTTCTTTCGCTGGATGCAGATAGCTTCTTTCTTCTTATGTCCTTGGTAGTTAGTTCGGGTGAGTATAATAGTCAAAATGACTTATTCTCTCAAAGTTGTTCTTAAAGCGATATTGCTGTTATTGTATACAATGTTCTGCTCATTTCACTGAGTTAGTTCTCAAACATTTTCTACTATAAGAAAAAAACTACAGGGAAACACTTTCATCAGTAAACTCTCCCTTTCACATTATGAAATATGTTGCTTCCTATAGACAACTCATCTTCAGCATGGCATATCGATACCTGTAAGTAGCAATGACATTAATTTTAAGAGATTAAGATTTTCTAACCTCATCCTTAAGTTTTGAGTTTCATCTTTTGAAAAGGCTAATTTCTATCCATTGAACACACTGGATGTAACCTTTAAGCTTTTTTTTTTTTTCAATTCTAAGGGGGCTTCTTTCATCTTCTACCTTTAAAAAAAAGGTAAAAATATTGAGTCCTCCCTTCTCACCCAGGATGGAAGTTCAACAGCTACTAATGGACTTAATCCCACTAAGTAAATGTTTGTTGAATTGAATTAACTGAAGAACAGATATCATAACTTGCATAGAGGTTATGACTTCTGTTTTACTATTTGCCACTGGCTTAAAGCACTACCCTTTTCTTGATCATCCTGAAGATAATCCATCAGATATTAATTGTGAGAGTCCACATGGTTTAGTAGAAAAAGATGACCCAAGTTCAAGTCTTGTATCTGGCATAGACTAGTTGTGTGCTCTGAAAAAGTCTGTTAACCTCTGAATGCCCTAGGAAGCGATCTAAAACTGTAAGTTTCAGAATAGTTATTAAGACCTCTATTCATGAAATCATCTATAGATTTTGAACTGGAAGGGATCTTAGAGGTCACTGAGTGAAGAAGAAGAAGAAGAAGAAGAAGAAGAAGAAGAAGATGAAGAAGAAGAAGAAGAAGAAGAAGAAGAAGAAGAAGAAGAAGAAGAAGAAGAAGAAGAAGAAGAAGAAAGAGGAGGAGGAGGAGGAAAAAGGAGAAGGAGAAAGGAGAAGAAGAAATAAAATAATGATGGTGGTGGTAGTGTTTTAATACTTTTAAGTGTGGAAACAGGGTGTTTTCATCTAACACTGACCATAACCTTCTCTGAAAATAGATTATAAAAATCAAGAGAATTCCATCAATATGCAATGTTAAACTCAGGACTATAGATGTCAGTAATTACCATACTATAGAGGAAAAGGACTTCTTGAACACTTTGTCAGGCAAACAAACTCAGTGTTTTTGTCTTTGGCATCCTAGGAGCACCGTGGCTATGCAGGCAGCTGCCTTGGGTACTTCGCTAGGAACGGCAATTGTTGGAGGGCTGTTAACTGGTCAGTAATATACAAATAATTTCCTAAACCTAAGTGGCTTTAAGATATGCACTAGTAAGTCCCCTGTTGAACACTTTTGATTACATATTCACTTTAGAAATAAGTTTTAAACCAATAGTATATCAGAGGTGATAAGGTTTGCTGATGTTGTGATCTGAATACTTGTTTAGTCATATGGTTAAGAATAAGAGAGTTAGAGGTCAACTCATTCACAAAATGTGGGAAAAAACTTACCATGTGCCAGACACTATGCTAAATTCTGACGATACAAATAAAATAAAACCAGACAGCTCCAGTTTTCAAAGAGTTTATATTCTAATGAGGAAAGAAAACACAAATGAGAGTGGAGGCTAAGAAAGGCAAGAGAATGGGGCATGAGATGGAATATCTAGAGATGGCCAAGAAGTAGACCTAAAACAGAGCAAGATAAGGTCAAAGCCGGTTTCAAAGACCAGAGACACAGATTCAATAAAAACAAGGGCCACTTCCAATCTCTCCCAAACCCCAAACTATGCACTAGGTCCAATTTCGATCAAACCTGTGAAACAAGCGAGCTTAGTCATAAAGAAGGAGCCATGGTCTTCTTCCTATATGTCTCTCTGTAGTGCTCCAAATGGGCATTGATCTGAGAGTTCCATTGGTGTTAACAGACAGTTCCAAATGGGATCCCACAGAAGAAAATGCTGTTTGCAGATGCTTTAACACTTGTTTGATGCATATATTATATTGAGTTTTAGTATGCAACGTTTTATGTCTTCTTTCCTCAACTTGACGTTAAACACTTTAAAACCTGTGTTTTAGACACAAAAATATTAAAACTGATTGACAATAAAATTAGCCACCAGATACTTAGTAAGCTTATCAATCAGACTCTGAAACAATCTGACTTGGCACTCCAGTACAACGTAAATAATAGAGATGATTGTTATCGTAGGATCTTAATTACTATATTCAAGTATGCCTTTGTTTTCACCATTGCTTATCATCTTTGTGACAGGTTTAATTCTAAAGATACCCATATGGGGAGCACCACCTGACGAAAATTGCTATGATGACTCTGTTTACTGGGAGGTACAGTATGCCATTTTATGATAGTGTAAAATGACAGCTAGAAAGTGTTTTATTCATCTCAAGGCTAGACTTCTTTCAATCCACGTAATTGCTTTCCATAGCCATAGGAAGACAAGTTGATTCTCAGGCTTACGAAAAGAGAAGTTAAGACATGGAGGCAAAGATTCAGACAGAATTCTAAATCAAGGGGAAAGAATTTTATTTCTTCAAAAATGCTGAGAGTAAAGAGAATTCGAGGACAGAACAAACTAAAATTGCCAAGGGGAGATAGAAATAAAATTAGACAAGAAAAGGACAGAGAAAAGTTGTATACACAATACTCCCTTTCTCCTCATCAAAGAAAAATGAATCTTGCACTGTGATATAGTCTTACCACTTGAGATGTGTGCAACCAAGGGCACTCAGGCAGGTGGGCCAAGCAAAGGTGGGGTACCTAGTGTCTATTCATCATGATTCCAGTAGTATTATCTGTAAGGCAACACATATCGATATTTCCTTCTACAAAGCGCCCATTCTTACACTGGCACTGGAGTAAGAAAAATAGCGAAGTCAACCACAATATCCATGTCCCTCTGAGGGACGTGAACTCAGACTTCAATTTCTCATTGCCACCAGGTGGTGCTCTTATTACAAACTTCGCCAAGTCTGACGTCTTTCAGTCAATATTTCACAAGAATAACCTAGTTCTTGCAAACTCCAGGAGTCAGTCTGGATGCCCCTCAACCATTAGCGTGGGTTCCCAGTTGAACTCTACTGTGGGTAATAGCTCAGTCTGTGCTCGCTGTATTCTCAGCCTCCAATATCTGCCTCAGATCTAGAATTTAAAATGTAAAGGTAATTGCCACACAATATTTGAAAAATTCATCAAAATCAGCTCAGTTGTCCCCATTTCCCCATAAGATTTTTCTTTCCTAAAATTCTGTGAACCAAAGGAATAAAAACCTTTATTGCAGATTATGAGTACTAGACCAAAAACAGAAATAAAGAGATAAAACATTAATATCCTCAAGGAGCTCTCGGAGGCTCCCAAAGTTGGCGGTCCCATTAAGATCTTCATTGTAGCTAAGTGAATAGATTAAGTCCCTGAGGACATTTGCAGAAGTGAGTTATCAGTCGGCCCCATCCCACTCTTCCATATCTTCAACATTTCAGACAGAAAGAGAGTCTCGGAGAAGTTGTATTGAGTTGACCCTACTACCACTCCCATAGAGACTGGTGCCATTTCTTGGTCATTCAGTAGGAAAACATCATCTGCTCTCCAGAGAGTACTTCTAAGCTGGATTGTTGTGTTTTTGTTTTTTTTTAATATTTTGATAAATGCATTTCAATATCATTCATTTCCATTGTAAACCTATATACTTTGTTTTAGACAGTTTAAAACATTCTTTGCAGAAGAAATATGCTTCTCCAGACTTACAACACAGAAAGATAAGAACTCCCTGCTCTATCTCCAACATCACCATCATCTGGCCTGGAGGTCCAGTGCCTCATAAAAGGCTGTTATAGGTTTTTTTGTTTGGTTGGTTGATTTATTTCTGTCCAAGCTACATCTCAGTCATTTTTTCCCATGACTTCTCCAGAACTTTTACTGTAGAGCTTGTTATAAAGCAGTTCATTCTGTTTTTAAAATATGGCACTACAGGGCTGCAATTAAACTACATTTCCAATAATTCAATTTACTTTAATCCCCTGAAGCTACAAAGTCACAGATACTGCCTTCTTCCCTCTTCCTTCCTGGTGGGAAAATTACATGAGATTGCTAAAAAAGAGAACACCTGACCAAGCAGGTGTTAATTATTAATGGCAACTGATCTGCCTCTTTCTTTGCTTCTCTTTTCCACTCTTCTGTCCCTTTCCTTTATCTACTCTCTTATGTCCCCAGCAGGCCACAGTGACAGATAGTTCAGTGTCTATTATCTGGGTTATAGGTCAGAATAGGTTTCTGGATGGTTAAAAAAAATAATAAGGTAATATACTTCACACACACACACATACATACACACATACGCACACGCACACACACACACACACACACACCCTCTCTAGTCCTGCATTTATCCAGATCATTCCATTTATATAACCAATTCAAAAATTGCCTTTACCTCCAAAATAGCTTGAAAAAGAGCCCCCATTTTTAAAAAATATGTTTTGTTTTCTAAAAAATACTTCAATCTGTTTTGTTTTCTTTTGTTTTTGGTAGGTTCCTGAAAGAGAAAGACATAGCTATGACTTCCATGAAAATGATGACCACAGCCACGTGCAGCCAGAGGCCTAAAAATTATTTCATATTCTTCCCTCACCTAGTTTTCTCCCAGAATACTCTTTTTTTAAAAGCACTATCCAAATAATATCTCAAATTTTGAACACAGATAATAATGAACAGACTTTATGTCCCAAATTGCCAGCAGAAGAATTTCATTGATGCTATTGATGCTAAAAGTCCATTGACTTTTGATTTACTTATTTGCTGAGAACATATCATTCACAAGTCTCATGGATCCCATGCATCCTCTCTAAGACTACCACTGGATATAGACAGTCCAGAATGAGTCTTCCTATACATGTCATTGTCAAAATGAAGGATTCCCAAGGTTTGTTCAAATATAAAGACAGTTTTTTTAACATATTTTTCTTTCCCCCCAAATGATTTGTAGTACCAGTTGATTGAGAAAATACATAATGACAAAAAGCTACTATGAATTCAATAGGGCTTTTGAATGAATTTGTATTTTATTGATCCCAAAAACATTTATACACTTTTAAAAACAGAACTTATATTTGTGGGAAACATAATTTATTCAATCTCAGAACTCAGATTCTTTTAGATCCTATATCTATAGTGCTCTGTGTAGGAATGTTATTGATTAAACATTCGTTACAATAGTATCCTATATAGATATAAACACACAATTGCTTGTATTAACGAATATTTTTGTCTACAAAAGAGATAATGTGGTTGGTTACTGTCAGATTTGCAGTTTCTTCAGGTCATATTTTCAAGGGAATTATTATACTTCTTTCTTTTTACTAGAAAGATGGAAATATTTATTCTGAAATATGTTTTCGTATATTCACTATTAACAATAAGCACTAAAATCCAAACGAATAGCAGCTAATTTTTATGGTTTTTTTTAAAATAAATGATGTAACAAAGTACAAAGTTTGTCTCTGGTTTTCATTTTGAAGCCTAGTAGCTTCTTAACATGTTTAGAATCATTTAACAAGTACTTACTAAGTACTTCCTATAAGGAAAGACATAGCATATATGTATAAATCTCTTTTATTTCATTTTAATCTATTATGAAAAGAATATAAAGTTAAGCTAGCTCCTTTTATTTTTCAGAGTGGAATTACTAGTATGGAAAATAATTTTATGTTATATGAAAATTGTCATAAAACTGTGCATTCCCTTTCATTCAGCATTCCATTACTGTATATTTTCCTTCAAGGAGCTGAGGACAGAAATTTCCTATATGTAACAAAATATTCATAGTAGTATTTCTTGTGATAGAAAAAAAATAAAAACAAAGTTGATACCCATTCATTTTTGGAGAATGGCTGTTGTCGTTGCCTATCTTCTGTTATCAAAAAATATCAATGACATTACATGCAAATGATTGTATATAAAATGGTAATAGAACTATTATTGTGCTATAAGAAAGTACAAGTGTAAATAAGAGAAATATTTCCTTTTCTAAGGGACACTTAGAAAAGCTGTTGCTCAGTAACTGAAAGGATTGTATTTCTCCCTTCTCCTCTCATTAAAAGCATATATAGTCATGAAAAACAAATTCCCACATTACCCATGTTTAACAATTTTTAAAAGCCCCAATCTGCACTCTTCATCCATCATCTCTCTCTGAAGGTAAGCAGCATATGGCATCATAAGTAGTCTGAATTGTGGTTGGTCATTGTGTTGGGTAGAGTTCCTAAGTCTTTTAGTTGTTTATCTTTACACTATTGTCTTTATTACATAAATTATTCTTATTCTGTTCACTTTGTATAACTTCATACAAGTCTTCCTATGTCCCTCTAAAACCATTCCCTTCATCATTTCTCATAAGCCAATAATATTCATGACATTCACATACCATAACTTGGTCAGTCACTCCCCATTACTGGGTATCACTTCAGTTTCCAATTCTTTGTTGCTATGAAAAGAGCTGCTATAAATACGTTTGTACAAATGAACCCTTTAAGGATTGCATTTGTAAAAGTAACTAGGGGGAAAGTAAAATGTTTTCTGATATCCTCCCTCCCAGATCATTGCTAAAACTGAAACTGAGGCCTGTTCTTCCTCTAACATCCATTCCCCATTAAAACTCATCCTCCTGAGAACTTTACCGGAACTTAACGTTTGCTCCAGCCTTTGGATGATTCTGCTTCTATCAGCATGATCATTTATATAGGAACTATAGGGTGCCACCAAGTTTCCTCTGCCTTTCAGAATAAGATTTTTGTGCAAGGTCACTCCAGTTTCAAGGACTTTTCAATCTTAGTTAAACTGTAGAATCAAAATTGATTAAATGGATTGAGCATCTTTTAACTTTGACTGGTTTAAATTAATCACTTGATTGATGTACTCAATTACTCCACTTAAATATCTTATATCTTACATCTTCTATCTAGGGATCAAGGAACAATATTATTTTTCTTAAGGGCAGACAGACACTCTTATTTTTCTAGTCAAAGCACTGAACCACAATGTCTTGCAGAGGCATTTAACAAATATTTAAATTGTTCTTTTCATAAGATATACTGTCTGTATTCATCAGTTATGTGAAGTCAGTAAGTACTTATTAACTACCCACAATTCATTATGCATTGGACACATAAAGACAAAAATAAAATAATCTCTATCCTCAAGGAATTTACATTCTACTGAGAGGATGTCATTTTTCTAAATAGGTAATTAAATATAAAGTTATTTCCTGGGGCACTCTCATCCACCCATTCTTCAAGGGGAAGCCTTCACATGCTTGGGGTAAACATTCTTCTAGCTCACTTGCTGGTTTGAGGCCTATACATTACCCTTAACCTGTTGGCCCATCTTCTGAGACGGTTTTACACAGTGCATCCACTGTACATGCTACAACTTTTTGGAGCCACAAGTGAAAGGGTAGGTATGAAAGGTGGATGGGCAGCCCTGTGGCAAGCCCTCACACCAGAGACACTAGTCCTCCCTGAACACTCCACACACCCCATTTGAAAACTTACCCCAGTGGAATAGTCAGATGAAAATAATTTGTTCCAAGGGCCAGGAAGGCAGCTGAACCAAACTCTATGGAGCGGTGAAAGCTTGCTCAAACATCAAAGACAAGGTCATCCACTGAATGCTGGGCCATAGCCAGTCTTTCTATCTTTTGTCTTGTCACTGGACTTTAGTGACTCAGGAAGAAACAATGAGACTGACAAATTTGTGCAACTCTACCTCATTTAAACCCATTCACTTGAAAGTCAATTATGTGATGTCATCATTGGTCCTCTTAGAAAAAATGAAGGAGAAATAAATAGCATTTCTTGACATAGGGAAGTATATTAACAAGTGGATCACAAAAGATTTGCACCTGAGCTGAGCTTTGAAGGGCAATTAAGGGCAGCTAGATGGCGCATTTGGTAGAACATGGTATTTGGAGTCGTGAAGACATGAGTTTTAATCCTGCCTCAGACATTAACTAAGTGTATGACCTAGCACTTAATCTCCTTCATATGTAAAATGGGGATAATAACAGCACCTACCTCATAAGGTTATTATGAATATTAAGTGGTACAACAAATGTAAAAGTATTGGCAAACCTTAAAGTGCTATATAAATTGTTACTACTGCTATTACTACTATCTACTATGACTATAACAATGACTACTACCACTACTACTACTACCACTACTACTGTCATTATTGTTGTTAGGAGAGGGGGATTTCAAGAACTAAAGAGGTAAAAAGAAAAAGCATTCTAGCCAAGGGAAGCTCCATATGGGAAAGCACAAAGGAAAGAGATGCAATGTTGTTTTGGAGTAACAATAGAGAGGTCACATTAGCCTGAATGTAGAATGCATGGTAGAGAGTAATATGAAATCAGCCTGGAAAAAACAGGCTGAAAACAGATTATGAACACTTTCAATGCCAAACAAAGGAATTAGACATTTATCCTAGAGATAAATGGAAGCTGCTGAAACTTCAGCAGGAGAGTGCCATTTCTTCTGTGTTTTAAAAATGTCGGCTGAAGGCTAAAAGAAAACCAAGGGTTTGAATCCCTCTTGTTGAGTTTCAGCAAGTCAACTAGAAGGTGTCTCCAGAGAGACAAGGAACATACCCATGCACGGGAAGGGAGATGTGAAATATACCAAGGTTGTTGCATTCTCGTAAACGACCAATGACATTAGAAGGTCAATGTCTTGACTTGTAAAGAACTGAAGCAAAGAATACTGTGCAGAGAGAGTATTCCTTCCCAGAGACCGAATCATTGAAATACTTACAAAAACTTGTGGTAAAGGAGTGAAGAGGTTAAAAAAAAAAAGACAGGACAGCAAAAAAAGAAATTGCTAAAAAGAGAGTAAAAAAATGATTGTGAGAATCAAGAAAAACTCACCCAAGAAGGAACAATCTCTTCAAATACAACATAAATTAAAGTTCAATTGCCAAGAAAGAAACTGTGGAGTGAATGTCATAGTTGTTGTCAAGGACAAGAAGGGCTGTCATGGGAAAGGGAGTTGTCTTGTTTGACTCGGCTCAGGAGGGCAGTGCTAGGAGCCATGGGTGAAAGGGTCAGGGAGACAGATTCAGTTTCTACCTCTGAGGGGAAAAAAATGTCCTGACAACTATAACTATCTAAATAGTAAGGGATTGATCCAGGAGGTTTTCCATATCTGAAGATCCTCAAATAGAAGTGGGGCAACCATTAATCAGGGATGCTGGAGCAGGGATTTTTGCTCGATTTGGGCTGGGTGACCTATAAAAGTCGCTTTCAATTTTGAGATTTTCTGATCCTTTAATTATCCTTCATCCCAACATCCATCACCTGTGATACCGTGTAGAGAGAGTATTCATTCCTTCCCAGAGATATAATGTATGTATCACACCAACCAGGAGACAGCTAAGTGCTCAGTGGATAAAATGCTGGACTTGAAGTCAGGAAGAACCATAATCCAGAGCTCAAATTTGGCTTCAGACACTTGCTAGCTGTGTGACCCTGGGCAAGTCACTTCACCCTGTTTGCCTCAGCTCCTGATGTATAAAATGAACTGGAGAAGGAAATAGCAAACTATTTCAGTGTCTTTGCACGGGAAACCCCAGATGGGGTCATAAAGGTAGGACATGCTAAAAGAACTCAGCAACAAATAGATCTAAGCGATATCATACAAATAGGAAAATATTAAAATGGTCATTTCTCTCATCTCTTTTATTGGACTCATGCTCTCCCCCTCCCCCACCTTCACATACACACACACACACACACACATACACACACGCACACACACACGTGCACACACACGCACTGCTTAACATTGTCCCTGTCACTTCCTGTCCCAATCCAATTGAGAGAATCCCATCAAGTTGTATGTGGTGGGAAAGGGAATAAGCATTTATATAGCGCCTACCTGTGCTCTTTTTTTTTCTTTTTACAAATATTATCTCATTCGAGCTTAATATCAAGCCAGAGAAGTAGGTTCTACTATTATATCCATTTTACAGCTGAAGAACCTAAAGTAAAGTGAGGATAAGTGATTTACTCAGATCCACATACCCTATAAGTGTCTGAGACTGAATTCAAACTCAAGTCTTGCTGGTCCCAGGTTTGGTAACTACTGCACTATAAACTACCTCAGGAGTTACTAAATTTCAGTAAACTTTTTTTTACTGTGAAAAACCAGACAACCTGGAGTTTCCTCCATAAAATGGGAACAGTAATACCTATCTTATTCACCTCTAAGGGTTGTAGTGAGGCTTGAAGGGGATGAAGTAGGTAATTAAACTCTGCAAATTTTGAAGTGCTATAGAAATGTCAGTTGTGTGCATGGTGCTAAGTGCAATTCAAATTGTACATAATACAATAGGTTAAATAACTTGCCCAGGGTCACATAGCTACTAAATGTCTGATACCAGATTTGAATTTAGGAAGAAAAGTCTTCCTGACTCCAGGCCCAGCACTGGATCCACCAAGCTGCCACTTCAAATATAATTTACTATCAAGAAGTAATTAAGATATAAATTCTGTCTAAGAATGATCAGCAATGTATATCATGTGTTCCATCATTTCAAATATGAGGTAAACTGACTAATTTTTGGTCACCTTTAGAACTGTAGATTTAGAGGGGAAAAGAACCTTATAGTTCTTCAAGTCCAGGTCCTTAATTTCACAGAAGTAGTTGAGGCCCATAGAGGTTAAGTGATTTGCCATGAATCACACAGCTTGTCAGTATCTGAGGAAAGCTTAAAATTCAAATCTCCTAATTATCGTTGTATTGTTTAAGAGACTAAAACGTATTACCTCTCATGGATGTCAATAAGTCTGCTCCCTATATGAGTAGGTGATTTATGTCTTCTGGGACAGCCTATCTGTCAGAATAGACACAGGGCCCTGAGTAAGTGGTATCCTTATTCTCTATATCTGAAATGGGTAGACAAGCTTTGGAAGCTGCTTCTTGAGAAGCCAACAAATAAGCAGAAAAGTAAAACGCAAAACTATTGAGGCCAGTTATTTATTTGCAGCCTCCACAGATAGTTAAGTAGTTTTTCAAATGGGAAAACTAATATTCTACACAAAACCCACATCAAGGAATTGAAGGGGAAACTGTAGGTCACTTTAACATGAACAAAATAAACAAGAAAGGCAACAACACCTTTGGTCTGAAAAGCATGAAACCATTTGGGAGAATTGGTTTCTTCATACTCATGCTAGAAAATGATTTTGCCAGTCCAACCACAAACCATCAGACAGGGCTAAGACTCAAATGCGATGAGGCTCTTAGAAAGATCTTGTCACGAATTTGCAGTCAGAAGGCTTCCGTGTGAGCTATATGTCAGCTACTTAATCTTTTTTAAACATAAAGTTCTTTAAAGAACATGAGGAGGAGCCTAACATTTTGTACCATCTAAGTTCTGGTGCCTTAGGACAAGCTGTGGTGTAGGGTCATTATGGGTAGGCACTTCTCTGAAGCATCCTGATACATACAGAGTAGCAGACTGTCTAATCAGGAAGAGCTGAGTTTGTATCCCACCTCAGATACTGTTGTGACCCTGAGCAAGTCACTAACCTCTCAGTCTCAGTTTATTTATCTGTAATAAATCATGGCAGAGTGGGTAAAGATCTATCTTTGGAGCCATGGAGAGCTGGTTCAAGTCCTGCTTCTCACATTTGTGATGTTTGTCAACTCTTTTAACCTCTCAGTATTCTAGGCAGCTTCTAAAACCATAACTTTCAGAGGTGTCACATTGGTAGAGAAAATCTTAACATTCCCAGTAACAATAAAAGCACAGGTGGTACAGTGGATAGAGTACCAGTGTAGGAGTCAGGAGGACCTGAGTTCAAATCTCACCTTAGACACTTGACACTTACTAGATGTGTGACCTTGGGCAAGTCACTTAACCTCAGTCGCTCATTCTAGGCCATCTCCAGTCATCCTGATGAATATCTGGTCACTGGATTCAGATGGCTCTGAAGGAAAAGTGAGGCTGGTGACTGCACAGTCCTCCCTCACTCAAAGTCAAGTGCAAGTTATGTCATCATTTCTCTGATGGCATGGTCTCCTTTGGCAACAAAGGATGAACACACACAAAATCACAGGTGCAGCCCTGAACATTATTGGCCTCAAGGAATTATGAGGTACAAATGAGATAGTATGTATTTCAAAGTTTAATGTACTATATAAATGCTAGTTATTATTTTACTATATGTCCCCCCAAACCTACTATGTGCTAAGCACACAGTAGGAGGCTGATAAATAATTGAATTTAATCCAACAAACTGCAAAAGTGAAAAATAAATTTAAAAAAAGATTTTTCCCTACCTTTAGGAATCGTCTTTTCTCATGGTGAAAACTAGAAAATCATTAGAAGATTCACCTTGACAACTCTGAAGAACTTTGGCATGGGCAAGAGAGTCATAGAGGAGAGGATTATGGAAGAATGTCAACATCTAATTCAAGTCTTTGGGTCCCACCAAAGTGAGTTGTCTAGTTAATCAAAGAATTTAGAGTTTTAGAGCAGAATAAATTGACAGGAATAGGCATGCATGGAATATGGTCCCAATGTGCCCAATACATACCCTGGTGTAACATTCCCAATGGATCACCCCTGTCCTCTGTCCTATGAGGGGAGGACTAATGTGAATGCTCCCCCAGGGTGTTCCAATATCCCACCCATGTTCTGTGCACACTTACGATATCCAGTATTATATCTTTTCTCCTAATAAATAATATGTCATCATTTCACTATTGTCATTTGATACAATGAAAACATGGATGATCTTTCTAAAACCTCATCTTACTCATGGTATAATAAAATTCTTGACCTCTTATTTACTAGTTGCATGATCTTGGATAAGTCATTTTACTCTGTAAGCCTCATCCTCCTCATCTGCAAAACAGAGAAACTGAAAGAGATGATTGTCCCAAGGCCCACATCTTACTAAGCTTTTTATTTCCCCAAAGCAATGCTGTGCAAAGAGGCTAGATGACCCAGAGGACTGAGTGCTGGGCCTTGAATAAGGAAGACCTAAATTCAAACTCTACCTCACATACATCTAAGCGGTTTGACCTGGGGCAAGCCACTTAATTAACCTCTCTGTCTGCCTCATTCTCCTTACCTCTAAAATGGGGATAATAATAGCACCTGCTTCCCTGAACTGTTGAGATCAAATGAAGCAATAAGTGTAAAGTGCTTTGTTAGCTTCTAGACACACTATATAAATGCCAGCTAATATTATTATCTGAATGTAATAGGTCCTGATAAATCTTTATGTCTTGAATTGCATTACGTAATACGTGGCATATATTAGGAAATTAATCAATGCTGGTTGGTTGATTGATTGCATTATATTGTATCAACCCTCCAAGAAAATTCTCCCTATCCTTTAAGATTTAGTTCAGTCTTATCACTAATCCCTCTTTTGCCTAAAATTCTGTAACACTGATGTGCTATAGGATCTATAAATACATTTTGGCACTCGGTTTTATGAAAAAAAATGTGTATGTAATTCTGTATAACCCAACTGACAAATTACTTTCCAGTAAATCCATTTGAGATGAACACAATAATGAATGCTCCTGTGGCCAACACTGTTGTGTCGATATTGTTTGGGAAGCGGTTGGACTACCATGATCCTCAATTCCTGAGACTTTTACGTTTGATTGGTGAAAATGTGAGACTTGCAGGGTGTCCTCGCATTACAGTAACTGTCTCTCTGTCTTATCTAATGTCATTCACCATGAGGTACACTGAAGTAATCAAAAGAATGACAGTATACACTTCTTAAGGATCACAGATATAAGGATTGATAGAACCTCAGAGATCATTCAGCTTAATCCTTTCATTTTACAGATGAGGAACCTGAGGCCCAGGGAAAGGCTAAGGTTACAGAGCAAGTGGCAAAGCTGGAATTTTAGCCCTAACTCCACTAACTCTAAATACAACAGCGTTTCCTTTGCACCAAGTGAGTCATCCTTTGCAAAGATGCTTATTTCTGACTCAGCCTCCGATGTAACATGAATGGGTACCTGGTAAACCTTAAAGTATTACATAACTCCTTATCTGGCCCCAGTCATCCCAGTAGCCTGTTTTGACTCATCTTTTCCCAATCTATGAAAGGGAAAATCTTAGTTCAGAAACTGATTTGTTGGAGTAAATGCGTTGGAAAAAATGGAATGATTTGAAAAAGATGACTTTTAGCAAACATGAGATATTCAATAGAAAGTCAAGAGCTGAAGTGTTCTCAGAAAGGGTGTTCCACTATCATATTGCTGATATCTCAGATTGGAATAGGTAACAGGTAAACTGCATTCCTGTATCATAGAAGGATGAAGGACTAGATCTTGTTAACAGTTCTTATTTTGAAAGCCACACTACTAATACTATTAAATACCCCTTTCCTTGGGAAATGTCAACTCTAGTAACTGTAAACACAAGTTGCTGAGGACAATGAGATCTACAACTATAGTGTGTAATTAGAAGGGCAATCCTGTAGATCTGATGTACTTTTGACCTTTTTCTTCTTTGATGATGTTCATATGTACTGAGGTCTGCTCCAAATTTTCTGCTTTTCATTTTATGAATGTCCTCGCTTCGATGCCCACCTTTGGCATTTAAAAGCTGTGTAACTTTGCCAAGTCTCTCAACCTTTCTAAGTCTCAGTTTTCCCATCTGAAAAGTGGAAAAAGAGTGTTTTAACTATCAAACTCATAGGGGTGTTGTGAAAAAAAAATGCGATTTACTAAACTGTAACTCACTAGATAAATGTTCATTACCATTATACCTAAAGAGATATAAATATCATATGCATTATTATCATTATATTTAAATATGGCAATGAAATCAATACCAGGAGTGGAGTTTCACAGTACTTATATTCTAGCATAGATACTAAAGAGCAACTGTGTGTGTTCGTCCTTCATTGCCAAAGAAGACCATGCTATCACAGAAATAATGACATGACTTGCACTTGACTTTGTTTTGAGTGAGGGAGGGCTGTGCAGGTCAGCAGCCTCACTTCTCCTCCAGAGCCATCTGAATCCAGTGACCAAATAGTCATCAGGATGACTGGAGATGACCCAGGATGAGGCAATTGGGGTTAAGTGACTTGCCCAAGATCACACAGCTAGTGAATGTCAAGTGTCTGAGGTGAGATTCGAACTCAGGTTAAGTAGGTAGCACAGTGGATAGAGTACTGGGCCTGGAATCAGGAAGATTCATCTTCCTGAGTTCAAATCCAGCCTTAGACACTAACTGTATGACCCTGGGCATGTCACTTAACCCTGTTTGCCTGAGTTCCTCATTTATAAAATGAGCTGGAGAAGGAAATGGCAAATCTTTCCAGTGTCTTTGCAAGAAAACCCTAAATGGAGTCATAAAGAGTCAGACATGACTGAAATGGCTGAACAATAGTGACACAGGTACAAAAAAAAAAAAACAAGAAGGGTAGAAGATTCAGACATAAGTTAGACTAATGACCTCTGAGGTTCTTTACAATTCTAAGAGTCAGTCATTTCATAACTGTAAGTTACAGGAAGACAGATTCTCAATATAGTTAGGAAGAACATCTCACAAATAAGAGTTGCCTAATTACACAGGCCTACCATATAGGTAATAAATTCTCTGTCACTGGAAGTGTTTCAGAAGAGATTGGATCACTGTCATTTCTTCTTACACAATATCCCTCAGTTCTGTCCCTGACTCTTCTCTCCACTCTCATGGCCTAGTTCAGGCCCTTTTTACCTCTGCTCTAGACTATTTCATGTCCTAATCAGCTGACAAAGTTATATTCCTAAAAATCAGCTCTGATGATGTAACTTCAAATCGTTTCAGTGACTAGCTATTACCCATAAACTAAATTTAGAAACAAATTTAATTTAAAACTTAACAAATTGGCTCTGACCTTCCCAGAATTATTACTAGATACACCTCACTTTCCTTTGGGAACTCTTCAGCCCCTTCCTGCTTTTTCCCCCACATCACATTTATGTCTGAGCCTCTTCATTGTTCGCCATGTCTTGAATATTCTCCCTTTGCCTCCTTGAATCTCTGGTTTCCTTTAAAGCTTAGCTTAAATTCCATCTCTTAGATGAAGTCTTTTCAGACCCTCTCATCTCAGCTGCTTCTGGGACATCCTATAAATTACTTTGCATTTAGTTTATATGTGTATACTTGTTATTTCTACTACAAGATATGAGCTCCTTGGGGACTTAGACTTTTTTTTAAAATATAAATTTATTTAACTTTTTACATTCATTTTCACAAAATTTTGAGTTCCAAATTTTCTCCCTTTTTCTCCCCTCCCCCCATCCCAATACACCGAGCAATCTAATTTTCCCTATCACCAATCTGCCCTCTCTTCTATCCTCCCTCCCTTCCCTTGTCCCCATCTTCTCTTTTGTCCTGTAGGGCCAGATGACTTTCTATTCCCCATTAACTGTATTTCTTATTTCCTAGTAGCAACAACAATACTCAACAGTTGTTCCTAAAACTTTGAGTTCTACATTCTCCGCATCCCTCCCTCCCCACCCATTCCCTTTGGGAAGGCAGGCAATTCAATATAGGCCATATTTGTGTAGTTTTGCAAATGACTTCGATAACAGTCGTGTTATGTAAGACTAACTGTATTTCCCTCCCTCCTATTCTGCCCCCCATTGCTTCTGTTCTGTCTTTTGATCCTGTCCCTCCCCGAGTGTTGACTTCAAATTGCTCCCTTCTCACATTGCCCTCCCTTCCATCATCCCTCCCTCCCTGCTTATCTCCTTCTCCCCCACTTTCCTGTACTGTAAGATAGGTTTTCGTACCAAAATGAGTGTGCATTTTACTCCTTCCTTAAGTCAAATGTGATGAGGGTAAACTTCATGTTTTTTTCTCAGCTCTCCTCTTTTTCCCTCCACTAAAAAGTCTCCTGTTTACCTCTTGAATGAGATATAATTTACCCCATTCCATTTCACCCTCTCTCCTCCCACTACATTTCTCTCTCACTACTTAGCTTAATTTCTTTTAAGATATGGTCCCATCCTATTCAATTCACTCTGTGCTCTCTGTCTCTGTATGTGTGTGCATGTGTGTATGTGTGTGTGCGTGCATGCATGTACATTTGTGTGTGTGTGTGTGGTCCCACCAACTACTCAGATACTGAAAAGTTTTAAGAGTTACAAATATTGTCTTTCCATGTAGGAATGTAAACAGTTCACCTTTGGTAAGTCCCTTATGACTTCTCTTTGCTGTTTACTTTTTCATGCTTCTTCTCATTCCTGTGTTTGAAAGTCAAATTTTCTTTTCATCTCTGATCTTTTCATCAAGAAGGCTTGAAAGTCCTCTGTTTCATTGAAAGACCATATTTTCCCCTGAAGTATTATACTCAGTTTTGCTGGGTAGGTGATTCTTGGTTTGAGTCCTAGTTCCTTTGACTTCTGGAATATCCTATTCCACGCCCTTTGATCCCTTAAAGTAGAAGCTGCTAGATCTTGAGTTATCCTGATTGTATTTCCACAATACTGGAATTGTTTCCTTCTAGCTGCTTGCAAGATTTTCTCCTTGACCTGGGAATTCTGGAATTTGGCCACAATGTTCCTAGGAGTTTCTCTTTTTGGATCTCTTTCAGGTGGTGATCAATGGATTCCTTCAATACTTATTTTGCCCTCTGGTTCTAGAATCTCAGGGCAGTTTTCCTTGATAATTTCATGAAAGATGATGTCTAGGCTCTTTTTTTGATCATGGCTTTCAGGTAGTCCCATAATTTTTAAATTATCTCTCCTGGATCTATTTTCCAGGTCAGTTGTTTTTCCAATGAGATATTTCATATTCTCTTCCATTTTTTCATTCTTTTGGTTTTGTTCTGTGATTTCTTGGTTTCTCAGAAAGTCATTAGACTCCATCTGTTCCATTCTAATTTTGAGAGAACTATTCTCTTCAGTGAGCTGTTGAACCTCTTTTTCCATGTGGCTAATTCTGCTTTTGAAAGCATTCTTCTCCTCATTGGCTTTTTGAACCTCTTTTGCCAATTGAGTGAGCCTATTTTTCAACGTGTTATTTTCTTCAGCATTTTTTTGGGTCTCCTTTACCAAGGTATTGACCCATTTTTCATCTTTTCTTGCATCTCTCTCATTTCTCTTCCCAGTTTTTCTACCACCTGTCTAACTTGATTTTCAAAATCCTTTTTGAGCTCTTCCATGGCCTGAACCCACTGGACATCCACCTCGGATGTCTGGGATAGAGAGGCCCCGACCTCCACGTCCTTCCCTGATGGCAAGCATTGTACTTCTTCATCAGAATTGAAGGGAGGAAGGAACATCTCTTCCCCAATAAAATAGCTCTCTATGGCCTTATTTGGCTTCCTTTTTCTGGGCATTTTCCCAGCCAGTTACTTGACTTCTGAGATTCCTCTCCACCCCCACCTAGATCTGCCCAGCCAGTGCTTGGGGTCTGAGATTCAAATGCTGCTTCCCAGCCTCAGGGCTTTCCGCAGCAGATGCAGCTGCTATTCAATGTGAGCTTAAGTTCTGGTGCTCAGATTCAGGTAGGGGCAGGGCCGCCTCCCAGGCTCAGTTCCCTCAGGGGGTTTATGCAGAGACCTTTGGTAATGGAGCTCCTGTCAGTTCGGGGAGTCCCGGGCCGCCACTGCCTCCACTGCTGCCTCTGCCGCTGCCTCCCGAGGGGGCCCAAGTCACGGAAACACCCCACTCCCCTCTCGGCCATCCCAGAAGTCTCTCTCACTGACCTGTAGCATCTGTGGGCGGAGGGAGCTTCACAGCCACCTGGAGATTCCGTCCCTGAAGCCTGCTCAGATCTGCTCCTCTGGGGCCCCACGGCCAGGGCAGCACAGGGGTGGACTCTGCTGTCCGGAGCGCGATAGACCTTTGGGGTTGGCTTTCCAGGGCTCTCTGGAATGGAAATCTCTTCTACTGTGTTGGTGCGTGCTTGCTCTGCTCCAGAATTTGTGGGGAGTTCTCTTTACAGGAAATTTATGGGCTGTGGATTCGGAGCTAGCATACTGTGAGTCTTTCTACTCCGCCATCTTGGCTCCTCCCCCCCCACTTAGACTTTTTTACACCCAGAAACAAGTACAGTTAGTTATTAAACAGTTAATGAAAAAAAGCTTGCTGATGAATCAATCAATTGATTGATTACTCTTGGGGATATAGCCGAGGAGATTTATGCTAAAGGTGGGTTAAATCTATTACAACTCCAAAATTCTAGGCATATTTTATTTTCCTATTTTTATTCCTTTAGGTTTTGAATATGTTTCCAGCCTTGGGTTTCCTTCTACAAGGTCAAAATACATTACTCAACAACAGAGATGAATTATTTTCTTTTGTAAGAATGACTTTCTTAAGCCACCTTCAAAAACTGGATAAAAATGACCTAAGAAGTTTCATCGAGGCCTTTCTTGTCAGACAACAGGAGGTACTAGAGTTATGCTTTGGGGTTTGACTTAATCAAAAGTATTGTCATAAAGGTCTTTCAGATACAAAAGGCCCAAACAGCCAGACTGACAATGTTTATACTTCATACAATTAATTCACATGGGTCTTCTTTCTCTCTTACCACCACTTACTTATTGATTTGTGTTCAAAGATGAAATGAAATAATATATTCACATATCAGTTAGGGAGAAGGTTGGACTAGGTAATATATAATATTTTTTAAAAATAATCTTGACGTTTAAAGATGCTACAAGTTGGTTTCAACCTACTTTTCCAGGCTTATTTCCCACTATTAGAATCACTTATACCTCCATTTCATATCCTATCTCCTCATCTTTGTATAAATGGGCCCCCATGCCTGGAATGCAGTCCCTTCCCAACTCCCTGCATTCCTGGTTCTTAGAATTCCTAATTTCTTTCAAAGTATGGCTCAGGAGCTACCTCTTCTAAGAGTCTTTTATTGATTCTCCCCCATACCCCAGTTATTAGCACTCTGTCTGGTTAAAGCTATTTTGGACTTAATCTCTATTTACTTGTGTTTAGGTTATTTCACCCCAGTAGAATGTAAACTCCTTAAGGCAGGTACCATTTCCTTTACCTATATATCTACCTATCTATCCATTCATTTGTTCATTTGTTTACATCCTTATTTGTTTGTGGTGTGTATGTGTGTCCGTATGACCTAACATAGTTCATTGAACAAAGAAGATGCTTCAATAAAGGTTAGTTGAACGTAATCAGGCAGTGTTATGAGAGAGTCTCATCTAAGCAGGATGTCCTGAGTTCAAATCCTGCCTCCATTTTTCTAGCTGTGTGACTGCTCAAATTACTTAACCTCTCTTGGTCTCCATTTTCTTATCTGGAAAAGAGGATAGGAGATTGGACTTAATGACTTCTGAGGTCCCTTCCATTTCTAAGTCTATGACTCTATGAATTACTGAATTGAATTCTCCCCACATTTCTTTCCAACTCTGAGATTCTGATATATATGTAACTGCGTTGAGAACTTCCAATGCTTAACTATATAATAATATTATTATTAGATTCTTTTTACTCTCAGTTAAAATTGAAATATTGAAGATATATCATTTGTTACCACTTTCTTTTGAGAGTTTAAAATTTTCCTTCCTGAAAAAATCTTCAGGTAATAGTTATTTTTTATATTTTTTCCAGAAACTTTCCACTGAATTCTTACTATCCAGAGTTCTACAAAAAGAAGTCAGAATGAATTAAAAGTTCAGTTTGAAATTTGTGTAAATGAGCTTAACTGTGATCATTCTATCTGGGACTAGACTTTGGGTTTTTGCTGTTGCTGTTTTATCCCTCATTACCCATTTTACTGATTCAGGAGAAAGACAAACCTGATGACTATTTCAGCAATGATAACTTAGTGATCCTTGTTAGTAACCTGTTTGCTGCTGGAACAGAGGTTATTTCCTCTACCCTATGTTGGGGGATTCTACTCATGATAAAGTATCCTGAGATCCAGAGTAAAGAGTTGTACTGTCTTTTTAAAATTAAATTTATGTTTATTTCTTTTGGCTTTTTATCTCCTAGATTTATTGGCTCTTCTTTCCTCTTCTCACTTCTCCCCTTTTTTCTTGGTTTTGTTTTTTTAATATATGTAAAATATATTAACATTGTGCTTTAATATAATATATTGACATAATATTTTCAATATATAACTTTGGTCATTGTTAAAGATGGGGCTTATTGTTGAATTAAACTTCCTCCAACAGAGTTGTGCTTATATCTGAACTTGGTGAAGTCTATTCACTAATTTTGAGGCTTTTTACTCATTGGTTTTTATAATCTTGAATATTTTATAAGAAACATAAGCCTTATTTGGTTTTTTTTCATAGTTCACATACATTAGGATAAGGGATAGGGGCTGGATCTGTAATTTCATTTATGCAGGGAACTCTCAGGTAAAGGAATTCCCTCTATCAATTTCCGTCTACCTTTTCTTCCTAGAACACATAGAAGTTGTAACTTATGTAGGGTCACATCGCTACTAGCCATCAGAGGCCAGACGAACAAAATCTTTTTGAACACTGGTATAAAAATCTATCTACTATGCCACTGCTTCTCATCTTCTGATCCGCCATATCATAATCACTTTTTTTCTAGACTGCTCAGATTATGATAAAATAAACCTTGCACATCAAACCTTGGGTTAACAGTGACTTGATGAACTTGCATAAATTTCTTAAGAGTGATAGAGGAAAATATTAAAGAGCAAAGCTTTGGGTGTTGTGTATAGTCTCTTTTCTCCCTTGGGTGGTAGCAGTATGGAAAACTAAAAAACAAACACCCAGCATTAGATGAAGGGAATCCTCAGTTTGAGGGCACTTTTGATGTCTTAAATAAAAATGACCAAAAAAGACCATCTCAATAGTTATTTTTGTGCATATGTATATATAGGTATATATGCATGTCTATATGTATGTATATAGACATATATATGTATATACATACATATATTCTAATTTCTCTATTTTCCCATTCCACATTTCACCCTATAAGAAAAGGTCCACGATGAGATCACCAAAGTTGTAGGATCAGCCCAGCCTCGAATTGAGCACCGAACTCAAATGCCACTTACAGATGCCGTCATCCATGAAATTCAGAGATTTTCTAGCATCCTGCCAATGAGTATATCCCGGGAAACTACCACAGATGTCACCTTTAAAAACTATTACATTCCAAAGGTAGGAGAGTCAGAATATAAAATGCATATACGGAGAGGATGAAGGTCCTTCAGCAGACAAAAAAATTAGAGAATTGGTACCATCATTATGATGTAATCTTTACAGGAAAAGCAATACCAATAAAGAGCATTAGCTCATTTAAGGGGCATGTCCTAAGATCCTAAATAAATATAATTATAGATCTATACTTGGAGGGATCCTCAGAGTCCATCTAGTTCAAACTCCTCACTTTGGAGATGAGGTAACTGAAAGTAAAAGAGAATGAGTGACACATACAAGGTTACACAAGTAGTAAGTATCAGCGTTTGGATGTTGACTAGGGTCTTTTTCTTTTAGCTATTTTGCATTCTCTATGGTCATTTTCTCCCTCTTTCCTCATTTTCATTTTATTTTTAAAAATTGTTATTCATTATTTTTGGGAGTTATACCAGTTATATTCCCTGATATACCTCCTAAATGAAGACTTCTTTATAACAAAGAAAACCAATAGGCAAAACAGTGACCACATTCAATATTCATAGCTTCCCACCTCTTTCAAATTTCTGAAAACTATTAAAAGATGCAATAAAGTATAATCCAGTATTTATCTTTTTTTAAACTTTAGTTTTTAATAAACAATTTATTGAAAAGGTGACATAAAAAGATGACATGGTTTTGTGTAGGAAAGTTGCCACTTTCCTCTTCTTTTTTTCTACCCTCAGTCAATCAACATGCATTTATGAAGCCCTTCAAAGTGCCTCGCACTGTGCTAAACTCTGGGAATACAAATACAAAAAAAAGGCAATCCTTGCCTTCAAAGAATTTATATTCTAATGGGAGGCAACACATAAAAAGAAGCTGAAAAGAGATAGGGGATACCTGAGGCACAAAGTAGAAGTAATTGAGAGTGCTTTTAGAGGTGAATCAAGGGGAGATCTGACATATTCTCTCTCAAAGGTAAGTAAGGAACCCTGATATGAGCTGTCAAGAGTCACATTTTAAGAAAGAACATAGAAACCTTTTACTACTCCTTCATGATCATTATTAATGAATACTTTATTTCTAGGGAACTGAGATCATTATCTTGTTAACTTCAGTACTTCAAGACCAAACCCAGTGGAAAAAACCTTACACCTTCAATCCCCAGCATTTCCTCAGCACAGAAGGAAAATTTGTCAAGCAAGAGGTTTTCCTGCCCTTTTCAGCAGGTAACTTGACTCTTGATCTCTGGGAAAGACAAAGGAATGTTAGGAATGGGAATTCTGGATGCCATTTGAGCATTGAACTTTCCAATAATCTATTTTTTATTTTTAACTTTGCTATCTAGTACTTGACTTGTGTGAGGATAAAAATTACCCAACCCACAATAAGAAAAAATGAGGCAGAGCTATGAGTCAATTGTCATGGGACCCTCTAATGAAGTAGATCTCAGATCTTCCTCACAATCTGAGATGCATCCCCATCTTCTAGAGCCCTGTCTTTATAGGGTTCAATGTGTAAACATTCAAGAACAGCTATACCAGATACAGAATTTCATTGATTGACATAAGACACGTAGACTAAAATAAGCAATATAGCAACAGAATCATGAGTTGGGCAAATCAAGGAATATCTCCACTGACTAGATGGTCATAAGATGAACATCTGCTCATGTGGGACAAGAGAGAATGGTCCAGAGGTACAAAAGTAATTTGGAGGGACTTTCCATAGAGTTGAGTCACCTTTGCCACACTGGGCTTGGCCACCATGACAAGGAAACATAAGGGCCTCCAGCCAGCTTCCCATGATTATGCACATGATTTTACCATCTGCATACAGCTCACAGCTCTGGGACCAAATATATAGAATTTATAATCATATTAAATTGATACTGATTGGAACAGAGTAGGTGGTCTTCATTGAATCAACTTTCTTACTCAGTAGTTCCATAATCAAGTTGAAGCTGGTGCTAGCAGTATTGCAAAGTAAACAAAGTTTGTCATATTCTCTCCACCTTTGGCTTCTTCCATCTTCTGTGCAGGGGACACAGAGTTAAGTGGATATATGACCAAGTCACACTTAGTAAAAGAAATAAATGAGGGTCAAGTAAGCCTAGGTAGGTGGAGTCCAATTGGAGTCCAATTCGTGCCTATATATAGGGTTAATCCTAGGTTCTTTGTGATTTAATATTTCTTTTCTTTTTCTTTACCTGAAAAAGTAGACATTTTATCAGGAAAATCTTCATTCCCTTATCAGAAATTTGTTTCTAAAACTAAATCTTACTTTCCATCATAACTCCACCTGCGTAAATCGTACCTTACCATATTGAAATCATCTCTCCTATCACCAACCATTGTCTTATTCCTTTCCAAAGACAGTTTGCTTTTCTCAATGCCTCACAGCTTTGAATTTTCATTAGGCTACTTATTTCTTTATTTTTGAAATGGGAAGGGTCTTTAGAAATCACCTAGGACAGGGTCCTTAACCTTTTTGTGTGTCATGGATGCTTTTATCTGTGCAATGAAGTTCATGGATACTTTAGGATCATACTTAAATACATTTATCAAAATATATATTTTTAAAAG
The DNA here is from genome assembly GCA_023548195.1 of Bettongia penicillata ogilbyi. Classification (NCBI taxonomy): domain Eukaryota; kingdom Metazoa; phylum Chordata; class Mammalia; order Diprotodontia; family Potoroidae; genus Bettongia; species Bettongia penicillata. Next base: position 13,939,375 of record JAJHZJ010000089.1, on the reverse strand, counting down.
TTCACAAAATCCAGATTAGGAACTCTTGATCTAAGCCAATCTCCTAACTTTCTAAATGAGGAAACTGAGAGTTTTACCCTCAGGTGATGTTTCATCCAAGGTCACAGAGATAGTGAAAAGTAGATTAACTGATATTCAAACTTAGATTTTCTGATTCCTAATCTGATGAACTTTCTAGTACATCACAGTGCTTATCACCACATTCTACTTGTACTATGGTTTTTCGTTTATATGACATATTCCCAACTAAACTTTAATCTCCTTTAATTTAGGTAGGGACTAGGGACTATATCAGTTTTCATCTTTGTACCCACATTGCTTCAGCGCCTTACATATAGTAGGTCCTCTAGGAAAATCAAATGCTGCAATGCCATCAAATCATAATTAGCCTTCACTATTCAGAAGAGGAGGTGAACATGAAAAAAAGAGTTAACATTGCAAACCACATTACTGCAAACCACATTCTCTGGCCACCATTCTCGGCAGTTCTCATTCCCCCTTCCTTTGTCCCTTCTTCCTACATTGTTAGCAGTAGAGAGAATGCAAAGATTCATGAAGACACTCAGTTTATAGGTGATATGTGGTAACTGGGAGGTGTGTCCCTCCAGGCGTTTTAAATACTTCTGAGTGTATTTGCTTTGTTATAAGAACAACGTGATGCTTGTCTCTCAAATAGAAATAACTCTTGGCTAACCATGATAATTGAGGTTTTATTGTCCATATTTATTTTTAGAATCAGTGATAGTACTTTCACAAATTAGGCTGGGTGGGACAGGAAGCCTATCCCAAAGGATATGGATTGCTTTCTCTTAGACACTATTTATTTCTTCAGACAGTTGTCACCAGATGAATGGTCACAAATTTACAATTTCTTTGGGGTTTAGTTTAGGGTCAAACAATAGATATAGGCTTTCTTCAGGTATAAATAATAGAAAAACAGGAATATAAATTGGTAAATCACTCATTGGTAGGTGGGATTTACCACATACAGTTGTGAATACCATTCTTTAGTGAGAAAACTACACAATTATGATCACTTCCACATTTTTTTTTCAATTGTAGTTAGGGCAAAGGTTAAAGGAAATACATTTATGGACAAAATGAATTACCTGTTTTCTATTTAACTGTTCTAAATTACACTGATTTAAACATTTGCTTTCTGTTGGACCTGGCAGGGAAGCCATCATCCTTCACCTTCCTATAGTCTCAATCAGTCAACAAGAATGTATTAAACCCTGACTTGGTGCTGAGAACAGGACACCAAAAAAGGTCTTATCCTCAAAAAGCTCACTTCCTAATGGGGTAAACAACATGTACATAACTAGGTACATAAGGCATCTATTCAGGGGAGATAAAAGGCAGTATCAGAGGAAAAGTCCTACAGAAGGAAGGGTTTGTGCTGTGCAGTAAATGAAGAGAGGGAAACAGAGGCAGAGTTGAGAAGAGAGCAAGCCAGAGACAGAGAACAGGCCGGGCAAAGGGACGAGGATATGAGATGGAATGTTGTATGCAAGAATCAATTAGGCTAGGGTAATTGGATCATGGAATACACAGAAGGGAGCAAAGTATAATACTGGAAATGTAGAAAGGCCAGGTTATGAAGAAGGTTTTATGTTTGATTATGCAAGTGGGTGAACCAATGGAGACATGATCAGATCATTGATTTAGGAAAAGTATTTTGGCATCTGAAAGGAGGACAGTTAGATAGCTATTGTAATAGTCCAGAAAAGAGGAAATGGGGGTCAGAATTAGTAGTGTGGCTTTGTGAGCAGAGAGAAGGGAATGTATATGAGAGGTGCTGGGAGGATGTGATAAGGTAGACTTCCCAAGTCTCATCATCACCAATGCAACCAATTACATATACATATACAGTGAGTGAGACACTGAGGTTTCAAGTCTACATGACCGGGAGGAGGATGGTGACCTGAACAATAATAGGGAAACTGTGAAGAGGGGAGGGTTTGATGGGGAAAGAAAATGAGTTCAGTTTTGGACATGTTGAGTTTGAGATCTATGGGACATTCAATCTGAGAAATTTAAAAGATTGTTGATGTGGTACTGTAGACCAAGAGAGAGATTAGATCTACATATATTGATCTGGGATCACCTGCATAAATAATCCAGCCCAGGAGAGATGATGACATCGCCAAGTAAAATAGAACATGTAGGATAAAAAGGGAAGAGGGCACAGGACAGACAGCAGAAGGGGTTCTCGTAGTGAATAGACATGATGTGAATGAAGGAACAATAAGGGAGACTAAGGAATGATTAAACAAGGAGAATAAAGAGGAAAATGTGTTAGAAAAATCCCAAGAGTGGAGAGTATTCAGGAGGTGATCAATTGTGTTGAATACCGCAAAGACGTCAAAGAAGGAGGAAAACCAAGAAATGGCCACTGCATTTGTATTTGTCAATTAAAAAGTCATGGATAACTTTGGAGAGAGCAGTTTCAGTTAGATGATGAAGTCGGAAGCTAGATTGTAGGGAGTTTAGAAAAGAGGGAGAAGAGGAAAAAAAGGAAATAGGTCACTCCCAAGCCACCCTGGACACTTTTCTAAATTCTTCCCCAATACACTCAAGAATCAAGAGATATTTTGCTTCACATATTTCAGAGATAACATAATACATGGAAGGTCGATTTTTTGAAATAGGTTTGGGAGAACATAGAATTAGAGATTAATAATTATAGCCAAGTCCATTTACATAGTATTTTATGTTACAAAACACTTTACTTATTTTATTTCATTTGATCCCACGAAATAAATGTATGATATAAACTAGAGTAGTTATTCTCACTTATGGTTTATAGATGAGGTAACTAGGGTTTATGGTAAATGACTTGCCCCAAGGTCAAACAGCAAACAAGTGACACAGCCAGGAGCGAAACCCTTATCTCCTAACTATAGCCTGTGTTGTTTCTACTGTGATTAAGAGCAGTAAGCAGGGCAGAGCAACCAAGGCTTTGCCCCCAGAAACTGACTCTTAGATGATACTAGCAGCATTTATATTCCTTCACTCACATAAAAACTGGTCTTAGCTCATTATTGGCAAATAAGTTAAAATAGGAAGATATCAGAAAGTAGACTTCCCAAGCCCCATCACCACCAAAGCAGCACCAGAAGCATAGGCTTTTCATGTACTTAAATCTTAAAAAAAAAAAAAAATGGATAATTTGTCTCTTAAAAAGAAATTTTAGTTAATTAAAAAATAAGTTTAGTTGTAAATAAATAAAAACATCTTTTATGTTTCAGTAGTTAATAAATTTCCCATTTAAAAAACAATGGCTGCACACCTTACACCTTAAGGAAATGAACTACACTTGTCTATGACTCCAGATGAGTTCCTTCCCCCATTCTCCCACAGATGGCCAGTTTTGTTGTGTTCCAGATCTCCTCTCACATGAAACTATTTTAAAAGGATAACCTGAGGCAACAAACTTGGCAAAGCTAACCTCAGAATGAAAAATGGTTGGACATCGAAAATGGTAGCTACATGTATTCTCAGTGAATAGCACTATCACAGTACAAATAAATCAGGAATGAAGTTGTCCCAAAGTACAGTCTTAACAAACTAATATTCACACCACACCTGTTGGTTCTGGAAATTCTCAGATTTCTCACTTTCTGTTCCAGTACTGTGCCCTCTTTCTGAATAGTCTCATTCAGCTTATCACATACAGAATTAAGATAAATATTATTTTTTAAGGGTGGGAAGGGTGGCAGGTGTGGGTGGGGTTGTTCAGTCTTAATTGCGTGTCCTTTTAATCTGACCAGCCAGAATTCTAATCTCGGATTTTCCATATAGCATTTCTTTCTTTATCCATGAGATTAGTCTACTCTGTTAACTGCTGTTGATAAATTCACTGATCAATGAAATGCCTCTTCTCAATGGCAGCCTAAACTAGGACTCAGAGTCTAAACTGAAATGAGAACTAGAGGAGGCTGGACTCTGGGTAGATACCTTCTGTAAAACTTCAATGACATCACAATCAGATGACCCCAGAGGGCAATTATGCATTTGCCTAGTGGAGGGGGGAGTGGGTGAAGGGGGAATGGAAAACAAGCATTTATTAAGCAGTACTATGAGTCAGGAACTGTGCTCAGGGGTTAAGGGAATATCACTAACTTAAAATGCTGGAAAATCCTGCTGAACAGGTATCATCAAAGGAATTTGTGCAGATAGCCTGATCTGTTATAAATCCATGCATATCTGGGGGCAGGGTCTGTTCAGTGCCAAGCCACAGAGTTTCAATGACTTTTTGTTGACTCCTTTTGCTTTTATATCACATTCATTTCCAAATGGTTCCTCCCCTCTCTTCTACCCAGTGAGCCTTCCCTTGTAACAAAAAAAGGTTTTAAAAGAAGGACCATTTTTTAACAAAACTAAGACATCGACTGCCTTTGACAAAACATCCATAGTTGTTTCCCACTCCCATATCAGTAATCAAGGGAAAATATCTACTTTCAAAGGAAAAAAAAATATTCCCTGCTTAGAAGTTTCAAAGAAGGTGATGATTAGAAATCTTTTCATTCTTCCTTTGAATCTTAGTAGGCAAGTGTGCCTGTCACTCTCTCTGCATTCATACTTCCAGCTCTAAGTTGGAGAATGTGTATAGGTCGGTCTCCAACTGAAACAAGTATCTAAAACAGGAATAAATGGAGATTTAGAATGAGAAGATTTCTAACTGGTATCCATAATTTAGCTAACAAGTAGATATAAAGAGATGGGAAACTCAAGGCTGGGAGGTGTACAATGATCCAGAAAGCTCTCCTTGGATGTTTCCATGAATAGCTGAGCCGAAAGGACACTATTAGCATGGGAAATTCTTCTAGAAGCATTAGGAGTGCTAGACAACAAGGTCACTGGTGGATGGGAGCTTATTAGCTGCCGCAATTAACTGCTATTTGATCACACAAAAGAGCCAGGAGTAAAACCTATGTCCCCTGACTATACCCTGTGCTGTTCTACTCTTACTCAGAGCAGTAACTTGGGCAAGAGTGTAGTAGTAGAGAGTGTATTATTTCATGTGGCAAAGGTGTGGCAAGAGTTAGTGGAGTGAGTATACACAGGGTCCATTGGATGCCAGAGGCAACGGTGAATGAAGACACCTGTCTTCACTGGGGTGTATGGAGATGTTCACAGGTGGCTGTGTAGATCCAGGTCAGGCTTGTATTGCTATTAAATCCACACACAGTATATACCAGGAAGAGTAAATTATGGTATGACTGTGAAATCAGGCACAGCCCAGCACAATTTGATGAATGACAGTAACAGAGTTTGCTCGTGGTTCCCAGCCCTAGAGAAGATGCACCACACATGAAGTAGGTCGGCATTTAGAGTCTGGAAGCAGGGGTGAAGAAACCTTGGTTGTCTTCCTGCCTCCCATGGTGATTTCTGGATGGCCTGCAAAAAGATATTAAATTATTTCAATGGGAGAAGGGGAAAAGGAAACAGGTTGTTATTAATTAAAAAAAATTAAGAAAGAAAAAGATATTAGCTGAAAAAATCACTTTGAAATTTATAAAATGCTTTACATGACATCATCTAATTTGAGTACCACAAACAGCTCCATAATTTGCCCAGAGCCAAAAATTTCTGACATAGGATTTGAACTTGAGTTTTCTTATCTCCAAGTCCAGCACTCTCTTCATTATGCCAAGTTTCTTCTGTTAAGCCTATCATGTTTTGGAAGTATACAATGGACAAACAAATTATTTTAACTGTTAAGTTCAAGAAACAAATGCACCCCATTTGTCACATAGTACGCATAATAAAGAGAATCCTAAAAACTCAAGAGATGATCAACCTTCTATCCAATCCTAATGCCTTTACCCACACTGTATGACTCCATACCTCTCATACAGAGTATGTGGACACCTACTCAGTATCTGGGCTAGCTCAATCACTCCATACTCCCAAACAATATCAGTTTCCCAAAGACATCTCCAAGTTAAACTCTGCATTCAGGAACATCTGTATCACTTGAAGTAACTTCTCTACTAACTGCCCCCTTGCTGAACCTTAGCACTCTCCAGCTGGGCAAATATTTTTCTAGTCTCAGAAGGATAAAGGACTTGTATGTTCTTTTAACCTAGAGTCATCCTCAAAAGGTATTTGGAAATGTAATGGGAGAGGGCATGGAGTAGGTCTGTCAACATGGATAGAGTCAGGAAGACATGAGTTCAAATCTGGTCTTAGACACTAGCTATGGGACCCTGAGCAAGTCACTTAACTGCCATTTGCCTCAGTTTCCTCATCTGTAAAATGGGGATAATGATAATAACTGTGTTGCAGAGTTGTTGTGAGAATTAAATGAGATAATAGTTGTAAAGTGCTTAGCACAATAGCACATAGCAAGTGCTATATAAATGTTAACTATTATTATTACTCATGGAACTCATCCAACTGACTCTCTCTGGGCCATGTAGATAAAATTAAACAGCTTATTCGTTCACCAGGATGCTGTGTCATCCAATCAAACTGTAATAAAAAGAGCCCACAGGCAAAAAAATATAACTCATTGACTCTTTGTACAAGGGAAACAAGTCTAACCAGTTCATTCACCAGGGTTGTGTCATCCAATTAGGTCTCTCCATATCTCTCTCCCTATACCAGGAAGCAATAGCAACCATTTTTTTTTAATTGAGATGTTAGCATAAAAGATCATAGAATTTTAGGAAATTATTAGTGAAAAAAATGTTTTGCATGTTACCAATTTAATTTTGCGTACTGCGTTTTATGGTTGCTGTGTTAGGAAAAGTATATATTGTCAGAATTGGTGTTTTGTAGTAAAGAATTGTATGCAGAAACATGTATTTTCCACAATCTACAATGAAAAAATTAGTTTTTGGTGGCTGTAGGAATCTAACCCTCTATTTCCCATAGGTTCAATGTATCAATATAAATGACATTATAGTACTATGGAATTTTTGTACTATTTTCTAGGAATGTTATACCTAAGAAAATTGAGGATTGACTATGTGTATATTTATAATTTAGTGATGTATGTATATTATTTAGATACTATATTGCATATATATTTGTGCATATGACACACATATAAATATATACATATGAATGTATGTATATATTTTATATAGCTCAGATACCAAACCCTTATCAGAGAATTTTGATATAATTTTCCCCCATTTGGCTACTTTCCTTCTTATCTTAGATATATTGAAGTCTGTGCAAAAGCTTTTCAGTTTCAAGTTCCTCTTCTGTTGTAAACAGAGTATTATATCCCTTCAATTACTTTTCTTTCATCTTTTTTTAACACGGTCCTAGTGCCACTGGCTCTCTCCCAGTCACCTCTGACCTCCTCTTCTCGCTTGATGTCCCCACTTTCATCTCCTCCCCTTCAACTAGTCCTGTTCTTTAGTTTTCCAATTTCATTTTTTTTTGGTGCCTCTTTCCAAAAAGGATTTCTCTCACTCTCCTCATCATTCATTCTCTCTTTCTGTTTACTCTAGACCCCCATCCTCTGATTTATGGCTCCTATAATTATTTGTCCTCTCTCAATTTATCTATATTCTTCATGACATCAGTTTCCAGGATGTCCATTCCAGACACTTTCTGCCACTGCCTTGTAAGTCTTGTCCCATAAATTCACCTTCTCCACTGTGTCTCATTTCTAGAATAATGACATTATTATGAATTAAAATAATTATAATAGCAGTTAATATTTGCATAATGCTTACTCTGTGCCAGGCACCATGCTAAGCACCTTACAATTATTTTCTTACTGGATCTTCATGACAACCCTGGGAGGTAGGTGCTATTATCTCCATATTACAAATGAGGAAACTGAGGCAAGCAAGTTAAATGTCTTGCACAAGATCTCATAGCTAGTAAGTGTCTGAGGTCAGATCTTTCTGACTCCAGCCCTGGCACTCTCTCTGTTGTTACACTTAACCCTGTCCCATGCTAGGACTCCTCCATCACCAAGCTCCAAATTGTGCAGTCCATCACTAATCTCTATCTTCTCTTGCTGAGCTTTCTTTCTATATTTGACTGAAAATCTCCTTCCAGGGTCCACGCTTTCCCATTCCTTCAGGCATCAGTTTCCCTGGATGCCCCAATTCCCCCATTCACCCTCTCCCTACCCCCCTGTGCAAATAGACTTTTCAAGTACCAAATGTCTAAGACCCCTTTCAGGGTAAGGTCTCCATCTCCTTTCACTACCCTCTTCTCTTCTCTCACAAGATTATTTGTCAATGGAACTCCATCTTACCTCCAAAATGAGACCTCCTTCCTTTCCCCCTCCTTTTCAATCTTTCCCTTTTTCCTTCTCCTCCTCACTCCCCTCTAGGCTCTAAGACCATAAAGGACACCCAGTGTATCACTCTTCTCTATTCCAATTCTCCCTCTCCCTACATATTATGTACCCCTCCATGTTGTAGTCTCATAAAAGCAGCATTCACCTTTATAGTCTGAGTGTTGGCAGGTTCTGTCCAAAATACCTCCTGTCTGCCTCTTTACTGTTAACTCTACCAGATTTCTGCTTTACTCCAACTTTCTGTGTGTAGTTTTTAGAAAGAAGTCCCCTCCTGGACCCTCTGTTGCTGTCACTATCTTTATTGCTGTTCAGTCATATCTGACTCTATATGACCTCATTTGGGGTTTTATTCACAAACATATTGGAGTGGTTTGCCATATCATTGTCAAGCTCATTTTACAGATGAGGACACTGAAGCAAATAGGGTTAAGTGACTTGTCCAGGGTCTCACAATTAGTAAGTATCTAAGGCCAGATTTGAACTCAAGAAGTACTCTATCCACTGTGCCACCCAGATGCCCATTACTGTTTTTCCTGCTACAATTATTCACTTCTGCATTTCTGTTTTTACTGTTCACGAGGCAAATAATTTTTTCAGTTCTTATTTTTTTCTAAAAATATTTCAAATTCCTCTTTATTATTGAAAGTTTATCTTTCATCCTATATGGTTAAACTTAGATTTGCAGAATTGGTCATCCTGGTGTGCCTCCTGAACTCCATGACTCTTTGGAATACATTTTTTTTTTCCATTTTATCTTTTTTTCTAGTGACTGCAATACAGTCTTGCAATCTTGGAATGTCCTTTTCTTTGTATTTGGACGTCTTTCTCCCTGTGGCTTGAGGAACTTGTTGTTTCCAAGTTGGATTTTTTAATTTAACCCACGTGTGTCTTGAAGCTTGACGTCTTGAGTTTTTGTTTTGTTGCTTGTTTTCTCCTGGAGGTGATCACTGGATTCTGTTCATTGGAATTTCACTTTATGTTCTGGGAAGTTCTCTTTCATTATTTTCTTCATTATGATGTTAAGGTTTGTTGTCCTGTCATGTTTTTCTGGGAGAACTATGATCCTTAGGTTGTCTCAGCACATCCTGTCTTTGAATTCAAGATGTTTGCTTGCATAGTGAACATATTTTCTTATAAAGTTATTGTCATTTGCTTCTCTTCTAGCCTTCTGTATATTTGCATCCCCAATATATTGTTCTCTCTTGTTTCTTTGGCTAGACTTGCCATTACAGATTCAAGTGTTTTTCTATTATGCTTAATTTTTACCATGCAAGTCATAATTTAACTGTTATAATTCTAATTGCTCTTTTAAATCATTCAGGAAAAGTGTGTTGTAGTTTCTTATTTTCCTCAAATTCCACAGAATCCTCTGTCTCACCACATGTTGGATAATTTTCCCTCTAGCCTGAAGTTGTTTACTAGATCTGGAGGCCATATTTCTTCCTATTACTTCTTTTTCCTATTGATTTATGTTCAAGTCTGCATTTTTTTCTTTCTGAAATTTTTGGTACTTTCCAATCTTTTTACCCACTTATTTTCCTTAACACTCCTTTCTTTCATGACTTCCCCCCTCTGATTTCATTTTGGGGGCTAGATCTCAAAGTATCTGAGCTTCCTCTTATAATGAACATTTCATGGTTCACCAGCCTAGATATCTGCTCCAAGGGACTTCCAGGTGTTCAGAATTCTGGATGCTGTGCTCTTTCCTTATGTTTGTGGAGTATTATACAGCTTCCTACACATAAAGTATTCTGTTCTAGTGTCCCACTACCTCTCTTTCTCAATTCTCTGGATGGACTGAAGGAAAGTAGATCCTGCTTTCCCCAGCACTGGTGCTTCCTGGGTTGCAGTCCTATCTGGCTTTTTCTCCCTAAGGGCTTAGCTAAGATGGCTATTGAGACCAGCAAAAACTTCCACAGCTTGGAGTCAGGGTCTGGAGCACTAGAAAGAGACTAAGAGTAACCAAGGTGCTTTTTGGTGTAAGCCTGTGTTGCACTCTTGGGTGTGTTAATGTAACCTCACAGCCAATAGCACAGGAGGTGTGGGAGGGCTAATCAATGAGCTCTGGGTCAGTGAGCATCAATTCCTGAGTTTGAGGGGATTTCTTTAACCTTTTTTTTTAATATCCTAAATAATGGATGTAGGAATTCTGAGTGTCCTAAATCATGGAAACATAAAGTTGTTTTATCTTTGATGCATAATTTCTGTTTTAAAGAGGTCTGAGAGGTCTTGGAGATCAGAGAAAACGTCTACACTCACATGACCCAACAACCTCACTACTCATTTTTAGGTATTTAAATCAGAGCTTCCTGGTACTCAGTAACTAATCTTTCACTTATGAAGCAAAACTTCATTAAATCTCTCTAATGTGAAATCAAGTCATCATTTAATTATCTCTTAATTTTCAAATAATTATGATTATCAATTCTTTTTTACTTTTGCTCCCTAAGTCTTAAAACACAGGCAGATAATCTGAAGGACCGCAGTGCCGTGAAGTTCTAGCCACTAACCAGTTAATTTGGTCTGAACTGGTCCTACATCAGTTTGTGTCCTTGAAAAGTGGGGCACATTTTATCAGTTTATTTTTTAATAAGGTGGTGGTGTTTTTTTCCTCAGCCCTTTTAAAGCATCAAACTGATCACGTACAAAAGAAACATTACCCTATATCTTTTAAAGGGTGATTTAAACCTTGATATTTTGGCCACAGCTAATTTTCTACCCCTCAACTGTTTAAATCCCAAACAGACTATATGTTTATATGAAGAATATAGCAGTTACTATGAAAACAAAGTTGTTTTTCTACCACTTCCAGGTACTAAACTGTCCAAACTCATCATGTCCCAAACTAAACTCATTATATTTTCCTAAACAATCCTGGTATTGTCCAGGGAATGATCATTCTCTCAGACCATTTTCCCAGTCACTGAGGTTCACAAGCAAGGTATCCCTCCTTGCCTCCTTCCTTGTTTTTATCTCCCACATCCAGTCCGTTGCCAAGTTCTACTCATTTTACCTTTGCATGGATAGAGCACCAGTACAGGAATCAGGAGGACCTGTGTTCAAATCTCACCCCAGATACTTGACACTCACTAGCTGTATGACCTTGGGCAAGTCACTTAACCCCAACTGCCTCATCCTGGGTCATCTCCAGTCATCCTGAAGAATATCTGGTCACTGGATTCAGATGGCTCCGGAGGAGAAGTGAGGTGGGTGACCAGCACAGCCCTCCCTCACTCAAAGTCAAGTACAAGTCATGTCATTATTTCTCTGATGGCATGGTCTTCTTCAGCAATGAAGGATGAACACCTTTGCAACATGTCTCATTTACATTCCCTTCTCTCCTTTCTCCACCATTATCACTCTAATTCATTCCCTCATTCACCTCATTCTTGGACTATTGCAATAGTCTAATGATTGTTTTCACTGCCTCAAGTCTCTCCATACTCTAGCCTATCCTCCATTTTGTTGCCAAAGCCATCAGGTCTGATTATGTCACACATCAACATCCCCTACCACATCTCAAACTCCAGTGGCTGTCTCCCCTCTCCAGGATCTAAGAGCAACTCCTTTGCTTAGCATTCAGTCTTTTATAGCATGGTCCCTCCCTTCCTATTGAGTCTTATTATAGCTTAAGTTCTCCTACATATGCTCCATTGTGATCCAGTGACACTAGCCTTTGCTAGCAAAGTTCCTTTGCTATTCCTTGAACAAGAGACTCCCAGCTCTCAACTTTAGACTTTCACTGTCTGTCCCCCATTTTTGAAATTCTCCCTCTCCTCATTTCTGCCTTTTGGCTTCCCTGACTTCCATCAAGTCTCAGCTAAATCTCACCTGCTGCAAACAGTAGGCACTTAATAAATGTTTACTAACTGTGATAGGCAATACCTTACATCCTTCACCAATCAATTACTTGTTTTTCTTTATGGAAAAGTAATTTTTATGCTCTTTCATCTTTTAACTGTTACATATAAAAATTACCTTAAAAGAATGGGAGCTTGTATTAGAATCTCCTCTATAATATCCCCTATAGATGGTATAGTTGTTCATTAATCTGTCTATTCCTCTGGCAGATTTTCAATTGGTTGAGTTTTCTTTTTCCTTCACCATGAGATCTCTTCATTGCTTTAGCCTCTACTTTGTTCTTAAATGTTCCATGTTTTAGGCCTTCAATTTCCACAACTCCCAGAGTTCTTAAGACAATTCACATTTCCATTATCTTATTAATTTTATTTTTAAAAAATGGTGTAGTGGATGGAGAACAGGCCCTGGCATCCAGAAGACTTGAATTCAAATTTTAACTCTTATACATACTATGTGATCCTGAGTAAGTCACTTAACTCTTCAATATCCCAGGACCCTCGAAGATTCTAAGTAACACAGAAGAGGTTCTACATGGGGGAGGGAGCTTTTACTTTGAAATTAGTGAAATCACACACACACACCCCTCAAAAAAAATAAAATTCAGGGCTAGAAAGTAGGGATACAGAGACAAAACACTGAATCCCAAGACCCTTAGCTAGGTGGTGGCAGTGAGGGTACCAGGTACGGAGTAAAGAAGACCCATTTTCCTGAGTTCAAATCCGTCCTCAGACAATTACTAGCTATGTATTCCTGGGAAAGTCACTTAACACTGCTGGCCTCAGTTTCCTCATGTGTAAAATGAGCTGGAGAAGGAAATGACAAACCATTCTAGTATCTTTGCCAAGAAAGCCCCAAATGGGGTCATGAAGAGTTGTATGGGACTGAAACTACTGAAAAACAACAAATCCCCTAATCTCAAGGAGTACGTATAAGAGGAGAAAGGAGAGGTGTGGAAGCTGGTGAGGATTCAGCACGGACAGAAGTAAAAAAAGACAAAGCGGTAAAAGTAAAGCAGGAGAATCAAAAAATGCCCCATGTAGCAAATGAGGTGAGCTATATTTTTTCACCCAGAAATAGGCATATATTTACATAAAATACTATATGATGGGAACAAAAGCCTGAAAACATGACATATGGCATCAGTTACTGTTAACAGTAAAATAGCTCCCATAGGAAAATTTACATGTACTCACCTATGTCACCGTGAGCTATTTCTGGGCACTAATCCTCCTTTGTTCTGTTTCTATATAATATCTGGTCTGGCCTAAGTGTGGCACAGAGAGCTACCACAGTTCCTTCAGTTATCAAGGATCAGGCCATGAAGAGTAAGCTCCTCCAAATAAAACCTATTCACTTACTTGATGTCACGGATTGCTCCCCTTTCTTAGGCATTTCAATATCCTCACCAAGTTGGGACCATCCCTCTGGAGGGTTTACATAGAGGAAAACAGAACTCAGGATAAATAAAGAAACTCTTTAATTCCATATGGAATATAGGAAATCTTATGTTATTTTATTCTGTTTTGATTTTGAAAATTTATGCTACTATTCCCCATATTTCTCCTTGCAGGTCAGAGGATGTGTGCAGGGCAGTCCCTAGCCAAAATGGAATTGTTCCTGTTTTTTACTAGCCTCTTTCAGAAATTCAACTTCCATCTACCTCCTGGAGTTTCTAACACAGATCTGGATCTCACCCCCGAGATTGGATTCACATTATGGCCAAAGCCCCACAAGATCTGTGCTCGGCCATATTCCTAGAAGCATGTTTCTTGAGCTCCTGCACTTGGTCTCTTATGTTTCTTTTTTTTTTTCTTCTGTAGCACTGATTTCCCTTCTTCTGCTCAAGCTTTGCCACCCACCTGTGGTTGGTCAAGCAACTGCCCCAATCTCAATCCCTTTCGCCTAAGGGATCATTCTGATCTAAACACAGAGATCCTTTTGGCTTACCAGAAGGACTTTCTCAATGAGTGATCCGTCCCATTCTAGTTGTTGTAGAAAAGCACTTTTCTGAGGCCCCGTCTTTAGGTTTGAAGAAAAAAAGCCAAAGTAGTAAGTGCTGATGCCCAGGGATTTTAACACAGCTGGTCAAGAAGCACTTATTGCTTCAGATTTTTTTGCTTTAAAGATGGAAGTTTCAAGTTACTCTCAAACAATCAGGAAAGCTTCCTGGAACCAGCCCCTTAAGTGGTCAGCACAAAGATAATTGGACCACACTCTGACCTTGGTAGATCCACAATCATCTCAATATATGTACACTGCTGAAGAAAATCCACTTTCAAATGTGGGTTCTAGATCATTGGCCTTAGTCCTATAAGCAAATATTGAAGGATAAGGACTAGCAAATAGTCTTTGTGCTGAAGGTATTACCTTGATATGCAAAACTTAGTAAGTGCATGAACACACAAACACACATCATCTATGATACCACAAATTTATATCTACCATCCAACTAAGTACTTCTTTCTCTCTTCTCATAAATTACTCCAAATCCAGCATAATCCAGGAAAACTTTCTGAATAATGTCAACTAGGCAAAAAATATTTACCTTTCTTGACTTCCTAATTCAATTCATTAAAACTGCATAAAGGAAAGAAAGGAAAAGAAGGGCAAAGAGACAGAGAGGGAGAGAGACAAAAAAGGAGGAGAGGGAGTGAAAGACAGAGAAAGAAAGAAGGAAGGAGGAGGGGGAGAAGGCAAAAAAGGAGAGAGCAAAAAAGAGAATATGCTTATTTCTTTTCAAAGGTTAACCTTGAAGAGCAAAGACCAGATCCTTGGCATTGACTACAGGTCACGTAATCAGCACTCATCACCACTGTATCAGCTGCTCAACTACTTTTATTTTTGATGCTTTAAAAATCTATTTCTTTCTTTTTTCTCCATGTATACAAAATTTAAGGTCTCTCTACACTTACAGTTATTATGAGGTTATTAAATCATTTAAAGTTTGATCAAGTGCCATTTGACCCTTAAGAATGTGAATGATGAACCAGAAGCTATGCCTCTCCAAAAGTGCTTCTGCCCCCTCCACCTCCCAATTACTGATCACTTATCAGGCAGATATTTTGACTTACTTTTTTTTTCTTAAAGATATATAAGCTGGTGATCATAATTATGACTACAGGCATTTATATAGTGCTAAAGCACTTTATATGTATCCTCTCATTTGCTCCTCATACTAGCCTGGGAAGTAGGTGTTTAAGGATCATTATCTGTTGATAGATAAAGAAACCAAGATTCAAAGAGTTTAAATAACTTGTTGGTGGCCCCAGAGCTGAAAATGTCAGAGGAAGAATCTGATAAAGCCCCAGACAGGCGTTTCCAGTTTTCAGTCTTTGCCTTTGTACAAATTACCAATAATGAATTATCTTGAATAAAGCACAAATGCACAAAAATACAGTTCAGAAAATGGAATCAACCTAGTTCTCAAATTTTAGTCTTAAGAATTGGAGATTAATTGCCAGCAATAGTGTGTTTTGAAAGTATCTGAACATAAGATTTCATTAGAGATAATTTTGACTACATCTTAAATCCTTCAGATCCAAACTTAGATTCCCTTAAATTCCTCCTCTTTCCAGTTATCTAGATGATATACCACTTCTTTTTCATCTACAAAAATTAATTTACCTGAGTAGATCTTTATTCACTTATATATAGTTCATTGAAGTGTAATTACAAAGATACCAAAATATTCAACAGTTACCACCATTTGTTCCCTATCTAAAAATCCAAAGGACTACCCCACCTATTTTGTTTTCCCCAAAAGCAAGATGTAACTCAGCCTTTGGGAGAGAGTGTATGGATATGTTCTTTCTTCAATAAACTTCTGACTTTTTTTCCTTATAGGAGTTTCTAAGTCTATGCCATTCATGCCTTTATCAGTCAACAGGTAGCACCTTCAGTGTAGCAGCCACAGAGCTAAGGTCGAGGGCTTTCATTTCCTCATCTGTAAGCTCTAGGGCACTATACTTTACAGCATTTCTGAGCTATGCTCATTCTAGAGGGATAAAATCTTTACATTAGTAACTTTATCTTGGAATTCCAAAGATTATTTTGCTTTAGGAGGTAGTCAATCTTTTTTACAGACCTCTTCACTAACTGGTCATTTAAATATTCATCATTCTCCTTAGGTCTTTGCTTAACTCTTAAGAGAGGAAGTAAACTGAGGAGCTAGTCAGGGAGACCTGGGCTTAAATCCAACGCCTCAGTTTCCTGAATTGCAAAAGAGATAAGACCACCTACCTAACAGTGCTGTTGGGAAATCAGATATATCTAAAGTGCTTTGCAAATCATAAGGCAATAAATAATGTCAGCTCTTATTGATAAGAAATCATATGAACACAGATTCAGAGGTGGAAGGTATCATACAGGGTTACTAGTTTGACTCACTTTATTTTACTCTTATAAGGAAACTGAGGCCCAGAGAAGTGAAGTAATGTGTCGAAGGTGACAGAATCAGTGGTACAGCTAAGAGACAAAATCAAGTTCATTTTATTTCAACCTTATCACAATGCCTCTTCTAATCTCTACCTTTTCCAAAATCTATTAAAACTTTTGCACTTACTTTACAGTCTGTATGGTATTTTAGAAAAATATACATCCTCACATTATGAGAAGGGTTGGTTGATTGTTGCCCTTTGTTCTGAAAGAGGACTACACTTCACTCTACCATAGAGAACCTGGACAACCTAAAGTCAGTAAGTAAGTCAATAAACAAGAGATAAAGAAAGGAATGAGACAAAAAAAAAGGGACATTCCAGTCACGTTCCAAATCTTTAGTGTTCAGATAAGTACGAACCCACAGAAAGGTCTAAAGGTGTCACACCTGTGGTCCAAGGGGCAAGAACAAGGTTAAAATGTCATATACTGTTTAACAAAATCAATAAAAAGATACAACATAGATAATGTTAATTTGTAGTTTTCTAAGTCAAACTACTGCCTACTTCTGCACCATTGGTCTAATCTGTCAGATTATGCTTCAGCCCATAGTTACAAGGACCTCAAGAAAACCAAATTGATTTTTGAAGCTTATATTTAGCTCAAAGTTCATATGGAATTCAATTCAACAAACATGGTTAATTTCCTTATTTTACAGGTGAGGAAATAGGCCCAGAGAAATGAAGGGATTTGCCCAAGATCAACGAAGGAACCAAATGGTGGAGTTAGGATTTGAAACCAGGTATTCTGCTTTCAAATTAAGCACTGCCCACTAAACCTTGTTGCTATCATATCAGATTAACCCATCTCATTATCCTCAAACTGTGTTTGAGTTTAGGCTCTAGCTACAGAGACAAAGTTTATTGTATATTTCATAAATAGGCCCTTAACTAGTTGTGTAACTTTACGTCATTTAATCTCTCTGTGACTCTCTTACCTCACCTTTAATATGGGATTGTAATCATGCTTAACCAGACTGTAGAGGCCTGGACTAGAAGATTTCAGTTCTACAGTCAATAGTTCTATGTTCAGGGATACAAAAAGTATACAAATCATTTAGATTAAAACATTGCTCACTAGGTCTTTAGGATTACAGTCCATAACTGGAAGGAACCATAGAGAACATCTAATCTGAACCCCTCATTTTACAAATGAAAAGACTGTGGCCTAAAGAAGTGAAGTGCCTCAAAGTTCTTTTAGGTATAATGGATAGTGGTTGAATTTGAGTCTGGAAGGTCAGTGAACAAGCAGTGTAAACAATGGTAAGTGACAATCTCTCTGTGCCTCAGTTCCTTCATCTGTAAAATGGAAACAATAATAATACCTATCTCAAAGGGATATGTAAAATACTTTCCAAATTTTGAAGATTTATATAACCCAGTTATTTTTTTAAAGCTAAGGTTCCATTTGGTTTATTTGATTTTTTAACTCACAGGGTTTTATATCTGGCATATCTAGTTCAGTCTACTTGGGTTATAAGTGAGAAAATTTGAACACCAGGAGAATTAATGGCCAGGAGGATAAGAACATCTATATTCCTTACCTCTTCCAGCACCTAACACAATATTCTACAGAGTAAGGCACTTAAAAAAAATCCTGGTTTAAATTGAGACCAGTTTTAGCTACATAACATTTTGTTATTCTTAGGTATTCAGAAAACTTGATCTAATTATATTCATGATAATAAATACAGTCAATAAATAAGACATTTAATGACCCACTATAATACACAATACACAAAAACAAAACTTATTAAATAAAATTCAATCACTTCAACACCAAGCAAAGGGGGAAAATGCAACATCAGTTCAGTTTTGTCTATTAACTGCATTTAAAAAACAGCAGAAAAAAAAGTATAAGCCACTCATGTATTTTATTAAATAGAATATTCCAATATATTTTCTTTATAAGAGTACTTGTACTGTGTTTTTAAATCAGCATAATATTCCTTAGGATGGAAGGGAGGGGACTGAAGGACCATCTTTAACCTTCTCCAGTGATGGCTAGACTAAATGGGATCTCAGTTGTTAGTGAGATGTCCACACATCCCCCAAATTACCTTATTTTTATTTTGTGTGTATGCATTGTCTCCCCCGACAAAAGATAAGCTTTAATTTTTGTTTTTGAATCTTTAGGACCTATCATAGTGCCCACCCCAAAGTACGTGCTTATAAAAAAATTGCTGACAATTCTTTGGGGAGTCTTCATGGAAGGGATTGCCTCTACCATATTGTGTCATTTGCATTTCCTTCTATTTTTATAACACTCAGAAGTGACAAAGGAACAGAAACTTTGTGTATCAGGAAATTGAAGAGGGAGAGGAAAGGGTTATTATACTTACTGCCTTGTTTTGTCCTTCCACTCAAATTCTTTGGCACTTTCTCAAGCAAGTCCTTCATTTTTGCAGTGAGCAGTGGAAATCCTCTATAGCTTCTTCATTAACTTCTCAGAAAGAGAAAGGGACCCAGGAGATCAGTGGGAAACATTTAGTTAGAAAGAATAACAGATTTCTTTTTTTCAGAACTTCTACTTGTCGCTAAGCATAGAAAGTAAACTATTTCCACCAATTCCCCAGTAGTCTTTAATTGTCCAAGGTTGTCACAGTATCGAGTTTCACCGTCACAAAAGAGGGAACAGTTGGATTACAGTATCAAAAAGATTTCTATAACCTTTTCTGCCTCCCTGCTGTTTTGCCTCAGAATTGTAAAACGGATCTATGGGTCAGTTAATCGGGAGCTGATACGTTTTAGGTTTCCAAAATACAAAAACATTTTTTTTGCTTTTTGGAGATTTTCATCATTACCAGCCAGAGCCTTCACTGCTTCCCCGGTTTTCTTTCCCCCCCAGGAATAACGACTTTAGGAGCCTCATCAGGCTCTCCTTTCCAGGTTTAGGCACAACGTGGCTTCCTTGGAGACATGGGCACTGTAGATGCCATACCCCCTTCTCAGCATACCCCACCCCACCGCGCCCTCGCCTGTTTTCAGTTAGTTTCAGAGAATTCTCTATCCCTTGTAGGTCCAGAAACTAACAGAAGTCATGGAGCGCTCCTCTGTTTTCAGGGTCATCTGTCCTTTCACCCACGCGGTCTGCTGAATCTCCTGCTTCACCTGGTAATCCAAGACCCGCACGAGCACAGATCTGGGGGGTCTGGGCGGCACGGTCCTGGCTTCTGTGCCCGATGGGCCTTCTACACTGCCCTCCGGGGTCGGCTCGCTCTGGGAGCCGGGAAGAGGGCAGGGCGGCTCCCGTTCGGTTCCTCCCCCATTCTCCGGGGCCCCGCCGTTCACATTCCCTCTCGTCCCGTAGTCCCGGTGAATCCCGAGCCAGCGCTCCGGGTCGAGAAGAAAGAGCACCTTCTCTCTGACCTTGGAATGGTGGTCCATGCCTTCTCCACTTCTTTATTGGGTCGCTGCTGAGGCTGCATCTCTCCCTCCTGGGGCCCGAACTTCTGGGGGAGTTCCCGTTGGCTTCCGCTGCCGCTGGATGACTCCGAAGGATGAAGTGAGTGCGATGGAGGGAAAGGCAGTCTCAAGACTCAACTCGTTCTGAAATTCAAGCGGGTTCCGCAATCCTGCCTCGCACCTCGTCATCACTAGTCAGTCGGACGGGTGACTCAGCCCGGCTTCCACCTCAGAACTGACTTTTAATCTCCACCTGGGGGAGGAATATTTTAATTCATTCAGCGAATACTTGTGTCGCTTAACGGGGCTAATAGAGGTGAACTTTACTAGAAGGTCTGCTGCCATCCAGGAAGGGCAGCCTTGGGCAAAATGTTAAAGTAGGCACAATTTACCTTAGCCTCCTCCATGCCCAGCCCCCTGTAACATCTCGGTCATCTTCCCCTCCCCCAACTCTTTTCAAGAAAAAAATTCTCTAAAAACTTTCGGGTACTCTGTCTTTTCTCTGTTTCTCCTCCCTTCCTCCTCTCCGTCTCTCTCTCTCTCTGTCTCTGTCTCTATCTCTGTGTCTCTGTCTGTCTCTCTTAATTTTTGACAGACGTGTGGTGCCGTATCCACCTTCCCGGGTGTCCTTTTAAAAAAAAAAATCTTTCTTAGTCCATTATCCTTTATCTTCTCTACCCTCTGATTCTGACCCATCTATTTCCCCACTTCTTCCTGCCTTTTCCCACTCAGCCCTCCCCTCTTTCCCTTTCTTCATTTCCCTCCCAACCATCCCTCAACGGTCCACCCTTTCCCTAGTCTAGCATTTCAATTAGTTCTCCAAAACACGAGTGAGCTTTTGCCTCTGTCCGCAAGGAACACAATGCTTGGATAATATTGGCCCTAAAAAACAATATTTGATGAAGGAAGACTTAGAATCTTTGGACCAATAAGAAACAACAAGGCCTGAATTTCCCCAAGTCAAAGCAATCCTTTAATTGCTAACCTTACCTTGTGTTTTGTTTGTCCTTTGCTGCAAAGAAGACCATGCCATCAGAGAAATGATGACATGACTTGTACTTGACTTTGTTTTGAGTGAGGGAAGACTGTGTAGGTCACCAGCCTCACCTGTCCTCCAGAGGCATCTGAATCCAATGACCAGATATTCATCACAATGACTGGAGATGACCCAGGAGGCAGTGGGAGACCTTGGGTCCTTTAGGCCAAGAGAAAGAAAGACTTCAGGCTGGCTGGGAAAGAGCTAGTTACTATTGATAATTACTGTCCAGAGGAGGCCTTAGGCAAGTTTCCGAGTGCAGTTTAAGGGAAGGGGAGGGGAAGGGAGAGGAGGGGAGGAGAGAAAGCAAAACTCAAGTCAATTGGGCATGTTTTGCCCATCCAAATTGGCCTTCCTTTGGAGGGAGGTGGGGAAGAGGCAGACAGGAGAGGAGAAGTTGAGTTACCCAGATAGCTGGGTGCCCACTCAGCCAGCTGCATCTACTCACAGGATTGGGTTTGCTAACCTTATAAATGAAAGAGCAAAGTACCTAGGTGGTGAAGTGGATAGAGCACCAGTGCAGGAGTCAGGAGGACTTGAGTTCAAAAGACACTTGACACTCACTAGCTGTCTGAGCTTGGGCAAGTCACTTAACCCCAATTGCCTCATCCTGGGTCATCTCCAGTCATCCTGATGAATATCTGGTCATTGAATTCAGATGGCTCTGGAGGAGAAGTGAGGCTGGTGACCTGCACAACCCTCCCTCACTCAAAAAACAAAGTCAAGTGCAAGTCATGTCATTATTTCTCTGATGGCATGGTCTTCTTTGGCAACGAAGGATGAACACACACACACACAGGCTAACCTTACAAATGAAAGAGCAAAGTAAACTCCTAAAACTCACATTTTTTTTGTTGCCTTTTCTACTTTACTTCTCTAAATGTCCTTTCACTTCTGCACCTTGTATCAACAAGCTAGAATGTTGAGCAAATGAGATTTTCCATCGTTGTGTTTCTCTTTGTCCTGCCTCTAGGGGATTTCTAAGACAACAGTTCAGTTCTTTGTTTTCTTTAGAATCCCATGCTCATTTTACTTGGCCAGTGTTTATTACTATAAAATTCATTCTGAATATTCTATTTGGGGGTGCCATGTATGAGTTAGCTTTTTAAAGTAATTTTCAAACTGATTCTTTCAGTGGAATTTTCCCCCCCTATTTTTGAAATCTGGCAATGAAAGAGGTGGAGAAAGAGAGGAGAATCATAGGATCATCCATTTAGATTGGAAGAGACATTCAAGATTCCATTGTCCAACCTCATCATTTTACATATAAAGAAGTTGAAGCCCCGAGAACCAAGTGACTTGCCTATAGTAACATAAGAAAGGGATAGAATTTTGGCAAGGCAGAGACTTCAGGGAGGAAAAAGGAGTCTCCCCCTCATCCATTATCTGGCCAAGTCTTGTCCCATTCAAAATCATGCTATCTCATTCCATAGCAATGCTGGGTTTATTTCATGAACTTGGACATTCTAAGGCTCAGGAATCTGCCTTGGCATTTGGTTTGACAACCCTATCTTGAGTGAAACCCATGTGCTCTACTTAGAATTTATCCTTGCTGTTTTTCTTCCAATCCCAAGATCCCCCTTATATGTTTTTCCTTAGTTCAAAACTCTTTACCTCTTTGCTATTCTGACAAACTAATCTCAGTTAATGGACTGGTGGAACATTAGCTAGTCTCAAAGAAGACTTTATAGATAACTAGGGACCTCCATCCCCTCCCTCTATGCAGTTTAAAGTAGCCTTTTGGAGACTTGTCTAACTCAAAACAAAGAATTTCAAACCTTATAGGGACAAAGGGTCAGAGAGTAGAAGGGGGAGATTTTGGGAGGGAGACTGTGCTTTGGATCACCCTTTAATTGCATTGTACAGGAAAGATCTTACTTCAAAGACACTGTCTAGGAGTATGAGACAATAAATAGGAGAAATTGGGACTAGACTGAGCTAAAGTGAAGCCATTGCTCCAGACAGTGTGAGATGTGATTACATTTTCTTATCTGTAAAATGCGGTTTAGACTCTCTCTACCCACCTCCACCTCTAGGAATGTTGCAAGGATTTCTGAGATAACATCTGTGATGGGTGCTGACTGAGGAATCTGGTAAATTTAGGTGGCAACTACAAAGAAACGAATATATGAGTGGAAGGAGACTGACCTTCTTTCAAAGACTTAAAAAAAGAGAATCTCTAGATGTCAAGAAGTTGGTTGTATGGATTAATTCCAGTTTCCAATTTCTTGTATTTTTATTTATTTTGTTAAATATTTCTTAATTTTTTTTAACCTGGTAGTCAGAAGTATTGTGGACTATGTGTTTGACACCTCCAAAGAAGGGGAATGAGAAAATGGTTTTCCAAAAAAAGATAATATTGTGAAAATAATAATACTGAGGTTGAAATTCAAACTCAGACAGAATATGAACCCAGGCAAGCCATTTAATCTCTGCAAACTTTATAGAACTCCCTAAAATTTATCCACTAAGTTGTAGATGAGTTTTTAATAGATTAGGAAGGGGCAACGGGAAAGATAGTGCTCTACTATGAAGGAGATTATTTCAGAATTGTTTAGCACCATATTTCCAAGGAAACTATGGTGTGCTTAGCTTGAGAGCTACCCCTCCCCGCTGTGATTCTGCTGTCTGCCTCCCTGCAGCTCCTGTACTGGTCTCTGGCCTCCCTCACCCCTTGTACTGAGAGGCAGGGTGGCACAGTAGAGAAAGAATGAACCTTGCAGTCAAGTACACCTGGATTCCAGGCCTACCTCTGATACATACTAGAGCTGTGTGGCCATGGGCAAGTTATTTATTCTCTCAGTGCTCTACAAAGAAATCTGCCAACCTGCACTTGTAGAGAGAGTTTTTTAAGTGGGGATTTCCTATACAAAGAAAATCAGAGGTACAATACTTATCTTTATTCCTATCCTATACAAAAGTTATGGTATAAGAGAGGGTGGTCTCAAGTCAACATAATATAGAAAATTGACATATGGAGAGAAGTCAAAATAAATCAAAGCCAGAGGAATGAAGTACGAAGGCAAATTCAGCTGGCAAGCAGGTGGCAAATCTTTCTAGGGCAGTAACAGGGAGGGAGTCCTGACAAGGGTGTATTAGCTTTCATGATTCAGGATGATTTAAAACTCACAGGTAAGTAGTACAAAGGTGGATTTCCTCCCTGCTTCTCTGTCTAGCCCCATTTGAACTGGAAATGTGAAGCAGCAATGGTAAAGCAGATATATCAGATTCCTGAGATTCTGAAGAGCGCAGAAAAGATGTCAGTCTCATTGTCATGTAGTGACTATAATCGTCCCTCTCAGATCTGTAAGAACCTACCCACCTCCTCCATTACCCTCATTACCTTACCTGGGTAGGTGGCCCTATGTTGTTTATCTGGTCTAGAATTGATTTTTAACAGCCATGCCATAATAAAGACCTGTAAGGACTTCCCAGACACTACTCTGACTACTCCTCCTGGCTAGACAGAATTTCTCACTTTAGAGTAATTTGCCTGGGTTAGAAAATATATTGACTTGTCCATTAAGACACGATGTTGTCACTTGGTAAATGCCTGAGGTCCTAGTCATGAGGGATCACGTTTGCTTTTCAAATGTAGGGGTTGGGGAAAAAATAGAAAATGCCAGGTGTTTGAGACTTCTTTTGTTTAATTAAATGTGGAAAATAAGACCATAATGAAGCACTGTATTTTTCCATCTTAAATATGCCCAGGAAGTTTTGTTTCAAGGATTGTATCAAGAGGCTTGGAAAGTTGCTTTAGCAGAGACCCTCATTATCCTTACACAGGGGTCTGCTGGAGCTAGCTCAAGCCAGTGTTAAATTTTCAGTATGAGCATTTACACTTTAGATATTGGCAAATACTACCATTCAGGATTTCATTTCTTCTTTTAGTCTTCTAGACTTTAAAAAGTGATGGAGAAAATGTTAAGAATGCAGATTAAATTTTAAAGTGTATCCTGTAAACACTTTTTTTGGAGAGCTCGTTGTTAAACATTTACCAGCACAGCCCTTAAAAGATCATTCTGCCTAAGGGAGGTTTGTCAGCAGCAGCTCCTGAGGCATAGGCGCTATAATACATACATACATACCATACATACACATACTGTTAGCTTGACATTATATTAGCTATAACATATGTTAGCCATATATTAGCTCGATCTGGCTACTATCACAGTGTGCTCTTCAGAGTTGTGGATTAGGCTGGAAGACCACATTGTTGAACTATTTGTTGACTCTGGCAAAAGAATGAATCATTAAAACAACAGTCATTCATTCAGAATAGTCTTTCCTAGTCCACCCACTCTTACCCTTTAGCTAACTGCTTGACTAGCCTATTCATACTTTCCATTATTAAAGCCAAAGGGCCTGAGCTCTTTAAACAGGCGGTGTTCATTTACCCAGATACTTTCTTTTCAGAACACTGCTCAACCACTCCATCTTATAATTGTTATTGAACATTTGCTGTGTACAGAGGTGTAGGGAAGGAGGATGGGTACAAGACGTGGTCTCTACCTTCAAAGAGAGAGTTTACTATCTATTTGGACAGGAGAAACTAATACACATGAAATAACTCCATTTCCTGATTTTTAAAGCAGGGGAATTAGATTCACTCATTCATTCAGTAATTTATTATTTATTAAGTAACTGCTATGTGCCAAGCACTACGCTAAATCCTGCGGATCAGAACAAAGGTGGATGACAATGCCTGCTCTCAAGTTCACAATCTAATGGGGAAGAAAACAGACAATGAACTATGTTCAAATAATATGCAGTATATCCAAGATAAATTGGAGATAATCAACAGACAGAAGATAGTAGAATTTAAGGGTTATGGAAGTAGAATTTAAGGGTTATGGGAAAAAGCTTCAAGTAGAAAGGGGAATGTTAGCTGAGACTTGAAGGAAGTCAGGGAAGCTAGGAAGTAGAGATGAGGAGAGAGAATTCCAGGCATAGGAGACAGCCAGAAACTGAAATCAGAAGATGCAATGCTTGATGAGAGAAACAGCAAAGGAGACCAGGATCGATGTCCGCACGAATCTTCCATGAATCATACAGTTAACCAGTCGAAGGTCTTCTTTTGGAGGAGCAGAGGATATAGGTTGCCCTTATGATTCAGGATACCATAACTTTAACTAAGAAGAAACAGATCCAGCATGGTACAGTGGAAAGGAGGTTAGATTGAAAATTCAAAGCCTGAGATTCGAAACTCAGCTCTTCTACTAACTACCTGTATGACCTTAGACAAGTCAATTAAGTTTCCCACGACCTCAGTTTCCTCATCTGTAAAATGAGGATAAGAATATTTACCCTATTTACCTTCCAGAATAACTGTGAAGATCCATTGGAGTCATAAAATCATAGATTTAGAACTGAAAGGAATTTCAGAGGCTTTCCGGTCCAGTCTATTCACTTTTACAGAGAAAGAAACTAAAGCATAGAGTGGTTAAATTATTTGCCCAAGCATTCAGGTAGTGAGCATCAGAGGAGCCTTGAGAACCCGAAGCCTCTACTTCCAAGTTCTTTGTACAGATTATTAAATGATAAAGTTAATGTAGGTGAACTGGAGAAGAAGATTTGGGATTTAACATCTTGGCTCTTTCTCTCTCTGTCTTTCTGTGTGTGTGTGTGTGTGTGTGTGTGTGTGTGTGTGTGTGTGTGTGTGTGTGTGTTTCTCTATTTCTCTGCATTTCTCTATCTCTCTGTATTAGGGTAAGACATACCAACTACTCTCAGACTCAGTTTTTTCTTTCATTTGGCTCTTTTCACCTGTACTTATTCTTCCTTCAGTGTTATTGCCAAGACTTTTTGAGATTTAAAGATAAGACTCTCTGACACCAAACTCTCCTCTCTCCAATGCAGCCTCAAAACAGCTGCCCAAATATACTCCTAAGGCATAGGTGTGACCATGCCCATATGTATCTGCTCAAAACTTCATAGATCTTTGTTGCCTCTCAGCCAAAATATAAACTCCTCAACCTGGCATCTAAGCCTACAGTTTTACTCCAATCTGCCTCTCTAGCCTTATTTCACATTACTTTTCCTCACAAAGTTTATATTCAGGCCAGGCTGGATGCTGATCCTGGGCTTTAGCATTCCATTTAGTGCCTTCATCTGTTCCTCCCAATCCCATGCCTGAAATGTACACTCTCATCATTCGTCTCCACCTGTCAGATTCCTTATTTACCTTCAAGGCTTACTTCAAAGGCTAACTCTTCTGTGAAAGCTTCCCTGATGACCCCAGCTGTCTGCACTCTTTCCCTCCTTTGATAATTCTAGAGCTTTGTCTAATTTCTCCTTTGCTCCTTTTAATCTCTACCCTATATTTTATTTCTCTGGTTCAAAGTTGGAGTCATATCCTCCTACTTGTTCTCCCATACTCTATATGTGCAATCACTTGCCAAATCTTTTCAGTTCTACCTCTTTGTGTTTTAAAATCATGTTCTTTTCTCAGTAATGCTCTGTGACTGCCTTGGTTCTAGAGTTCCAATTCTTAAAATTTTAGTGAACATTTATACCTTGGAAATCCACAAGCACCACAAACTAGGGCTTGACTAATTACTTTCTATATTGGCTAGACTTAAGAAAATGATGGGAAAAGTGTTAACAATTCAGATTCAGTTTAGAAGTGTGCCATTATATAATTTTCTTTTTCTGGAGAGACAGTTGTTAAACTTAGCAGCACATCTAACCTTCTTTCCACTTTTATTGCCACCACTTTAGATCAGGCCCTTATAACCTCTCCTCTGGACTCGTTTAATAGCTCCTAAGTGGTCTTCCTGCCTGAAGTCTTTTCCCTTTTCCAGCATCTCCGCAATTGCTAAAGTGAAAGTCCTAAAACAAATCTCTGTCTCTTCTTGTCAAATAAATTCTAAGGTTACCCCTTACCTCTAGGATAAAATAAAATTTTCTCTGATTAGCATTTAAATCCCTTTACAAATGGTTCCAGAATGTCTTTCCAATCTTATACACAATCTCCATTTATTCTTTTTTTTTTTTTTTTTTTTTTTTTTGAATTTATTATATTCTTTATTTTTTTTTTTTTTTTTATTTTTTATTTATTTATTTATTTATTTTACATTCGTTTTCACAAATTTTTGGGTTCCAAATTTTCTCCCTTTTTCTCCCCTCCCCCCACCCCAATACCCCAAGCAATCTCATTTTCCCTATCTCCAATCTGTCCTCTCTTCTGTCATCCCTCCCTTCCCTTGTCTCTATCTTCTCTTTTCTCCTGTAGGGCCAGATGACTTTCTATTCCTCATTAACTGTATGTCTTCTTTCCTAGTTGCAACAGCAATACTAAACAATTGTTCCTAAAACTTTGAGTTCCAAATTCTCCCCATCCCTCCCTCCCCACCCATTCCCTTTGGTACGGCAGGCAATTCATTATAGGCCATATCTGTGTAGCTTTGCAAATGACCTTCCTGATAGTCGTGTTGTGTAAGACTAACTGAATTGCCATCCCTCCTCACCTCCCCCTCATTGTTTCTCTTTGATCCTGTCCCTCCCCAAGTGTTGACTTTCAATTACTCCCTCCTCCCTTTGCCCTCCCTTCCATCATCCCCCCCCCCAATATCTCCTTCTCCCCCGCTTTCTTAAACTGTAAGATAGGTTTTCATACCAAAATGAGTGTGCATTTCACTCCTTCGTTTAGTCAAATGTGATGAGGGTAAACTTTTGTTTGTTTGTTTGTTTGTTTTTTTCTTCAGCTCTCCTCTTTTTCCCTCCACTAAAAACATCTCCTACTTGCCTCTTAAATGACATATAGTTACCCCCTTCCATTTCTCCCTCTTTCCTCTCACTACATTTCTCTCTCATCATTTACCTTAATTCCTTTTAAGGTATGGTCCCATCCTATTCAGTTCAATCTGTGCTCTCTGTCTCTGCATGTGAATGCATGTGTGTATGTGTGTGCATGCGTGTACATGTGTATGTGTGGTCCCACCAACCACCCAGATACTGAAAAGTTTTAAGAGTTAGAAATATTGTCCTTCCATGTATGAATGCAAACAGTTCATTTCTGGTAAGTCCCTTAATACTTCTCCTTGCTGTTTACTTTTGCATGCTTCCTCTCATTCTTGTGTTTGAAAGTCAAATTTTCTTTTCAGCTCTGGTTTTTTCATCAAGAATGATTGAAAGTCCTCTGTTTCATTGAAAGACCATATTTTCCCTTGAAATATTATACTCAGTTTAGCCGGGTAGGTGATTCTTGGTTTGAGTCCTAGTTCCTTTGCCTTCTGGAACATCCTATTCCACGCCCTTCGATCCCTTAATGTAGAAGCTGCTAGATCTTGGGTTATCCTGATTGTATTACCACAGTACTGGAATTGTTTGTTTCTGGCTGCTTGCAAGATTTTTTCCTTGAGCTGGGAGTTCTGGAATTTGGCCACAATGTTCCTAGGAGTTTCTCTTTTTGGATCTCTTTCAGGTGGTGATCGATGGATTCTTTCAATACTTATTTTGCCCTCTGGTTCTAGAATGTCAGGGCAGTTTTCCTTGATAATTTCATGCAAGACGATGTCTAGGCTCTTTTTTTGATCATGGCTTTCAGGTAGTCCCATAATTTTTAAGTTGTCTCTCCTTGATCTATTTTCCAGGTCAGTTGTTTTTCCCATGAGATATTTCACATTCTCTTCCATTTTATTGTTCTTTTGATTTTGTTTGGTGATTTCTTGGTTTCTCATAAAATCATTAGACTCCATCTGTTCCATTCTAATTTTGAGAGAACTATTAAATTCAGTGAGCTTTTGAGCCTCTTTTTCCATTTGGCTCATTTTGCTTTTGAATGCATTCTTCTCCTCATTGGCTTTTTGAACCTCTTTTGCCAATTGAGTGAGCCTATTTTTCAAGGTGTTAATTTCCTCAGCATTTTTTTGGGTCTCCTTTACCAAGATATTGACCTTTTTTTCATACTCTTCTTGCATCTTTGTCATTTCTTTTCCCAGTCTTTCCTCCACCTGTCTAACTTGCTTTTCAAAATCCTTTTTAAGCTCTTCCAAGGCCTGAGCCCACCCAACACCCCCCTGGGGTGTCTGGGGTACTGAGGCCCCGCCCTCCACATCTTTCCCTGATGGGAAAAATACGTTCTCGTCCTCCCCATCAGATCCAAAGGTTGGGATCATTTGCATTTGTTGGAAAAAACTCTCTAAAGTCTTATTTTTCTTCCCCTTTCTAGGCATTTTCCCAGCCAGTTACTTGACCTCTGAGATTCCCTTCCACCCCCGCCTGGATCCGCCCAGCCAGCGCCTGGCCTCTGAGATTCAAATGGGCTTTCCTCCTGCTGGCTGTCAATCAGTGAGCTTTAGTTCAGGTGCTGGGGCGGGGCCAGGGCTGTCTCCGAGACTCTGATCCCTCGGGGGGGGGGGGGGGGGGGGGGGGGGGGGGGGGGGCTTTATGCAGCGACTCTCAAGAATGGAGCGGGTGGGGGCGGGGTGGGGGGCCCGCCTCCCACTCTCAGCTCCCCTGGGGGTCCCGAGCAGAAGTCTTCAGCAACAGAGCGGGGCGGGGGCAGGGCCGTTTCCCAGGCTCAGCTCCGTCAGGTTTTATACGGGAATCTTCCGTAATGAAGATCCCGCCTGCAGCTGGGGGATTCCTGAGTCCTGGGCCGCTGCCGCCTCAGCCGCCCGCCCACGCCTCTGCCTCCGCCGCTTCCTGCCCCCGTCCCTGCCGCCGCCGCTTCCTCCCGAGGGGGCCCCGAGTCACGGACGCCCTGCTTCCCCTCTCCTTCAGCCCGGCCTCTCTCACTGACCTGCTTCTGTGGGCGGAGGGACTTTCCCGGCTGCTTCAGCTTCCGTCTCTGAAGCCTGCTCGGATCCGCTTCTCTGAGGCCTCGGCCAGGGCAGCGCTGGGGGTCGGGTTTACTCTCCGGGGCGCGCCGGACCCTGGGGACGGGTCTTGAGGGCTCCCTGGGACGGGAATCTCCTCCACTCTGCCTCTGCACACCTTGCACTCACCCAGAATCTATGGGGGACTCTTTCTACACCAATTCCATGGGCTTTGGTTTCGGAGCTCGTAAACATGCGTCCTTCTACTCCGCCATCTTGGCTCCGCCCCCATCTCTCCATTTATTCTTTTTAGAATGTCAGCTGTTTGAGAGCAATCTCTTTTACTTTTTTTCATTTATACCCCTCAGTGATTAGCAAAATACTTTGTACATAGTAAGCAATTAATAAAAGTTACATTCATTTATCCATTGCTCATTCTAATCAAACTGGCCTTCTTGCTATTCATCACTCAAGATCTCCCATATCCATGCCTTTATTATTTTTTGAGGCAATCAGTTAAGTGACTTAGCCAAGAT
Source organism: Bettongia penicillata ogilbyi (assembly GCA_023548195.1). NCBI lineage: Eukaryota > Metazoa > Chordata > Mammalia > Diprotodontia > Potoroidae > Bettongia > Bettongia penicillata. The sequence continues at coordinate 13,908,065 of JAJHZJ010000089.1, read as the reverse complement.
CACACAGCTAGAAAATGTCTGAAGCTGGATTTCAACTCAAGTCATTCTGACTCCAGGGCCCATCTTCTTCCCATTGTGCCACCTAACTGGCCCTCCATGCCTTTATAAAGGCTGTCATCCATGCCTAGAATGCACTTCCTTCTCATACCTTAGAATGTCTCCTTCTCTTCAAAGGTTAACTCAATTACTACCACTCATTTGAGACCATTTCCTATTCCACTCCTTTTCTCTGCTAATGCTCCATCTCATATCTTATATTTATTTTGTATGTATGCATCCCCAAGATAGGATGCAAGCTTTGTGACCATAAGGATTGTTTCTTCTATGTCTTTCTATCACTTATGTCTGTCCCAGTGCTTGGCACATAGTAGGTACTTAATATATACATGACTGATTGGTAGTGTGTACCCTTTCCCCACTCCCCCCAGTAGAATAATTAAATTTTGGATGAGATTGTTTCATCTTCATTTTTTTATCCACAGTGCTTAGTACAGTGTCTGGAACATGGTAGGCATTTAACAGTGTGTGTTTTTTTTTAAATGAATCAAAAAATAAGCTTGCCTGCCAAATTCCTGAATCTGGCATTCTCACTGGGCTCTTCTTATTGCCCTATAAGAACACTTGCCTAAATAAGAGGCTTACATTCAGATTTTACTTTAGAATCCAATAACTCCATTATTAGAGGTCATTTTCATATGCTCACTCATCATACACTCAATGTTTCATCCTAGCTTCGGGCAGGATTTCAGGTGAGGTTTGCTGATTTTTATTAGTCAGCAACAGGAAGTTTCATCACAATGAAATGATGATAATGAGGCAATCAGAATCCTCTCTTCCCTCACCCTGCAGCCCCATGGTAGCTCTGTGCTTCTGCCCTTATTCATCCTGAACCCAGACAGAGGTCTGATTCAGGAGAAAGTGTAACTTGCTCATCATTTTTCACAGCTTTCAATTTAAAAAGGGGAAGATCCAACAGGAAAGCTGTAAAACCAGTTAGAACTTATTAAGGTGAATTTTCAAGTAAAATCTTCCTTAAAATTAGTCAGATATTGATTTAGCCATTATCAAAAATTACTGTGTAATTTGTATGTGCAAAAGTGGGGAAGGGGTGTTATATTTTCTTTTTACATTATTTGTTACGGTGTTTGGTTTGTTATGCCTTTGCCTTTATGTTTTCATGTTGACTGGTAAAAGTAGACTTATTGATGGGGGCTTGTAATTTATGTTTTGCATGGATATTGACCCATAAGGTACCTCAAACACTACAATTACTGAAAAAAAAAGTGAATGCTATCAAATCATAATATTAAATTAATGCTATATGGGGATCAGGTTAGAGGTGTAATTATCCCTTCAGGTATTGGCAACTAAAGCATAGAATCAAAATATTAGAAATGGAAAGGACCTATCTTGAGATAGTACAACTTATTCATTTTATAGATGAGGAAACTGAGGCCCAGAGAGGTAAAATAATTTACCTATCATGCAGTAATATTTATTGTTCATGGGTAGGTAAAGTTAATATAACAAAAAAAAATTGACAGTTTTACCTAACTCATCTTTTTATTCAATGTCATCCCAATTAAATCACTAAAAACAATATTTTATTGAGTTAAAAGAATAATAAAATTCATTTGGAGGAAAAAAAGGTCCGGAATTTTAAAGAAACCATTGGGGAAAGTGTAAAGGCAGGAGATGCAGCACTATCAGACCCTAAACTATATTACAAGGTAAGAGTATTGTTGAAGTGCAAAATGGATAATTTCAATTATTATAAATTAAAATTTTTCTTGTGTAAATAAAATCAATGTAGTCAAGTATGGAAAGAATGCAGAAAATTGGGGGGAAATTTTAATAGACAATCTCTCAGATAGGATGTTATTATGTTGGAATATTGCTGTGGTGTAGGAAATGATGAGCTGGTTGATTTAGAAAAACATAGAAAGATTTGGTTGTATGAAAGAAAATGCTATCCACCTTTAGAGAAAGAGTTGACAAGTAGAAAAATACATAATATGATCTTACATGTATGAGTATATATGTATATATATATATACACACACACTTGTAGATATCTATGTGCATAGATGTGTAATATATGTGTATATATGTATATTATATATGCATATGTGTACATACATATGTGTGTGTGTGTTTAATTGTAGCCTTCTTTAGGGTGAGGGAGAGGAAAGGAAAGGAGGGAGAGATAAAGCAACACACAGTAGAGAACGTAAAAAAGGCTACAAGGAAGCAAAGAAAAACTGGATAACTTTAAAAATAATGTGTAGTATTTATTAAATAAGCTTTCTTTAAGTGGAAATTTATTGCTTCATATTGAATTTTCTCTTATTGCTGTGTACATGGCAATGTTTTTTCCCTGTGTTATAAAGTTTAAAATAAATTAAAAATTTACAAAAAAAAAGAAAAAAAAAATTATTTGCCCCAACATGTAGTAGATTAATGTCAGAGACAGAGATGGGACTAGAACACAAGCATGTTGATTCCCAGTCTATATTTTTTTGTCCTGAGAGATATTGTCTCCAAAAATATTTTATCAAAAGTTTTTCCAGTGTGTACAAGGCCATCACTCCAAAGATATCTATCTCCTTCAAGCAATTTACAAGGTAACATATGAATGTACTATGCTGAGGAATCAAAGTGTGGATCATCAACCCTGAATCAACTCTATATTCAATAAATCTGCAAACAATTAGAATGCCCATGAACTGTAAAAAAAACTGTTATTAAGACCCTTTTTTATAAAGAGATCTGGAACATTTTTAAGATTCTCTTCCTTTGAAAAATATTTCTGTATAATGAAATAGATATTTCTTTATAAAAAAATAGTTCTTTATAAAGAAATGGGGAGTTTTTTTTTATAAAAAGAGAGTCTTGATAACATTTTGCTGTATCACTTTATAAAAAAAAGAGTCAGTAATAGTTTGCTAGAGTTCACAGACATTCTAGATATAAGCAGACTTATTAAATCAAGATGTTAAGGCATCATACATGCCAGAAAGAGCAAACCACAAAAGGAGAATGTTGCAGAATTACAATAAAAAAATGTGACTCCAAAGACAAAATATGACAAAATGTCTTCCCCAATTCCTCTGGAGAGGTGGGAGGTCCACAGATGTGGACCACTGTATATATTTAAATTCTTTTTTTGATGTAGTGATTGGTTTTTCTGATTTTGTTTTCTTCTTCCTCCTTTTTTTCTTGAAAAATTATGTTATGTGGAATGGCAATCTGGGAAACATAAGGGAGTGGGATACTAGGAGAACTTTAAGTGATATGAAAGCAGAAAGTCATCAATAAAAATTCAGTTTAAAATTAGGCAGAGTTGATAAGATAGGTCTGTATTGTCCCACCATGCTCACGCCTCATGCAAGAATGTGTTGGTAAATGGTTAAGAATTTATACATATATATTCAAAACACTTTGAAGTTTCATCTGCATCAATATTTCCTGTTACTTTCTTTAAACTAAATAATTAAGAAAACAATAAATCAAACCCTGATTTATAATGTTTACTAATTACTCAGAGGCAAAGTGTTCACCCTGAAAATTTACCAACCAGTTTTTTGTCTCACACATCCTTGCCTTCATATTAAAGAAAATCTCAAGGCAATTTGGATGCATGGTCTCATTTTCTTAGAGTAACAGTTTTCAAAGTTAGGACCATTGACCCCCAGGGGTCCCTAAGACCCCTTCAGGGGGTTGATGAGGTCAATACTATTTTCCTAATAATGCTACAACCTTATTTGCCAATTAAAATACTACTCTCTTTTCCAACTATAAATCTATGTAAACTAGATTTTCTTCATAGACCAGTCAAAATACCATATCCCAACGGACTGAATGCAGAAACAGATATGAAACTCTATCTGTCCTTTATTAAGCCAGACATTTACAGAATTTACAAAAATATGTAAATCAGTGCCACTCTTCTCACTATATTTTTTTTTGGAGAATATGTTTTCTATAAATATATGTTATGTTAACAACAACAAATAACAGGTTTAGTATGATTATTTTCAAATGAATATTTAAAATTTTATATTAGTTTCTAATACAGCAAATTACTAATACAGTAAATATCAATATATAAACCGTTTAAACAGAAACTTTTTGGGGTAAGGGTAGGATCAAGATACTGATATGAAAGGAAGCTGTTAAGTGAGGTTTTTGTCCACAGACCCTTCCAAATTGATTTAGAAAAATCACCAAGACTGAAGCTTGGTGTGAAAATCTTGACAAAATGAGTCTTTTGTTCAAATCAGCTCACATAGGGATACTGGTGACTGGGTGGCCAGGATCACTGTGAATATACTCCAAGGCACAAAGAGAAGCTGTGCACTAGGACAAGGAAAGGTTCCAGACTGATGCTGGGGCATCACCAGACCAAAACCAAGGTAGTGTGATGGGGACAGGTGCAAACCGGCAGCTTAATTACTCACTTTCTAGTTCTGGATCACAGACCCAAGGTGGAGAAAGAAGGGGACCTGCACACTGGGGTTTTATTCCAAGGTAGGGAAGTCTTGGGTTGTGTTTGAAGAAAGGTAGAAGTTCAGAATACAGTAGCAGTAGGGGAAGCAGCAGCAGTGGTGTGGCTCAGATCTCAGACTCAGATTTGGGTCTCACTTAAAGCATCTAACCAGTCTGCAGAACAGTACCCAAGACAAGAATTCTAGCCCAAAGGGGCATTTACAGTTCTTTCACTTTGAACTAATAAAGTTTTCTATTAGCTGAGAAAAGTAAAATCCAAAGTTACCCTGGCACAGACTCAAAGCCAGGTCAGGAACTTGCAGAGTTCAGACCAGAGGGGCAACAATCAGACTGTGCCCTGTATCATGCCACTTTGAGAGCATTGGAAGCTTACAGATCTTCAGCCTATTTACCAAGAAGGCAGCAACAGGACCAGCCCAGATCTTCCCTCCACAAATGTGGCAGAACTTATTTCTAATGTTAAATTTGAAGTTAGCAAGAAGGGTGGAAAATTAGGGGGGAAAAAGAGAACCCATCTTAAGTAGTTATTCTTGTGGTAGGGTTTCTCAAGACACAAATCAGAGAATAATTCCAAAGCATTTATAAGCAATGTCTCAGAGTAAAACACATACTGGACAAAGACTCAACTAGAAATACTAGAAGAGATAAAGTAAGAGGCTTGTTTAGATTTCTTAAAATAATTTTAAATATTTTTATAAATGGACTTAGAACACGAGAAAAAAATTGGAAAAGAAACAGCAGCTATGGAAGAAAGAATTGGAGATGGAATTAAGATCTCAGCACAAAAGGTATGCTACCTTGCCTAACCAAAAAACTCCCTGAAAATAAAAATGGATCAAATAGAAACCAGAGACTTCACGAAGCAACAAGAAAAATTAAAACAAAGTCAAAAGATTGAAAAATAAAATAGAAGAATATATAAAGTATCTCATGACAATAATGACTGATCTGGAAAATAGATAGAAGAGGAAAAGAAATTAAAAATCATTGGACTATCAGAAAGCCATGACTACAAAAGGGAGCCTAGATATAATATTTTAAGAAGTCTTAAAACAGTCCATATCTGTTAGCACCACAGGGCAAAGCAAAAATAGAAAGAACACATGGGTTATTTCCTGAAGCAAAGAAAAAGAAAACTTTCAGGAACATCATAGTCAAAATACAGAGCTTTCTTTTCTACAACAAGGCAGAAAAAAGAATGCAGTACCAAGAAATCACAGTATCACACACATGATTTAGCAGTCATAACTTTAAAAGAGAGGAGAACTTAGAATATGATATTACAGGAGGCAAAGTGTATAAATTTATAGTCAAGAGTAACTTACCCATCAAAAGAGAGTTTAAGGTTGTGGAAGAAAAATGAAATAGAAGATTTCCAAGTGTCCTGATAAAAAGACAAGAACTACTGAGAAACTTTGAAGCTCAAAAAAAGAGAAGTGAAGAAAAACATTTTAAATAAAGGTAAACATGAATAAATAATGGTAAAGAACTATATAAGGATAAACTGATTACATTTTTATATGAGGAAATGCCATAGGTGTCACCTCAAGGCCTGGGAATGATTCTGTTATGTCTTGATAATGTTAACAATGGAAAGAGAGAGAAGAATATACTGAGAAGGGAAAATTATCTTCCATAATCTTGTTGTACCAGTAGACATCAAAACAAACAAGGAAGGGATGGGGGAAGCAGTTGACACTTGAACCTCACTACCATTTGAACTGTTTAATAAAAGAAAGAATACTCATACTTACAACTGAGTGTAGAAATCCATTTCACTCAGCAAGAAGTAAGAGGGAAAGGGGAGAAAAGCGGGAGGAGGAATTAGCGAGAAGGTAGATTAAGGGAGGGATTAGTCCTAAGCAAAGCAAACTCTTAAGGATATATATAAATACATATACATATATATTTACAGCTCTTTTTTTTTGGTGTCAAAGAATGGGAATCTGAGGGAGTATACATAAATTGGGAAAGAATGAACAGGTTATGGTACATAAATGTGATGGAATATTATTGTGCTGATCTCATATTAGAGTAATGATAAATCAGGGTCATACAACTAGGGAGGTTATACATAGAATATGAAATCAGGTCTTCATGAATCTGAGTCTAGCACTGTATCCACAATGCTACATAGTTGTATGATTCAATTACTGCTACTTTTCTACTTTCAGAGCACTAACTTTGGAAGAAAAACTTTTCTCTGATTTTTGTTAGCCAAATTCTGACAGACAATTTATTAATAACAATCTGTGCTGTTTGATGCAGGCTAAGTGAAATTGCAATAGACTCCAGCAATTTCCTACATTTTATAGTAATCATGGACAAAATATTGATACCATTGAATCATTGAAATATTGATACCAGGGTACAAAGTTTGATAATGGTTTTTGATTTACTAAACAGAACTATAAAAATGTTCACATTTGGCACACTCTTAGAGAAATATCTCACCTCTCCACCTTCCCAAGTCTATTATTCCCTATTTAATCACTTCCTCTAAATATTCCCCTTTCAGGTTGGTCAAAGGTGAACTCATGGGATTGCTTCTCTTAATTGAAGTAAACAAAGACACTTTCACTCTTTTCTTAGATTAAAAGTGGGCAGATTACCTTCTTGATTTGGTTCTCAATAAACTGAGCAACACTTCCTCTGTGTAACAAAGGGACATTTGCTCTATTGAATCTTAATTTTAAGGAGCCAGTCAAGATCTCTCTTTGAATTTAAGTAGATTTTTAAAAAAATAGTTTATTTGTCTTCAGTTTTGTACAATCACTTCTATAAATCTTAGATTTTCTCCCCCTCCTCCTTCCCTTCCTCCCTGAGACAGCATGCAATCTTATATAGGTTCTACACATACATTCTTATTAAGTACATTTTCACATTAGTCATGTTGCATAGAAGAATTAAAATGAATGGGAGAAACCATGAGAAAAGACAAACCAAAACAAAACATAATACAAGAAAAAATATTCTGCTTCATTCTGTGTTCTGATTCCATGGTTCTTTCTCTGGATGTGGATGGCATTTTGCCTCAAGAGTCCTTTGGAAATGTTTTAGGTCTTTGCATTGCTGTGAAAGTCTAGGTCTACCAGAAACAGACCTTGTACACTGTGACTGTTACTGTGTACAGTGTTCCCCTGGTTTTGCTCATCTCACTCAGCATCACTTCATATAAGTCCTTCTAGGCCTTTCTGAAGTCCTCCTATTCATCATTTCTTATAGCCCAATAGAACTGCATTACATTCATATACCACAACTTCTTTGGCCATTTCCCAATTGATGGACATCCCCTTGATTTCCAGTTCTTGGCCACCACAAAGAGAGTTGTTATAAATATTTTTGTACACATGGGACCTTTTCCCATTTTTATGATCTCTTTGGGACACAGTCCTAGAAGGGATATTGCTGGGTCAAAGGGTATGCACATAATGGTTCGATCAGCTCACAGCTCAACAAGGAATTAGTGTTCCAACTCTCCCACATCTTCTCCAACATTTATCATCTTCCTGTTTTGTCATGTTAGCCAATCTGATAGGCGTGATGTGGTACCTCAGAGTTGTTTTGATTTGCATTTCTCTAATCAGTAGTGATTTAGAGTGTTTTTCCATATGACTATAGATAACTTTAATTTCTTCCTTTGAAAACTGTCTGCTCATATCTTTTGACCATTTATCATTTGGGGAATGACTTGTATTCTTGTAAATTTGACTCAGTTCTCTATATAATTTAGAAATGAGGTCTTTATCATAGATACTGGTTGCAAAAATTCTTTCCCAGTTTTCTGCTTCCCTCCTGATGTTGGCTGTATTGGCTTTGTTTGTGCAAAAACTTTTCAATTTAATGTAATTAAAATTATCCATTTTGTACTTCATAATGTTCTCTATCTCTTGTTTGGTCACAATTTTCTCCATTCTCCATAAATCTGACAAATATACTACTCCTTGCTCCACTAATTGGTTTATAGTATCAGTTTTATACCTAGATCATGCATCCATTTGAACTTTCTTCTTGTGTATGGTGTCAGGCATTGGTCTACACCCAGTTTCTGCCACACTGTTATCCAGTTTTCCCAGCAGTTTTTTGTCAAACAGTGAGTTCTTATCTCAGAAGCTGGGATCCCTAGGTTTATCAAACTGCAGACTGCTGTATTCATTGACTACTGTGTCCTGAGTACCTAACAAATTCTACTGGTCTGCCCCTCTTTTTCTTAGCCAGTACCAAGTGATTTTGATGATTGCTGCTTTATAATACAATTTGAGATCTGGTAGGGCTAGGTTAAGTAGTTTTTCTATTACAAAAACTGATTGTGTCTTTTGATTACAGAGAAACATAGAATTTTAGACCAGGTCACTGTCATAATATTTTTCTCAATATTGAAAGGCAGTGTGGCATAGTGATAGAGAGGTGGTTTGGAAGCCAGGAAGATTTGCTTTCAAGTCTTGCCTTTCACATATACTGATTTTATAATGCTAGACAGGTTGTAACTAACTAAAAGTTTCAAAGGAGGAGCCAACCTATGTAGGTAGAGGGATTTTCCTCACCCAGGAGTTCCCTATACCAATGAAATTAAAAGTCCATTATCCATCTCTACTATTTTACAACATAAAAGAGAGGCCTTAATGGATAATAATAGTTAATGTTTTAGGTAATTTTAAGATTTACAAAACATTTCACGAATGTTATCTAGTTTGATCCTCACAACAACCCTTCCTGTAGACTATGTATTATTTTTATGCCATTTTTACGGACATATAAACTGAGACTGAGAGAGGTTGGTTGACTTGCCCAACAGCACACAGCTAGTAAGTGTAAGACTAATAATGCAAGCTCAGGACTTCTTGATGGAGTAAGAGCATCAAGGCCCTACCTTTCCTCCAGAGCAGTGAGGCCCTATCCTTTCCCCTATATGCTGATATAGCACCAATGCAATATTCACAGCGCTTTCTTGGTCATGAATATCCTGGTGCAATTCTGAATCATGAAAAAACACAGAGTGTCCACATGGAAGACAAAACCAAAACATTTATTCAGACACCAGAAAGCCAAATCCATCATAGTAACAAAAATCTATACACAATAGCAATGCAGAGGATAACACCATCCCTAAGCCTTTCCCCTGCTAGGCTTCCCACAAACAACTCCATTAAATAAATCATAAACAAGCTCTTTCACTCATGGTAACCAGCTACCTGCTTGCCTGCATCCTTCCCAGCTCTGACTGCTCTCAGAACAAAAATTTCTCTCAGTTCTGCTCTAGCACTGCCTCTTCCTATTCCACCCTTCGTGCTCCATGTTACTTAGATTCATGTGACTCAAGCTTCCATGTGACCCAGGCATATTACATAGATTTGCTAATGAATGGGAAAGATCTTCCCATTTAAGTTACCATTATAACTGAGCAAACAACTACTTCCCCTATTTGCTGAGCAGACAACTACTTCCCCCATATGCTGAGCAAACAACTAATTCTTCCATATTCTGAGTATGCAACCTCACCATTCATTAGCCTCCCATCTCCCATCACAAGCAACCTTGTAGTCTTAGGGACCCTCAGCCCAGCAACCTTGTGCTCAAGGGACTTTCCCAAGACTGCACAAGAAAATGAGACTTCTCACAGTCTGATAGTAACTTATGTGATATCAAAGCCTCCATTAACATCTTATGAATATGGTAATGAAAGGACTATGGAGAGTGAAAATATAGCTATTTTACAATAGCCTCCCAGAAGACCCAGAAAACACATGTGTAATTTCTCCTTCTTGCTTACAAACACAAAGATTATGTCATAGCAAATTTCCATAAGTTATTCCTTTTTCAACCCTGATATAAGCAAGTTCCCATTCTCCTTCCACTCAACCAACCAGTCTCCTGATACTGCTTGTTTCCATTTGCTTTTACAAAAATAAAACTTCACCCATTAAGAAACAAATCCAGCTCTTGGGTAATTTTTACTTTCCGAATTCACTCTCCTACTGTATTGACACCAAGTCTATCTTTTCAGTCTATCTCCCATTGTTCCCCTATGGACACCCTCAGCTAAAATTAAAGATGCCAACTGACCTCTGAACAGAAATTTCACCTTTGAATACAATTCCTTTTTTCCTGGAATACAATTCTTCCTCTTTACCAGTTGTTCAAAAAGTGTGTGCAAACAAAGGAACATGGAAACAATAACTGATTCATCAGTTTTCAAATAAGGCATATGGATTGTTTGAGATGTACAATTGTGAGGAAATTCCTTGCATCAATCTTTGGATCTGATTGAGTTCCTGGTCAGTGTAACTTTAGTCAACAGCCTCTAAGCAGCAGATAGAGGTGGCCCAGCTTCCCAGTCCCTCAGGGCTAAATTCAAACAATACAGTAGGGTTTTCTCCCAATTTTTACAATGGAATAAACTGTTTTCATAAGAGACTTTGAACTAGACCAATAATTGAATAGAAACTAAGCTAGCTTCAGGTTTAAGGCACAACAATTAATCATTTGCTGTCCTAATCCACTTAATAAATTATTAGAAGGGTGTAGGATATGCCTTAGTCTAGATATCCTTAGGAGGTTGAACTATGTGCAACTTGGCTAAAGTAAACAGAGAAATGGGCTGGGTTGAGCTAACAAGGTAATCAAACAGAGTCATAAAACAGAGGTAAAAGAGACCTTATAATTCATATCTTTCATTATTTTTATTTTTAAACAATTTTATTGATGCTTCTAAAATATATCATGGTCATCATGCCCTAATGAGCACGCATACCCCTACTACCATCACACACACACACACACATATGAGAGAGAGAGAGAGAGAAGAGAGAGAGAGAGAGAGAGAGAGAGAGAGAGAGAGAGAGAAGAGGGAGAGACAGAGACAAAGACTGAGACACAGAGAGACAGAGACTGAGACACACAGAGATAGAGACAGGGAGGTTTTTTTCATAAAAAAAGAAATAACATTATAAAGGACAAACTGTTAAGCAAAAATGAAACTGAATATTCAACTTTCTTCAAATGAAATCTTATGACTATTACTAGGTAGAAGGATGAAATATAATAGTGTTAGATCCAAAGTCAGGAAGACCTGGGTTCAAATGGGCCTCAAATAAGTGTTAAACCTTCTGTAGGTCACTTAGTTTCTGACTCAGTTTCCTCATCTGTAAATTGGGGATAATAGCATCGCTCCTCAACCATTGAAAAAATAAAATGAGAGAATATTTGAAAAATATTTCGACAGTCTTAAGGCATTCCATAAATATTGGAAGGTACTTTAGAAGACATCTTATTCTACCCCCTCATTCTACAGATGAGGAAATTGAACTCAAGAAAGATTTATGCACTTGCGAAGGTAACACACCTGGTGAATGACTGAGGCAGGAGTCAAACCTGTTTTCCAGATTTCAAGTCCCACAGTTCCTCCACTCAACTTTCTTCAACAGCTTTATACTTGTAGTGGGAAAATGATCTTAATCATCTATCCTCCAGGATCAATACCGGTTATTACACTCATTCAGAATTTGCTTTTGTAACCTCCTGTTTTACAGATGATGAAATTGAGGCCTGAGAAGAAGTGAAAAACAAGGTCTCATGGTGGAAGAGTCAGTGCTAGGATCCAGGGAATTTTGCACATGATCTCTCTACCTAGCAGTGTCTCAAAAATCCATAAAGATCAAAGATAAATTGAAGCCAAAATGGGTCATTTTGTCCTATAGCTTCTATTGTTTAAGAAAGTTTTATTTTGCATTGTAAATGACCACTCTAGGAAGGGTGTACTTTAGGGTTGAACTCCTTAAACATCCCTAGAGTGCAGCACAGCTTAGAAGGATGGCATAAGAGGATAATGTCCTGATATTAGCATTAAATCAGAGAACCACTGAATCTAGATGTTGGGTAGACACTGTGGGTATAAAAATTATCCAACCTACAGAAAATGAGATGGAACTCTAAGTCACAGGCACTTTATTAAAAGGTCTGTAGTCTTCTCTAATGAAGTAGACCTCAGACCTTCCTCACAATCTGAGATGCCCCCTCTTTCTAGGGCCTTATTTTTATAGGGTTAGATATGTAAACATTCAAGAACAGCTACACTAGACATAGAATAATTTCACTTGTTGATGCATGAGGCATAGACTGAAATAAACAAAATAATGCATCATGAGTTAGACAAAGCAAGGAATATCTCCTCCACTGACTAGGTGGTCATATGATGGCCATAAGATGGGCACCTGCTCATGTTGGACAAGAGAGAATGGTTCGGAGGTACAAAAATAATTTGGGGGGTGGTCTTTCCATGTAGTTGAGTCACCTCTGCCACACTGGACTTGGTCCCCATGATAAGGAAAAACAAAGTTGGAAGGCCTCCAGACAGCTTGCCATTATTAGCAAGTGATCTTACATTTGTAGCTCACAGCTCTGGGGCCAGATATATCAAATTGATTGATACTGATTGGAATAGACTAGGGGGATCTTCAAAGAATCAACTTCTTCAACATCCAGCAGTCACCTAGGAATAGTTTTCCTTTTGCCATCACTCTAAAATAGGATCTTTTATCCACTTTTCTATATATATCTAGAATATAAAAAGACCTGGGAAAAAATGGAAGTCCTAAGACAAAATATTAAGAGAAGGGTTGTGGAGAACTTTATATATCTTACCTTATTTGACCCTCATAAGGTGTGGCTGCATCTTGTCCAACTCTTCATGGCCTTATTTGTGGTTTTCTTGGCAAATACTGGAGTGGTTTGACATTTCCTTCCCCAGTTTTTTACAGATGAGGAAACTAAGGCAAACAGGGTTAAATGACTTGCTCAGGATCACATAGCTAGTAAGGTCTAAGGCCAGATTTGAATTCAGGAAAAGGAGTCTTTCTGACTCCAGGCTTAGAGCTCTACCCACTAAGTCACCTAGCTGCCTCATAAGGAAATGGCAAACCCCAAAAGGGATCACAAAGGTTTACTGTCAGTAACCTACTACTGTGCACAGTGATCTGATAAAGGAAGCTGGATGAGCTGTTAGTTAATACTGATTTAAGTTATTATTCTACTTTCTGGGAAGTATTTTCATTTTAAGGAGGTAAAAATAATAACATAGGAACACAATTGAAAATGACTAAGCAGCAACATTTATACAGCACTTACTATGTGTCGGGTACTGTACTAAGCACTTTACAATTATTATCTTGTTTGACTTTCTCAACAACCCTGGGAGGTAGGTGCCATTTTACAGATGAGTAAGCTGAAGCAAACAGAGGTTAAATGACTTTCCCAGTTTCACACAGCTAGTAAGTGAGGCTGGATTTAAACTAAGGTTTTCCTGACTCTAAGCCCAGTGCCCTATTCATTGCACCATCCAGCTGACCCTATTGTATTATTTATTATTAAATAAAATAGTGATAATGGTCATTTATGAAAAAGCAATATTTCATACTTTCTTCCATTTCTGAATAACAGAGAAACCTCCCTTTGATAATGCAATAGTGTTAAAAAAAAAAGACTTTGAGTATGTAGAACTGTATGATTTGATTTGAGAGGAACCAGTCTAAAACTCTCATTCCCATCATCCTGTCAGTATGCCTGAACTCTATGAATAGAAATTTATGGAATAATTAATGGATTGGGGATCAGTCTTTTAGTTTTTGACTTTTTCATTCTCCATTTACAGGCATACTGGTCCTGGGTAAGTCACCTAACCTCTCTAAGTCCTTCCATCCTCAACTGCATTTGTATTACCTACTTTACAAGATTGGAATGAAGAAGGCCTTAAGGAAGCAAATGAAAGTTGTTATTATCATTACTTCCTTAATATGAAAATATTTCCCAGAAAGCAGAATAACACCTTAAATTAACTAACAACTTGTCCAGCTTTCTTTATCAGATCCCTGCACACAGTAGTAGGTTACTGACAACACGGCCAATAGAAATGGAGCATAAAATAGGTAACAAAGATCGGAGGAACAGCAACCTGAAATAGAAGTGAGTTGAAAAGAATGATGAGAGGGGGCTTACAAAGCAATTTCACTTTCATCACCACATCTCTTAGGACTGTCTCAATGGTAATATGACAGTTAAGTACCCAATGGCTTTCCCCCCACCACCAAAAACACTATCCCTAGTTGTTAAGGATGCTATGAGTTTTCTCTTAGTGTCCAAGATTCCACTTATATTTACGGTGGAACTTCATTTAGGTCTCAGGTCTTCCATTTAGCGCACATTGTAATAACTGCATAGCCTTGATTAAAAAAAAAAAAAAGGAATGCTCCAAAATCTGGGTCTATTCAAACCCATATTTATTAAGTACTTACATAGGACTGTGCTTAGAAGATAGATAAAGATCAGTTAAGATTAATTTCGTTCCCGAGTGGTCTTTGTAGATTAATAGAAATTGTAAGGTATTCACAAGCTTTTTTTAAGTGCAGGGAGAAGTAAATTAGTGATTTCATCCATGTTGGAAATTCTTGGATGGAAAGTCCTTTTACAAGTGAAATTGCAGATAATTTCTTCTGCACCTTATAGTTTTAGAGTTGTCTGAGGCACCGAACTACCTGTGATCATCCAGCTAGTATGTATCCAAGGTCCTTCCAATTCTTCATGACCCCATTTGAGGTTTTCTTGCCAGGAATTCTGGTGTGGTTTGCCATTTCCTTCTCCAGCTCATTTTACGGTTGAGAAAACTAAGAAAAACAAGATTGAGTGACTTGCCCAGGGTCACACAAGTAGTAAGTGTTTGAGACCAGATTTGAACTCAGAAAGATGAGTCTTCCTGATTCCAGGCACAGTACTCTGTCCACTCTGTCCCCTAGCTGCCCCAGATGTCAAATCTGTCCCTCCATTTATTTGTGTCCCTTACCTCTTTGCAAATAACTATAACAGAAAATAATGTGCTAAGTGCCCACGGGAGATAGAAACCAAGTGCTTGTGAAGGAAAGGTCATTAATGACTTGCTAGGCCAGGAAAAAATTCATTGAAGACTTGAGTTTTGAGTGGGCCTTTAAAATGATGAATGACATTTCAATTGGGGGGAGGGAGAAGATAGTATGTCATGGTTCCCAGTTTCTCTTGGTTCAGAATAGCTGATAGATGAACTGTTCACTTGCTTAAAAACACAGTGCTTTTGCCCATGGTTCCATTCACTTCTGATTTACTTGGATTAAGCAGGTCAGCTCTGAGGTCTAGCTCTTCACGGGGCTTGGTTGCTGGAAAACTGCTGTTTCATTCAAAATTTTGAAGCTCACAAGGTTATTCAATCTCCAATACTCCACCTAACATAAGAAGTAATAAACACTGCAAAGAAAGAAGAAATTACAGGTCCAGGTGTTCATAAACCACATGGCAGGCTGGGGGAAATCAAATCAAAGACTTCTCTCCTCACCCTGTAGTTCACAGTAATGGTGTCGAATTCAACAGAAACAGAAAAAAAACAAAAGCTGCATATTGACTTTGAAAACTACAAATTAGCATTATCTATGTTGTACTGTAGTTTTATTTTGTTAAACATTTTCCAATTACATTTTAATCTGCTTTCACTTTGCTCTTGGAAGTGGGCTGGGAGTTTGGGAACTTTTTTCTCTTGACAGCCACTGTGAAAGAAAAAGACAGATCAAGTTTCTTCCCTGGAGCCCTTTGTACTCTTAGTTCTGGATGGGTAGGCAATTAACTTCTCTTCACCTTGCACTACACAGATAACAAGAAGTCTAAGAGTATATGTAAGTGGTGTGAATCAGGGAGAGTATACTTCCAACCCTTCCTTGTGAGTTTAGAGTGGACAGAACCTTTTGAGAGTATAAACCCAATAATGCCCCCTTAGTCCCTCCCATCTGGCCAGTCCTTGTTAAATACAGAAAAACTAGTGATTTATGTAGGTTTATTTTATGTCCTACTACTTTGCAGAAGCAATTGTTTCAGTTAATTTTAGTTTAATTTCAAGGGTCCTCTAAGTGGATCAACATCAGCTGGAAAAAATGATACTTGTCTTGGGGTTCTGATTTGCTCTTTAAAAGAAATACATTTTTTGCTTTTAGATCTTTGTTCTCTCCTTTCCATGTCCTCCCACCAACTGAGAAAACAAGAAAAATAAAACCCCAGTTAAAAAAATTCTCTGATTGATTATCTCATTTGACCAAAAAGTGTCGTATTCAGAAAATACACTTCAAGGGAAATAATAAATTAAAAGTACCCTGAAAACTTTGAATTATGAGGAATTGGAAAACCAAACAATGGTGGAGCTAGAAGGTAAGCAAAAGGTTATGTAGTCCAACCCATTCAGACCCAGAAAAGTGAAGTAACATATCCAAAGCCTTAGTAAATTATACAATGATAATTTTGATACTCTCTACTCAAATTTATCAGCATTTACTCAGGTTTTTTTTTTTGTGTGTGTGTGTGTGATTTAATGGGTATCAGTGACTGTATTAGTGAATGGACCCAAAAGTTAGTTATGCAAGTTAATACTGTTAGGACAAGAGTTATACGTGCTAGGACCAGGTAACCTCCTATAGATTTGGTGATATTGGTATTATGTATTAGTGACATCATTGCACTTTATGGGATAAAATCATATGACTGTTTTAGAGTAGCACATTACATTTGACCCTGAAGCTTGAACCTCAACACCTCTTGCCCCTGTCACTGTTCCATTATGACCTTTCCTTGGGTGCACCCATTCCTTCACTCCTAGAATACTGCTGGCCAAAACACCAGATATTTTACTTCCAAGGCAAACCCCTGATGAGGTAGAATGTCTTTATGGGAAAAAAAAACTGCTCTTAATGACTTAAAAGCTTACTGACAAAGTTGTTATGATTGATGGGTATGCCCCTCAACCAATCATAGAAGTTTCCCTGCTTCTGGTGTTAACCAGTCATGAAATGCCTCATCCCATTTTTAGTGTTCTCCCAAGTGCACAAAAGTAGCTAACTCCCAAAGTGAAAGGTCCCTGATCACAAGGAACATTTTGGACCCAATTAATTAGGGTCTCCTGAACTCCGTAAGAAATTGAAAATGCTTGAAGTGCCTACATGTCTCTTTGTTGAACATTGGATTGGAATTTTGGGGTCACAGGAAGAGGGCCAGAACTAAACCCAGGACTTTGTCCACAAATTCTCCTTGGGAGTTGGGAAATTTTTTTAAACTTTATTTTCATCGTCAATGCTTAGCACAGTGTCTGATCCACCATAAATATTTAATAAATTCTTGTTGAAAAACTGGCAAACTGTCTAATAGCCTCAAGTTACCTCAACTCCTTTTAATAGCACATTCCATGTTGCAATACTATTCAGGTTCAGACCAATACAAAGCGTTTTCCCTCTCAAATCTTCCCCAGAATGCTAGATAGATTTCTAGATTTAGATGTCAAAAGACTTTCCAGTTCAGTAAGTAATAAGGAAATCAGAAGCATAGAAAAATTTTTATAGACCAAAGCAAAAAAATACAATGATTTTAACAACAGAAATGAAAAGATCACCAAAAGGAAACTGAATTGATGGAGGTCTCGCAGGGCAGATGATTAAGCATAGATTGATCCCTTCTCTGTAGCTACTATAGCATAATGCTGCATATACATAGTCAGATTCAAAAGGTTTAATTGCCTTTCTTTGTCAAAAGGAAAGATTCTAATTTAGTGGGATTTTTTTTTTTTAAAGAACTGACTGATATAAAGACAAAAGGAATCAATAAAACATTTTTTTACAGATTGCCTGTCAGTTACAACTGTAAAGAATCTTCTTTTTCTTATTCTTATTATTTTGGGGACTGTATTTTAAAATCTTTACGGAAGGTTGAATGTAGAGTCAAGTAGAAGTGGGCAGGGGAAGTAAGAAAGATTTCGTTTTCCTCAAGTCCAGATCTATTGTGAGTTAATATGACTTAAGTCTCAAGCATTTTTGTAATTGCCTTTCCCTAAAATAATCCTTGGTTTCTGCTACAGGATACACATTTTATTTCTTAACTCTTATTTTTATTTGATCCTTCCTTAATGGCATACATCACTCTTGATTATCTTTAAATGATTTGATGAGTTTTTAATTTGGGATTCTTTCCCTTTATCTATTTATTCATTTACTCAGTCAGAATGTGAAATGAATTTCATAGGACCATTGATGGAAATAGAGCAGATACCAGAGTAAAAGAATAATTTGGCTAGTGGAAGCAAACTGTCATTACCCAAAATCATTGCATTTGTCAATATCCGAAGCATTTCTCCAGTGTGCCATCTGAATTTTCTTTATCAGAATGGAGCTTCTGTGGGATATCCTTCACAGAACATTTACATGAGAATTTTTTGGTGACCTTTTCATTTACATTGTTAAAAATCATTGCATTCTTTTGCTTTGGCTCAATTCTTTATCAGTTTATATAAATCTTTCTATATTTCTGAATTCCTCCTATTCGTCATTTCTTACTCCTGACAGGAAGTGTTGCAGATGCCTTAGTTTTGGATGCTAAGTAAAGGAGTTTGTACTTTATTCAGGAAACAGAGAACAAGGTTTTCTTTTTTTTCTAGTGTGTAAGAGGGGATAATAAAAAGAGAAAATAAGTACCTTCTAACTGAAAAATAAAAGCAAAACAAAACAAAAAAGAAGCACCAAGGAAGATGTAAAATTACTCTGGATTAGCATTCCCATTTACTTTTGGAAAAGTCATTTGAGCTCTCTGGGCTACAGTTTCTTTACCAGTAAAATGAATGAATTGCACTAAATGATCTGTAATATTTCTTCTAATTCTAAATTCTATCATCTTCTTTTTGCTTGGCTCTCGTATGTTGTTCCTAGATAAGTTCTCTTTTTAGAATGATATTTTATCTCCTTGCCATGTTCCCTAAATGGTCTTACCCTTAGTATCTATCCTTGAATTTGCTGAGATGAAATGACTAATGGACACTGGATACCTTCCAGCTGTCCTCCCCTTTTACTTCATTAACCTTGATGAATTTCATAGATTTTGTGCAAATTCTGTTTAACAATAATTACAAATATTTATTGCGGCATGTAATGAAACAATTCTATTCAGCAGGTCTTAATTAAGGGCCTATTAGTGATAACAAAAAATAATGGCTCTCAGATTCAACTTATGTTCTTTTGGAACAAAAGCTCTTGATGAAATTCAATTCAGCAAAACAGAGATGATTGTATTAACCACAGAGACCTACATTTTTAGACATGTCTTTTTCTAATGCCTAATGATTCATATTCTTGATAAAAATGAAATGTCCATTTTCTCTAAGTTACTTTCTATGTTCTTCAAAGGCTCCTCCTGGTATTTGGCTACATTTTGCAATTGACATATTCAGGTCATTCCAATCTTCAGAACCCTATGAAAATTTGGCAGCTCCAAAAGTTAACGAGACCCCATGAATTAATCTGTATGACTGTGTCAATCTTATCAGATGCCAATGGTCATTTTTTTCTTTAGATGCTTTAAGGATAAAATGAATACACAAAGACAGAATGTGAACTTATACATTTATTGTTAAATTCAAGGAATATTTATCAAGCCCTTACTTGGTGTAAGGCATACTGGTAGACACATCTCTCTCTCTCTTTTTTAAGACACATCTCTTTTGAGATAAACATACACAAATATCCAGAAACCCAGGAAGCCAGTAAGAGTAACAAGATGGAGAAAAAAAAGTTAAAAAATACTTGCCTAACAGTTAGGAGAGCTGAGTTCTAGTGCTTTTAGTGCTATAAGTATTTGCTTTTGAGTAATTCACTCAAACATTGTGGGCCCATTTACCCCTCTCCCTCCCCAGGTCACTTGTTAGTATGTAAAATGTATTGATTTAATGACTTCTAAAATTATATAAAAGCAGAATGGTACAGTGAAATCTATTTGATTTTGGACTAAATACAGTGAATAGCTGACATTAGAGCTAGGAAGACTTGGATTCAAGTTCAGTCTCTGAAGCATATTGCTTTTGCATCTTTTTCTTGTCTATACTATGTAACACTGGGCAAATCATTTAACATTTCAGTGTTCCAGGTATCTGTGAGATTAGGTTTCAAAGGTGTTGGCCTGCATCAGCAGAAGGAGTTTCTTTATCTGAGAGTTTTTATATTAATGTAGTCACAAGTCTATTTTCTATCCCTTAAATTATATGGAAGTTGTCTTTATGAATATGTTCTGCTAAGGAGGGGGGGCATACACCAGATATCCATATTATATACTTCTTAATAGAGTGTTCTTCACATAAAGCCTCTCAAATATTTATCTGTAAGGAAAGAAGTATGGCTCAGTAGGAAGAGATTGAGAATCCAAGGATCTGGGTTTTTAAGATTATGGATCTAGTGTGGAAAAGGTCACCAAAAGTCATCAAGTCCAACATCTTAATTTTACTAATGAGAAAAATGAGATTCAAGAAGTTTAAATTACTTTTCTTCATGTGTACGGGTAATAAGCATTAGAAAACAGACTTGGAACTAAAGTCATTTGACTCCACAGCCAAAGTTTTTTCTAGCTTGAACTCTGCTACTTTACCACCTTTGTGAACCTTAGGTATAAACCTAAATTTTCTTATCTGTAAAATGAGAGGATTGGAATAGATGATCAATAAGGTTCTCTTTTAAGTCCAAATCTATGAATTCATGTCCTGTTTTATTTAAATGAGACTTTAGGCTAAACTAGGGAGTGGGCTAAAAAACCTTAGGATGTCACAGATACCAGCAGAACTACTGAAATTATAAATTGTAGTGTCTGTCAATAAATTCTCCCTTCTAAACATCATTTAGTCTTTTTCTCCTTGAAATAATCAAATTTATTGGGTACCAATATGTCTTTCCTAACTTCTACTCAACATGCAATCATATTCACAGCTTCTATTCTGTAGCATGGCCATGCTGTGACAATTGTCTAATTGTGATCAAATGGAAGTCTGAAAAGTAATTTAAAAAAAAGTTCAGAGAGATTCAAAGCTAGTGCTTTTCAAGTGTTTCATTCTGCCACAGCTTCTCCCTATAATTAAGGGTTTCAGTTCTTTGCACCTAAGACTAAGGACAGCTATAGACCTTGCCTTAGACTAGATAGGTTTCTACCTTCCAAGTTAACCAGTGGCGGAGTAGAGGGAGACAGGTGGAAAGAGGGAGATATGTCACAAAATAATAGAGAGATACGTAGTGGTTGACTTAGATACAGTAACAGCAATGATCACTGCTTGGGATTTAAATAACCCACACTATTATTCTATCACCCAAAGGATATGAAAGGAGTGGGAAGGGAAGAAAAAGGAACAAGCATTTACTAAGTGTCTCCTACATGCCAGAAACTGCACTAAGTGCTTAACAAATATTTCATTTGATCATCACAATAACCCTATGAGACAGGTGCTATTATTCCCTATTTTATTATTGAGGAAACTGAGGCAAGGTAGAAGTTAAGTGACTTGCCCAGAGTCACACAACTGGTATTTGAGATTCTATCGGAACCTAGATCTTCCTGACTGCAGATCCAGCACTGGATTTACTGCCACCACCTAGCTTTTGGAAACACAGGGATGAATCCCGACAAGATAAAGGGAAAGGGAAAGAAAAAGGCTGAAGAGCTCAGTCAAAAGAGTTTTAAACAGAAGATGATGGAGATAAATATAAGGAGATCAAGATGTTAGAGAGCTGGATCAGTAGCCTAGATTAGAGCAACTGAGCTCTAATCAAACGCTTATGTCACGTCTTTTATCCTGAGAGTTGCTTCTGTCATCAATGCTAAAGAAGAGCTGTTGACTCTCACATTAGCCTGTCCATGAAACTGGAACATGGAATTGCCTGAGCTGAGTACCAAAGAACGGCAGACGTACCCACTTTTTGGTAGCTCCTGACCCCTTTATTTCCAAAGAAGCCTGAGAAGAAAAGAATCATGGTCTAGATCTGATCCTTCATATTTCTTGCTGGACAAGATTGGAACTCTCTTATTTCCATTTCAATTGCTTATTATCTGGCCAATAAGGAAATATTGGATAAGTGGAGAAAGTAAGAGTTCCAATTCTGCTGTACGAATAGGTGTGTCTAGACAGAGAAAGCCCTAGGAGTGAGGATAAGTCTGTGAAAGCGGCAAGGCAAAAAATGAGCATTAAGGCTTTTGAGAAGAGTTATTGATGCTGTGTTATCATCTAAGACATTGCCTTGACTTGGGAAACCCCGGCTTTGGAGCTTCCTGGCCAATGTCACAGCCACCAGTCGGCTATAACCTTTCCTGCGGTGCTCCGGCAAGGTGTAACCATGAATCATTGTGGCAAACTGATCTGTGAGACCCCAGGAAACTGGTTTGCCATTTTCATCTCGGACACACACACTAGGAAAGCAGTAGATAAGGTTGGCAAGGTATCGGTGGCACTGTTCATTTCCTCCCCGGGACCAAGTTCTGTTTAGCAGACCAGCTTCAGCAACACTCAGATAAGACAGCTGAGGGGAAGACGGCACTCTAAAGGAAGAAGTGGCATGTTAGATGGAATTCAGTAACAGAATTAGAATCATTTTGTCCATTTCCTTTTTGCCACACAAATTCGCAGATAAAATCATTTTAGGTAAGAGTAATATGAAGCTAGTAAAGTGCTTAATTGATTTATAAGTAAATAGATTTCAGAGTTGTCTGTGCCAACCCTTTGAGGCACTTAAATTCTGATCATCAGTAAATTTCTCCTTATACCCAATCTAAATCCTTTCTCCTTTAACATTAGCTCATTTATTCTTTCTTTAAAAAAAAACAAACAATTCTATATCATAGTACAATAAAAAAAAAGATGATTGTACACAAAACTGCAAATCTACTATGCACAACTGGCTATTCCCTTTAAACATACAGCAAAATTATAACATAAATTCCTTTTTTTCTTCCCTCTTCCTCCCACCCTAGAGATGGCTATCATTAGACACAATATGTGTGTGTGTATGTATGTAAAACTATTCTATACATACTTTTATGAATCAGTTCTTTCTCGAGATTCAGATATCACCTTTCTTCATATTTCCTTTTATTTGGGTATTTACAATAGATAAAATAGCTTATTTTTTGAAAGTCATTCTTTTTATTCAAAGTTATTCTCAAAACAATATTACTGTTACTTATGAAAATTAAGAACTGCTTACCAAGATATAGATATCCCTTTTTAGAATTTGAAGTCTTATCAAGTCCTGTCTTTGACAGTCACCACATAAACTTTTGATAGAATTTATATCAGTGGACACACACCAGTTCACACACCAGGAATTCCCCACACTGATGAAATCATAGCTCTTCCACATCGTTATATATAACATTTTGCAAATTCTTTGTATCTCAATCTACATATCCCATGGCATTAAAAATAGAGGGAAAAGTGGAAAGAACAGAACTTACACCAAAAGGATACAATAATTAGAATGGATAGACTATATCTAAATCCTGCATAGGAAGACTGTTGTTAAGAAGAATTTGTAGTGACAATATCAATAAAATTATCAAATGCCATACTGCATTAACAATAGCCAGCAATTAGATAGGGTATATTTTCTAAATCAAATGGGCCTAGCTGTCCTATGATCATTTTTAATAGGTTCCAAATTGGTGTCTCAGACAAGAAGAATGTCAATAGCCTTATAAGTAAATTCCACAGCTTTACGTGGCATTCTTTTTGTGCACTTTAAGAACTTTCCACCATCAGTAAGTTCCAGCATTATGTTACTAGTTTTCTCTCTAGTGTTAAAGGAAACTACTAACAAGAAAGCAGTCTAGCCTTTGGCTTAATTTTAAAGGCTTTGGCTTTAATTTCTTCTTCAACCAAAAGAGGCTGGAAGACATGAATCCAAAGAATGAAAAGTGTTGCCAATGAGGATATGGTCAATTACAAAAATGTTCTGTAGTTGCAGGATATTGTAGGATCAGTTGATCCTCTGGGTAGCAGTAGTCAGATGAGATGCCATATTCCCGTTTTTGTTTCTTTTGCTCAAGGAGCAGAACACTGAACAAACAATGGCTGAGTGGGGTCAGTGGCCTAGTTACCAGAGTTGGGTGGTCTAACTCTTTATGCAGAAGACTTCAGCTCCCAGGCTAATGCCCAGTATAAGATTAAAATAAGGTTGTGATTAATGGACTTAATGACTATTGCTCTATAATGATGATATTCATAATAATATATTATATTCCATATAAACCAAATTTAAGAAGTGAGAACAAGATCATGATATAAAAAGTGAGAACAAGATCATGATATAATGACCACTACTCATGTTTATAACTTAACCTTGGTTTCTAATTTTGTTTAAGCTTTGGTTATGCTAATGCATGGAACTGGAATTAGCATTTTTCATTCCTGGCAAGATTCACAAAATGCACTCTGGAAAGCAACATGAAGTGTATCATCAGCCCCAACTTTTTAAGAGACAAAAATGGAAGTTTTGCTGAGTGGAGCTGGAGTGGGGCAGGAGCTTATCTGAGGTATAGCAGCCTCAGGAGGGAGGTATGTGGTAGCATTCTATTTAAACCAATTATTCTTGCTAAACAGATGCTAAGTTCAGCTAATACTTTATTTAGTTGACTTACAACTTCTAAATTGGGTAAAGAGAATGCAAAAACATAATTTGAAGCTCACTATAGACAGTGCAGATCTATTTGTACTTAGTATCCAGGAAAAAAATGAAGAACTTTTTATTGTACACTTTGAGCACACGCACAAAAAATATTCAATAGCCTTAATTTATTGACATCAACCTTACCCCTCCAAAAAGCCCTGAAAATTGAATTTCAGTTCTAGGACAAATTTCAGTACCATATTCTCTGATTATTCCTCCCAACCTCAGAAAATTGGTTTAACCTACCGGGAACTGACATCTGGCATAGGGAATGGAGAAAACTCAACTGCCTTAAAGGAAGTCAAATTTACATCCAACTGTTTCGAGTTTGCAACAGCCTTAGAAACTTCATATATTTCATCCTGGAGTCCTATGAAGAAAGAATTTTTTTTAAAGATAAAGAAAATGAGAGTTTTATTTGAGAAATAAAGGGCAGCTGTTCATTATTGAATTCTTATAGTACTTAGAGTATACACTAAATACCAACATTCAGGGTACAGTAGGAAGAAAATTAGGCTTGAAGTTCAAAAACAATCGTTCAGCAGTGGCATGATTTGGAATCAGAGAAACTCTTCATATCTCAGCTCTGCTCTGGTATTTATTAGTTTTATGATCTTGTGTAAGTCTATGCTGTCTATGCTGCATTTTCCTGATCTACAAAACAAGTAGTTAAGTGATTTCTAAACTTTAAGGTTCCCTCTAACTCTGACCCTATGATTCTGTGAATATAGTTTCAAGCTCTGGATCAGTCACCCACTAGGGGAGAGACCTCAAGTGTCAATTGACTCCCTTCCTCCCCCAAGATGAAGACTGTCAGGATTTTCCTCACTAGATAGTTGCGAGGAATAAACTAGGCTGTGTGTGACAGTGCTTTGTACACAAAAAAGTCTTATAAAGACACAAACTTTTTATATATTTGTTTCACTATGTCATTTTTCAGTCATGTTCGATTCTTTGTGACCCCATTTGGAGTTTTCTTGGCAAAGATACTGAAGTGGTTTGCCATTTCTTTTGCCAGTTCATTTTATAGATGAGGAAACTGAGGCAAACAGAGTTAAGTGACTTACTTCAGAGTCACATTAGTATTTGAGACCTGATTTGAACTCTGTAAGATGAGTTTTCCTGACTCCCGATCTGACATTCAATTCACTGTGCCACCTAGGTAATCTTTTATTGTCATTAATGCCCATATTGCATACGATTTCCTTTTTTTCTTACATTTTCTTTTCTGGTATGAATTTAACAATCGTCGACAAACATATCAACTTGTAAAGAACAAAAAATGAGGATTACATGTGAACTTATTATGTTTGGTATCTTTTTAAAGGCATATTGTTTAATTTACCAAGGAAGTAATACATTTGTTCTGCTTCTTTGTTAATCCTGATTTTTAAGATAGAACTGTAAGCCCCTTGAGTTAAGGGCTATTATTACTTCATCCATTTTATAGATGAGTAAACTAAGGTTTAGAGAGTATAAATGACTTGCCCAAGGTCATGCAGCTAAGTATCTAGAGTAGAGGATTTAAGTCTCAACCATTGAGTACAAGTCTAGTGCTTTATAAGCTTGTCTTAAATAAACAAAAATATATATTAAAGCAAAGCAAAAGATAAATTGCCATTTGTGTCCCCTTCTGAAATTTTGGGGTTTTTTAAAGTGTGTTGTGGTGCTTTAGTCATTATTTTTTCCTTTCTTTTCTCCTCCTTTCCTTCCTTTTATTCTTTTTTCCTTCCTCCCTCCTTCCTTCCTTCCTTTCTTTCTTCCTTTTTTTCCTTCATTCTTCATTGCCAAAAAAGACCATGCCATCAGAGAAGTAACAACATGCCTTGCACTTGACTTTGTTTTGAGTGAGGGAGGGCTGTGTAGGTCACCAGCCTCACTTCTCCTCCAGAGCCATCTGAATCCAGTGACCAGATATTCATCAGGATGACTGGAGATGACCCAGGATGAGGCAACTGGGGTTAAGTGACTTGCCAAAGGTCACACAGCTAGTGAGTGTCAAGGGTATGAGGTAAGATTTGAACCCAGGTCCTCCTGACTCCTGCACTGGTGCTCTATTCACTGCACCACTTAGCTATCCTTTCTTTCTTACCTACTAACTTGCCCTCCTCTGGCTCCATTGTAACAAATATGTGTAGTCAGGCAAAACAATATTTGAAAATAGGTACCTAATTCTATAATTCTAAATCTACCACTTCTCTGACAGGACCATCTTCTTTTTCATGATGGTGGAATGAAGAATAAGAGGTCCTGATGGATGAAACAGGGAATGGAAATTAGCTTTAACAGCTTTTTAAAAAATCTCATATTTATTGATATATTTTGTTTCTTTCATTTGCAAATATATCCTGTTCTTCCCTAACATCTAGCAAGTCATATCTTATGGAAAAGGTTTGGAGGAAAAGAGGGGGGGCATTTGGAAAATCAACAAATCCATCTTGTCTGAAAGTATATGCAATATTCTACACATATTCCCCTACCAATGCAAGAACAACAAAAAAAAAAGGAGAGCATATTTTATCCCATTTTTATCCGAAGTCAAGCTTAGTCATTATAATTACACAGGTCAGGGTTTTTCTCCACTTTCCATTTATACTCTTGTAGCCATTGTGTGGTACTATTTTGCTGCATCATTTCATATGCCCTTTTGCTCTTCTGTGAATGTTTCATATTCATCATTTCTTGAAGTGTAGTAATATTCCTTTTATTTCCATTTATTCATGTACTACAATTTGTTTAGCTATTCTCTAAGTCAATAGGTATATACTTTGTGTTTTTGGTGACTTTGAAAAGTGATACCATTAATATTTCTGTGTAAATGGAACCTTATTTTCTCTTCGACCTTTTAAGGGTATTTTCCTAGCAATGTAATGTCTGGGTCAAAGGGTAAAGAGATTTTAGTCATTCTTTCTCCCCATAATTCTAAATTACTTTCCAAAATGGTTGGACCAACTCATAACTCCATCAACACAGGAATCTGATTGAATTTCTCTAAGCAAATAGTCCTTCTGTGAATCCTGTGATTAGGAACCAAGAACAAAAGGGGAAAAGATACATTGGTAAATGAGTTGGGCTGATGCAAATTTGGGGAGTCAAAGATTTTTCAACATCTTAATGATTTCTGAAAACAACTTACAGGGCTAATAATTTTAAAATGAGCATTAAATAAGCACCACTATTACATGTATCTACCTTTTGAGAGTACCTATGGAAATCTGTAATAGATGCTATTAAAATGCCTTCTATTAAAAGGAATTCCAATTAAAAGGATCATTTTTTTCCCATAGCAATCAACTTTTCATATCATATAACAAGGAAACAAACTTTTTAAAACAAATATTAACACCCTACTCCCCACAAAAAAAAAAAAACAAAGCCTTGAGTAAAAGTAGGGGGGAACATTGTGAATCCATAACTCTTTCGACACATTTGACTTCACCTTGAATCTGAAAGACTTGCTCCCAGTTGATAACATCAGGCTCCTCTAGAAGCTTATGATAAGCTCGGAAATCCTTGTAGAAGACTGAATAAGCATTGGTATAATGGTCTAGGTCATCTGTCTTAGCCTAGGAAGAAGCATATAGTCATGAAATTAATAAAAGCCTACATGAAATCCAAATCTTGAGGGTTTGTGTCCTGCTCTGTTGCAAAATTTTAATGGATTTCTCCTTTAAAGTAGTGATTTCCAAAAGGTATTAAATATGTATGTATATGTACAGATGTAGTTATGTAAGGCAGCTAGACTCATCTTCCTGAGTTCATTCAAATCTGGTCTCAGATATTTTCTAGCTATGTGACCTGGGACAAGTCACTTAACTCTGTTTGCCTTAGTTTCCTCATCTGTAAAATGAGCTGGAGAAGGAAATGGCAAACCACTCCAGTATCTTTGCCAAGAAAACCCCAAGTATGGTTACAGAGAGTCAGACATGACTGAAAAACAACTGAATCAAATTTGTATAATATGTATGTGCATATTTTAATGTTTATATATACATAAATAGGATATATATACATACATATACAAAGATGCACATGTGTATAGATGCAGATATGTATGTACCTATTTGTGTATATATGGAGGTGAATACATATATATATATATGCAAATGCACATCTATATGTGTATGAATATGTGTGTGTGTATGTGTGTAAAACAGTCACTTAATCTCAGTTTTCTAGGTATTCTCAACTCTAAATCGCAGAAAAAGTGCCAACTGGCATTGGTAGAATTCCTCACCTAGAAGTTCTCTATCCCAATAAAATCTAAAGCCCCCCCTATTCCCATTTAATTTGATGGTCCAGAACTCTGAAATTCCCCTCTCTGGTCATGACAAACTACCCTCCATCTTTTCTTCTACTTTACTCCTCTTAAGCCTATTTTTCTTTTCATTCTAATCTCCATGTACTCCATCCCTCCCTGTTCTCCCAGTCCATCATTTTTGCTCTGCTCTCCTGCCTCTCTAATTGCAATCTTTACCCTGTAGTTAACCAATTCAATTATGCACTGTCTTGTTTCCTTGAATCCCTTGCCTGTCTGTCTTGTTGCTGACCACATCTTGCCAAATTTCAACCTTGCGTTATCTCCCACAGACTATATTCTCTAATCGTATACCTGTACTGCTAAATGTATACTGGGGAAAGTCATACAAGTGAAAAGTCTATATTATTAAACTAATTAGCATGTTAATAATGGAGTTCTAATAACAGCCATAAATGTGGTGGGTCAGCTGGGACTTTTCCCCAGGGCACCACAACTGAGATACTTCCTCCAAGTGAAAACTTTCCCATCCATTGGTTCTGAAGTGTTCCACCACTCTTACAGAGTCTATTTTTCTTTAGCTGCCTTTTTGTGTGTTATGGTTCTAGGGTCACAGACCATTCCAGGAGGAGAATTAAAGCTTGGTTGTCAGCAGTCTTTCAATCCAATTACATCTGGCTAGAGTAGACCATCTCCTGCGTTGCTCCTTTTCTTCCTCACCTCATCTTTAACCTCTCCACATTGCTTTGGTCATGGCCCCAGAATGCCTACTTATGGTTCAGAGTAGTAACAGACAATAACCAGTTTGTTAAAAGTGAAGAGATATTAGTTATGTGTTATTTGGTATGATAATAATTTTATTTAAAAGTATATGAAATTATCCTGGCCACTACCTCTGTTCCTTTTCTCCTGAATGATTCTAGCCCGTATTCTCCCTCTCCTCCTCCAAATGTCATCTATCCACATTATTACACTCCTTCTCTCCTCTCTGAATAATGCAAATTTAAACTAATTTTTAACACCAATAGATACCTGCTTCTGCCGCCGAGTGATGACAGTTTTGAAGTCTGGCCAAGAATCCACTACCACTTCCTTCTGAAAGGGATTCCCACGATTCATGTTCATTACTGCTCCATAAACCTGAGCCAACAAAACCAGAGAAGAAGGTAAATAAGAATCCAAACCCCTATGGCTTTCATTGAGGGGATATTCTTCACATAGTATTTTTTACTTCATAACCTACTTAGCAATGATGGCAACTCTACCCACTAAGATAAGCAGGAGAAAAATGAAAAGGAAATGAATTCTCCTGTTTTCTCTGGGCATTTTCTTATCTTCTCCTTTCTCCTCCCTGCACACCCCTAAAAAAGAGGTGCCAGATCTATGCAATCCTCTGTGACTCCACTCAGATTTCAATCAATCAGTCAACATGTATTAAATCCCTTCTGTGTTCCAAGTACTAGTCTAGGCATTGAGGATACAAATACAAAACCAAACGAACTAAAAAAAAAAATACCTGAAGTAGTATCTGTCCTCAAGTATCCTATAATCTATTGTAGGAAACAACATGCACATATATAGATATGTACAGAATAAATACAAAATAGCCTAGGGAGGAAACTAGCAGTTGGGGGATAAAGAAAAGCTTCATATAGAAGTTGGTGCTTGATACGGCTGAGTCAATAAAGTATAATATAGTAATTTCAAACACTCTCATGATAGGCACTTGATACCTAAGACCTAATGAAATTTGTCATATACAAATACATCTTTATCATCCAATTGAGACTATCAAGTAAAATTAAGAAGAAACACCAGTGGACTTGGAATGAGAAGATATGTGGGCTCAGTTCCTCCCTCTGAGACTTATTTGATATGTGACCCTGGATAAATCATTTACCCTCTCTGAGCTTTAGTTTTCTCATCTGTAAAATGGGAGCAAGAGTACTCATGGGGCTTCTTTGTAGTTATACATCACTGGAAGAATATGGTGTTAATAGAATGGGTCTTTGTTTCAAAGAGAGAACTTGGATCCATAAAAGAAGTGGGTAATTTCTCAGAGGTGATCCTGTCTGCTCTCTTTCTCCACTTCAGTTTTGGGATACATCATGGAATATTATAACCTCTGAAGAACTGAAGTTGAATATTGCCCAAAGGGCAACAGAGTCTTATGATGCTCATGTACTGGCTGCACCCCTTACAAATGATATATAGGAGAAATGATAGAAAGGACATCATCAAAGAAACATGTTACTGGAATAAAAACAATTAATCAGTTGCATAAGGAGAACAAGAGATGGCTGATGAGCACCCTATGTGCTCTATTTGTATTTACATAGTGTTGAGAACTTTAAAAAGGTCCATAGCCCATCCTTCTTTTTCTTTAAGAAGTAGCTCAAGTGCCATCTTCTCTATGAAACCATTCCCAATCCCTCAGTTGCTAAGGTCCTCCTTTCTAAACTCCCTTTAAAAAAAATACTTTGTACATATTTGCATTTACTCACTTTATAATTCACTTGACAGCTAGATGACCCAGTGGATAGAGCATGGAATTTGGAGCCAGGAAGATCTGAATTAAAATCTTGCTTCAGACACATACTGGTTGACCCTCGGCAAGTCACTTAATTTTGTTTGTCTCAACTTTCTCTTCTGTTAAGTAGGAATAATAATAGCATCTGTCTCACCAAGGTTGTTGTAAGGATCAAAGGTGATAAGATAGTGCAAACCTGAAAACACTATAGAAATGCTACTAGCTATTATTTAGCCACAATTTACACTTTTAAAAAAATACTTTTTGTGTTCTCCATTTGAATGTTATAGCTTTGGTATTAGAGATTATTTCATTCTTTATATTTGGGACTGGATCCTGAGAGGGCCAAGTTTGAACCCTATCTCTGTCACTTATAGGCTGTATGACCTTGGGCAAGTCATTTAACTTCTTTAGGACTTGATTTTCTCTTCTGTAAAATGAGGGGTTTAGACTAGATGAATGCTAAAGTCCCTTCCAGCTCTAAATCTATGAATCAGTGATTTTTTACTTTCATTACTACTCTCACTAAATCCATTTCACTGAGGCCATCTTCCCAAACTTGTAATCATTTTTATTAATAAAAGATTGATGTAAATCTACTTTAAATTCATGTAATGCTAGAAGGCTGGAAATGTCATATGTATCAAGTAGAATTAAACTATGGCTCTCAAAGAAATATAATAATACTAACTTATATTTTACAAAATCACAAGACTGCTGAATTGGAAGAGACTCAGAGGGTATTTTAGACTAAGCCCTTCCAGAGACAAGAATCCTGAACACCCCCGCCCCCAAACAAGTGGTCATCCAGTCTTTACTTGAAGGTATCCAAGTGGTGAGGTACTCTTTACCATTGATTGAAAGCTTTGACAATTCTACCTGTTATTAAGCTTTTTCCTTATATGGAACTAAAAACTTCTTTCCTCTAGTCTTAGTTTTCTACTATTTAACGTAATTTTCTTTCTGTTTCAAATGATGAATTTAGAGTTTTGAAGTTAAAAATATAACACCTCTTTCAGACAAAAAAAGTGACCAGATTCAATATAGTTAGTAGTTACTACCTACTATACTACTAATAACTACACTAATTACTATATTAACTTCTAACTATACTAACTACTGTAATAACTATACTAACATCTACAAATGATGCGAGTGCTACTACTACTATACTACTACTAAATGTTTGTCGCTATTGAGCCATTTAAGTTGTGTCAGACTCTGTCACCCCATGTGGGGTTTTCTTGGCAAAAACACTGGAGTGATTTGCCATTTACTCTTTTACAGCTGAGGAAACTGAGGCAAACAGTCACAACTTGCCCAAAGTCACAACCGTCTGGGGCTAGATTTGAACTCAGAAAAATGAGTCTTCCTAACTCCAAGCCCAGCACTTTATCCTCTGTACCATCTAATTGCCCATTAAATATCTACCTAACCTATAGACTCCCTCAGAGCAGGAACTGTGGTTTATCTAAATTTACTTCTCCTACCACTAATACCATGATCTTAAATGTTTAATGCTTTTCCTTAATAAGTATCCATTTTTATTAGTTAATCAGTTAAACATATTAGAATGACCACAAGAGTCTTTGACAAATTAAGGGCAGAAGAAATATTGTTATATGTCTATATGTATATAAAATGATATTCGTTAAGAGGCAATGTGTCATAACCTGCACCCATGCCTACCTCTGAAACATACTGGCTAAGTGACCCTGGGCAAATTGACCACTCAGTTTTGTAGGCTTTTTAAGATTATAAGTTATAGAACAGGTAATGACTTACGTTGGTAAAAGTTTCCTCCCTTGGGAGTTGCCTATACCAGTGAGAACATTCTCTACCCTACTAATAGTAATATACAAAGCTGCCTATTTAAATCAACATTTATACAATTTACCAATTATATTTTTGTTAGAAATGCACATGTAACCAGGTCAAATGATAAATGTTCTGAAAGATAATTCTTGCAGTAAGTTTGTCTTTGGGCCATTGTCATCCTGCTGATACTTACTAAATTGCATATATAGTGCCAAGAAAACTAGCAAGCCTTGAAGACTTAACACCATTTAAACATAGCAAATATCATGCATGAATTATCTAATTGACATCTTATGAACCTGTACATAAACAAGGCAAATAGCCTCATTTTCAAATGAAGAAAATGAGACTCAGAGATGTTAAATAACTTGCATATGGCCACACACTAATATGTTCTTGCAAGCATCTGGCGTGGCTACTTCTTATCAGTAAAAAACCACTAGGTATATGGTACCTTGAGTGATTCAGGAAAGTTACTTTTCAGCATTTGCTCTAGCACCTGGAGTTTGGTGGAACAATTGAGCAGGATCATCTTCTCCAGGACTCTTAGGAACAAAACAGCATCTAATAAAAAACAAAAGCAGAACAAATGAAGGTTTACTTTCAGAATTTGACTTTTAAAATAGTACTTTATTTTTTCTTAATTACATGTAAAGACACTTTTTAGCATTCAGTTTTACAAAACTTTGAGTTTCATTATTTTCCTTTCCTCCCTCCCTTCCCTTCTTCCTAAAATGTTAAGCAATTTGGTATAGGTTATATACGTGCAATCATTTGAAATACATTTCCAAATTAGTTGTAAAAGAAGAAAAAGACCAAAAGGAAAAAAAAAACACAAAAAATAAAGAAAATGAAAATAGTATGCTTTGAGCTGCAGTCACAATCCATCGATTCTTCCTCTGGATGAGAATAGCATTTTCCATCTTTAGTCCTTTGTAATTGTCTTGGATCATTCTGTTGCTGAAAAGTGCTAAGGCACTCATAGTTGATCATAACAATGTCTTGCTGTTACTGTGTACAATGTTTTCTTGGTTCCACTCATTTCACTTTGTACTAGTTCATATAGTTCTTTCAAGATTTTTCTGAAATCTGTCCACTCGTCTTTTCTTATTGTCCAATAGTATTCCATTATATTCATATACCACAATTTGTTTAGCCATTCCCCAGTGGATGGGCATCCTCTCAGTTTCCAATTTTTTTGCCACCACAAAAAGAATGACTATAAATGTTTTTGTACATCTAGGTTCTATTTTCTTTTTTTATGATCTCTTTGGGATACAGACCTAGTAGTGGTATAGCTGGAGCAAAGGGTATGCACGGTTTGGTTGTTTTTTGGACGTAGTTTCAGATTGTCGTTAGTGTGTCAATTTTCCCACATCTCCAATATCTATCTTTTTCCTTTTTTTATCATATTAGCCAATATGATAGGTGTGAGGTGGTACTTCAGAGCTGTTTTAATTTGCATTTCTCTAAATCAAAAGTGATTTAGAGCATTTCTTTATATGATAATAGCTAGGTTTACTTTCTTTATCTGAAAACTGCCTATTTATATCCTTTGACCATTTATCATTTGGGGAATGACTTATATTCTTATAAATTTGACTCAGTTCTCTATAGATTTGAGAAATGAAGCCTTTATCAGAGACACTTGATTTAAAGGTTGCTTCCCATCTCTCTGTTTTCCTTTTAATCTTGGTTGCAATGGTTTTGTTTGTGCAAAACCTTTTTAATTTAATATAATCAAAATGATCCATTTTACATTTTATAATGCTCTTTATCTTTTGTTTGGTCATAAATTCTTCCCTTTCCCATATATCTGACAGGCAAGCTATTCCTTGCTTTTTTCATTTGCTTAAGGTATCACCCTTTATGACTAAATCATGTACCCATTTTGACCTTTTCTTGGTAAACTATATAAGATGTTAGTCTATACTTAGTTTATGCCAAAAAGTGAGTTATTTTCCCAAAGGCTGGAGTCTTTGGGTTTATCAAGCACTAGGTTGCTATGGTTCGTTACTACTCTGTCTTGTTTTCCTAACCTATTCCACTGATCACCACTCTATTACCACATAGTCTTGATAATTGTTGCTTTATAATATAGTTTGAGATGGGGTATGGCTAGGCCACCCTCTTTTACATTTTTCCTCATTAATTCCCTTGATATGCTTGACCTTTGGTTCTTCTATATGAATATTTTTTTTTCCTAGCTCTGTCAAATAATTATTTGGTACTTATTGGTATGGCACTGAATAATTGCCATAAGTGAATTGGTTTAATCATGATTGTCATTTATATTATATTAGCTTGGCCTACCCATGAGCAATCGACATTTTCCTAATTGTTTAGATCTGACTTTATTTGTGTGAAAAGCGTTTTGTAATTATGTACGTATAGTTTCTGGGTTTTCCTTGGTAGGTAGACTCCCAAGTATTTTATATTGTTTATAGTTATTTCAAATGGGAATTTCTCTTTTTTCTCTTGCTGCTGGGCTTTATTAATCATAAATAGAAATGCAGATGATTTATGTGAGTTTATTTTATATCCTGCAACTTTGCTAATTATTACGTTATAATTAAAATTACAATTATTTTAAGTAGCTTTTTTTAGCTGATTCTCTAGGATTTTCTAAGTATAACATATTATCTGCAAAAAGTGATAGTTTTGTTTCCTCATTGTGTATTCTAATTTAATTTCTTTTTCTTCTCTTATTGCTATAACAAACATTTCTGGTACAATACTAAATAATAAAGGTGATAGTAAACATCCTTGCTCACCCTTGATCTTGCTGGAAAGGCTTCCAGCTTATTCCCATTACAGGTTAATACTTACTGATGATTTTAGATAGATATCCTTTTAGCTTATCATTTTAAGGAATGTTCCCTTTATTACTAGGCTCTCTACTGTTTTTAATAGGAATAAGTGCTGCATTTTGTAAAAAAAAACTTTTTTAGTATCCATTGAGATAATCATATTATTTCTGTGGTTTTGTTATTGATATAGTCAATTATGCTGATAGTTTGCTTAATGTTGAACCAACTCTGCCTTCCTGGCATAAATTCCATCTATTCATAGTGTATAACTCTTGTGATATATTGCAGTAATTTCTTTGGTATTATTTTATTTAAAATTTTTGCACTGATATTCATTAGGGAAATTGACCTATTGTTTTCTTTCTGTTTTAAGTCTTCCTGTTTTAGGTATCAACACCTTATTTTGTCATAAAAGGAGTTTGATAGGACTCCCCTTTTCACCTACTTTTCCACATAGTTTATATACTATTGGAATTAATGGTTCTTTAATGTTTGATAGAATTCACTTGTGAGCCCATCTAGCCCTGGAGATTTTTTCTTAGGGAATTCATTAATAGCTTCTTTAATTTCTTCTTCTAAAATGGGATTATTTAGACATTTTCTTTCCTTATCAGTTAATCTGTGTCATTTGTACTTTCATAAATATTCATCTATTTCTTCAGGTTATCAGATTTATTGGCAATATAACTGGTCAAAATATTTTCAAATTATTACTTTATTTTTCTTCTTCATTGGTGGTGATTTCATCCTTTTCATTTTTGAGCCTGGGTATTTGATTTTCTTTTTTCTTTTTAAATCAAATTAACCAATGGTTTTTCTATCTTACTGGTTTTTGTCATGAAACCATCTCCTAGTTTTATTTGTTAGCTCAATAGTGTTCTTACTTTCAATTTTATTAATCTCACCTATGGTTTTCAGGATTTCCAATTTGGTGTTCAACTGAGGATATACATTTCTTCTAGTTTTTTTTAGTTGCATGTCCAATTTATTGATCTGTCTTTTTTCTGTTTTGTTGATGTGAGAATTTAGAAAAATGCATTTCCCCACACACTGTTTTGGCTACATCCCATAAATTTTGGCACAGGTGTGGGGAACCTTTTTATGTTGGAAGGCTGCATTAATATTTAGCTATAATTAAATAAGGATGCATTCAAGAAACTTTAATTAGATGTACTCTAAAATATACATTATTTTATAAAATCTAACTACTCTGTACTTAATAATTTCAAAAAATTAAAACTATTTGTTAATTTTAAAGTTAATTAACTTTTTAATGACTTCATTTTGTCTGCTTTTTATTGGAAAGCATTTGACTATTTTGGTGCAACATGGAGTTCCACGGTTTCAGATGATCTTCCAAATGGATATCAGTCATTTGTGATCTTAAGGACATCTTAATTTTGGTTAATTAGGTGATTGTAGAGTTGCAGCAATAAGTGGCTGAAAAGGAAGAAAGCATTTTTTGGGCATGTTGCTGAAGGCATGGGTATTCTACTACATTTTTCCATATTTAATTGGATCTTTCTTAGCATCAAGCAATAACTTTAAATTGTCATCTACTGAGAGTTCAATCAATTCCATTTGTAGTTCTGTAGGTACACTGGTGATATCAACTAGATGAGAATGAAAAGCTAATTTGAGTGTGAGGTCATGATTCTCAAAATCAATGAACATTTCAATAATTAATGAGTCTATGACAGCTTCATATTCTATCATGCTGCTCATGAATGACCTTTGCTAACTGGGGAAAATGTTCATCTGAAATTTTCTTTTGAAGAAGTGTTTTGAAAAAAGATAACTTTTTTGAAATGCTTGTACTATTTTTTTTTGCCATATATAATATATAATTTTACCTTCAAAGAAATGTTATTTTTATTTGACATGATACCACACATAAATGTAGTTTCCTTTAGAAATCTTCTTTCAATAATTCACATTGCTGATACTGTCCTTCATATTAATTTAACTATCTGTTCTCTCAGAGATAAAATTTTGACTAACACCTGTCCTGGCGATAGCCAACACACTTTTGAATGATATGGCAAATCCACACTGAATAGTTCAACTTTAGCATGCTATGAAATTGATGATGCCATGTTGTATTTGCATGGATATAGTTAATTACACTTATAACTTACTCTAAAATTTCACTTAAAATAACTTTAGCCAGAGATTTTGCCAATGCAAAATACAATGAAAAGAAATGAATGCAACTGGATCTGTTAATTCTTTTTTTTAATCTGAGCAACAAATCCTTCATATTATCTGTCATGGAAGGTGCACCATCTGTACATACATACACTCACACTAAATTTACCAAATTCAGTCCAACTTCACATTTATCCCAAATGAATATTGTTGAAATGTCTATTCCCTATGTTCTGTTTGCAAGAGTGCTCTAAATGAGTAACTCTTTGTAGCAAAGAAAATCTTCTGTTATGACCTGAATGAAGTATAAAATATGTTTTGATTCATCCAAAATGATTGAATTGTATACATTTTCTTTTTTGAAATATTGCAAGAAGTTGGTCTGTTACGCTGAAGGCTAATGCATGTAGCTGATCAGTTATGGTTCTCCTTGAAAGAGGAAGTTGTCTGTACTTAGAAATGTGATTTGAGTCTAATCATCCTCCAACTTTGACAATACATTCTTTCACAATTTCTGCATCATCAAAAGGCTTTTCTTTTTTCCTCTTAGTACGTAAGTTACCTCATAAGTTGCTTCAGTGGCATTATTTCCATGTCTTATTGCTGCTTAAAAGAATTGTCTTCGTTTTTGTGTTTCACTTTTTAATTTCTGCATTGTAACCCTTCATGCCTCTTCCTCTAATTTAAAGTATTTGTGGTGCTTATGAGTGTTATAATGATGATGAGCAATGAATATCTTTAATGTTGATATTGTAGTATCACAAAGCAAGCAAATCATCTTATCTTTTGCAAAAACAAGATAATATTGCAATTCCCAATCCTCGTTAAAAAAAAAAAATCTGTTTTTTTTCTTCAGCATTCTATTGGTCTTTGACATGATGGGGTGTTAAGCAGGCAGAATTAAAAAAAAAAATACTGTCAAGCTGTGCAACTGTTCACTAATTCCACTTAAAACAGAAACACAGTGCACCACTGTCAAAAGCTGCTAACACACTGGCGTACTTTACCTCCATAAACTCTCACCAACCAGCTTCATGTAGAAATGGTGACATTCAGGCAGGGGAACTTAGAACTAAATAATGAGTACAACAGCCACCAAGTTAGCCCTTATGGCTTACTAATGTTCTAATTGTTCCAGTCAATCCGGGAGTATTATTTCATTGAAACTTATTTTGGCATTTAAAATATGTTCATTTAAAAAATAAAATAAAAATATAAAAGATGAACAAAATGTATTAATAAAATAAAAGGATTTGTTCTGTAAAATTTGGATTTAGTTAAAAGGCCACACTTAAGAACAGATAACTGCCTCTTTCAAAGAGAACCATATGGTCTTAAGGTCTCGGGTTCCTCATCCCTGTTTTGACATATTGTCTTATGGTTGTCATTCTCTTTAATGAAATTATTGATTGTTTCTATGATTTGTTCTTAGATCCACTTACACTTGAGGAATATTTAGTTTCCAATTAATTTTTAATCTATATTTCCATTGCCCTTATTAGATGTAATTTTTTTTTGCATTTATGATCTGAAAAGGATGCATTTAATATTTCTTCTTCTCCGCATTTGATTTTGAGATTTTTATGCCCTAACCTATGGTCAGTTTTTGTGTAGGTACAATATACTACTGAGAAAAAAAGGTATATTCTTTTCTATTCCCATTAGATTTTCTCCAAAAATCTATCATATCTGACTTTTTTAAAATTTTATTTACCTCCTTAGTGCTCAGGCATGTGCAGGGTTCCAGCATTGGTGTGGTGTGCTGATGTAAGTGGATGATTTGTCTAGGGTTACACTGAAGGATGTGGTAGTCCCCACACTACCATCTGCCCATTCTCCTGGCTACGTTGAGGCACTTGAGAGATTCCAGTACTCATATCTGTTGCCTGGCTGCGCTGAGGCATATGGTGGGGGAAGGCGTTCCTTGTATTGGTGTTTGTTTATTCCATCCCTCTGGGGCTCAGGACTTCCTACTTGCTTTCTGAGATGGGATTTGCTGCTTTCTTGCCATCCAGGAGAGCACTTCCCTATAACCTGAGTGGGACAGACCTTTCCTGCTGCCCTTCCTGGCTAAAAAATTGTCTTAATTGATCTTTTTGCTGGTTCTGCTGTTTCAGGGTCTGTTTTGGGGCACTAAAAATACTTTGGAGGTGAATGTGGTCAGAAAAGGCAATTTTCTGCTTACTGTGACATCTTGGCTCCCAGAAGTTGGATCTCCAGACTTTGACATTATAAGCAAATTTTGCATCTCCCACACCTATTGTCACTTTTGTACTGATTCCTTTTTTTTTTTTTTTTGAAATGCCACTCTTGTCTCTCCTCTCCTTCCTCTCCACCCAATTGGCACTGTAAAACTTTTCATGGTATTAAGGAAGTAGCAAAATTGACTGGCAAAGTAACCATATGAATAACATATATAACATTCTTCAACTGTACCTCCCCATCTATTTGCCAAGAAGAGGCGAATAGGCTTCATTTTTCTTTTCTGGGAAGTGAATTATTCATTACAAGTAATCTGAGTTAACCTGTCAATTACTGATGATTTCATTTACACTGTTGTAGTTATCATGTACATTTTTCTATTGGTTCTATTTTCTTTATACTGCATCACTTCCTCGAAGCCTTCCCATGTGTCACCGAAAGCCTAGGATTAATTTATTATTTCTAGGTTTTCAGTGTCTGGGTCAATGAATCAATAAATAAACATATAAAGTACCTAAAATACTGGCCAGGGACAGAACTGTGTGAGGGAGTTTTTTGAAATGCTGCTTAGCCAGCCGGATATGGAAAGAAAAATACAGGTGCCTTGTCCTACGAACACAGTGGAAATTCCAGCCCTCACTCAGCTATTTTTTGAAGGGGCATTTACTTATTGATTTATTTTTATTGATTGGTTGATTAATTGATTTTTATTATTTATTTTTAACACAGTTTATAACAGATAAAGCAATTCCAACTTTTGGTCAGGTGATACTTCTTTTTAAAGCATTTACACTATGGACCACAAAAGAAATGTTTTTTTAAACATTAACCAACTGAGACACAAATAATATTGATGTTGCTAACTTCACAAGCTCTCAACCTAATTGTCTCCACAGTATTGCTAAGAATTAAAGGACCCTAACTTAGTGCTGTTGGTCTAAAGTCCTATGCCTAATAGCTTAATTTTAGACAGCCTCGGATGTTCCCCTACCCATAATCTATAATTGAATAGATCTGGTATTAAGCTTACAAACCTTTTGACCACAAGAAATTGCCACCAATAGTAAGGACATTGCAGGGATACAATATCTCCTCAACTTCATGTTAATTCCAGGCAGGATTAGATTATCCATGAAGTGTT
This sequence comes from Bettongia penicillata ogilbyi, assembly GCA_023548195.1. Classification (NCBI taxonomy): domain Eukaryota; kingdom Metazoa; phylum Chordata; class Mammalia; order Diprotodontia; family Potoroidae; genus Bettongia; species Bettongia penicillata. The sequence goes on along the minus strand of JAJHZJ010000089.1, from coordinate 13,866,136 downwards.
ATTTATTAATCTTAGTGTAGGTTTACTGGCCTTTTTCTTTTATCTATAATTTACTTTAAGAGATTAACAAATTAAAATTCATCTTTCTAACAGTATTTAAAAGTCAGCCATGATATTTAATGCAATTTGTGTCCAACACATCTGTGCACACCAGGGTCCCTCTGACATTACTCTTAATAATCTTCCTCATTCTCCCAATCAACATATCTGTCACTAATTCAAGGGAATGCTTAATTTCTTGCTTCTTTCTAGAAAGAGAAAAAAAGGTGATAACTTTTGTGGATTGATCTTTAACTACTTTTATACCTAACATGTCCTACTGCTGCAGGGTCCTCTGGGGGAATAAATATGGAGTGACTTCAGAGTGAGACCTCTTATAAGACTTACATGGTATAGCTCTGGGGTATTATTCACTTGTTTGAAAATGGAACCCAGTCATTTTGGAGGTGGGGCCAAGATGGCAGGGTAACAGCACTCACTTTCTGGAGTGCTGATCCCTAGTCCAGCCAAATACCTGTAAAAAATGGCTCTAAACAAATTCTGGAGATGCAGAACCCACAAAATGAGAGAGTGAAGCAAATCTCCAGCCCAAGATAGCCTAGAAGGTCACCCAGAAGTGTCCATTGTGCCACCATGCGGACAGGGTGCAGTCCAGTCATGGGCCATGCTGGCACAGACAGGACCTGACCAGGCCTTGGGGAGAGTGAATCTCTTACAACTGTGGCAGTTTCCAGATTTCAGGACCCCAAAACGCTGAGAACAAATTGGAAGGTCAGTGGAAAAAGCCTGTGTGATCAGTGTGGGAGAGTGGAGTGGTCCAGCCCCAGCCCCAGGGTGGCTGACAGGGAAGGGGACAGAGGAATCCAAGGCAGCCATAGCAGCAACAGGGGCAGAGAAAGCAACTGTTTCTGGAGCTCTAAGCCCATAGATTGTGGGGGAATCTATTGGATGACAGTACACTCCCCCTACCCCCACTGGAAGCAGAGATCTACCTTGACAAAGAACTCAAAAGTCAAGTAAATGACTGGGGAAATGAGCAAAAACTGAAAAAAGAATCAGATTATGGCTTCTTACTTTGGTGACAAGGAAGACCAAAACAAGGAAGACAATGAAGCCAAAGCTCCTCCATCCAAAGCCTCCAAAAAAAATGTGAATTGATTTCAGGACATTGAAGATCTCAAAAAAGATTTTGAAAATCAAGTAAGAGAGGTAGAGCAAAAATTGGGAAGAGAAATGAGAGTGATGCAAGAAAAGCATGAAAAATGAGTCAACTGTTTGCTAAAGGAGACCCCCCCCCAAATGCTGAAGAAAATAGCACTGTAAAAAATAGACTAACCCAAATGACAAAAGAGATCCAAAAAGCCAATGAAGAGAAGAATGCCCTAAAAATTAGAATTGGCCAAATGGAAAAGGAGTTCCAAAAGCTCCCTGAAGATATTAATTCCCTAAAGATTAGAATGGAGCAGATGGAAGCTAATGACTTTATGAAAAATCAAGAAATTATAAAAGAAAACCAAAGGAATGGAAAAGAAGCAGACATGTGAAATATCTCATTGGAAAAACAACTGATCTGGAAAAATAGATCCAGAAGAGACAATTTAAAAATTATAGGACTACCTCAAAGTCATGATCATTAAATTTTTGCCTACATATCATCTTTGAAGAAATTATCAAGGAAAACTGCCCTGATATTCTACAACCATAGGGTAAAATAGATATTGAAAGAATTCACCAATTACCTCCTGAAAGAGATCCCAAAAGGAAAACTCCTAGGAATATTGTAGCCAAATTCCAGAGCTCCCAGATCAAGGAGGAAATATTGCAAGTAGTCAGAAAGAAACAATTTGAGTACTGTGGAAATACAACAGGATAACACAAGATCTAGCAGCTTCTACATTAAGGAATTGCAGGGCTTGGAATATGATATTCCAGAAGTCAAAGGAACTAGGATTAAAACCAAGAATCACCTTCCCTGCAAAACTGAATATAATACTTCAAGGGAAAAAACAACCCTTCCATGAAACAGAGGACTTTCAAGCATTCTTGATGAAAAGACAGGGCTGAATAGAAAATTTGATTTTCAAACACAAGGGTCAAGAGAAGCATGAAAAGGTAAATAGGAAAAAGAGATAATAAAGGACTTACTAAAGTTGAACTGTTTACATTCCTATATGGAAAGATAATTTTTATAACTCTTGAGACTTTTCTCAGTACTAGGGTAGTTGGAGGGATTATATACACATAGACAGAGGACAGGGTGAATTGAATAGGAAGGGATGATATCTAAAAAATAACATTAAGGGGTGAAAGAGGAGTATATTGGGAGAAGAAAGGGAAAAATAGAATGGGGGAAATGACCTCTCACACAAAAGAGGCAAGAAAAAGCTTTTTCAATGGAAGGGAGGGGAGGTGAGAGAGAAAAAATGAATCTTACTCTCATCACATACGAAAGGAATAACATGCATACTTAATTGACTATGAAAACCTATCTTACACTACAGGAAAGTAGGGGAAAAGGGGAGAAACAGAGCGGGGAGAGATGATAGAAGGGAGGGCAAATGAGAGGGCGTCATAATTAGAAGTAAATACTTTTGAGGAAGGATAGGGTAAAAAGAGAGAATAGAATAAGTAGGGGCAGGATAGGATGGAGGGAAATATAGATAGTCTTTCACAACTTGACTTTTATGGAAGTCTTTTGCACAAGTACAAATGTATAACATATCGAATAGCTTGCCTTTTCAGTGGGGATGGGAGGGGAGGAAGGAAGGGAGAGAAATTAGAACTCACAGTTTTAAAAACAAATATTAAAAATTGTTTTACATGCAAGTGGGAAATAAGATATACAGGAAATTAGTTATAGAAATATTTCTTGCCCTCCAAGAAAATAGAGGGGATGGAGACAAGAGAAGGGAGGGATGTGATAGAAGGGAGGGCAAATTAGGGGGAAGGGGTAATCAGAATGCACCCTGTCTTGGGGCGGGTGGAGGGGAGAGATGGGGAGAAAATTTGGAACTCAAAATCTTATGGAAATGAATGTTGAAAACTAAAAATAAATAAATTTTAAAAAAGCAGTTTGGTAAAAAAAGAAAAGAAAAGAAAAGAAAAAAAAGAAAAGAAAAGAAAAGAAAAGAAAAGAAAAGAAAAGAAAAGAAAAGAAAAGAAAAGAAAATGGGACCCAGTCAGAGATTCAGAGATGTCAAGTCCCCATGTAGCTGTGGCAAAGCTACAGTTGTGTGGTTTAATATTAGCTACATAAAGGACAGTTAGAGTATGCAAAAGGGGTATATATAAGCTAGACACAGTTTTCCAAAAAAGCAAATAATACATATTGGTTCAATTGTTATTTATTCAACAGAAATGTTGTCTTAGTTTGAAGAATTTGAAAAGGGATGTGAGAGTGTGTGTTTGTGTGTGTTTGTGTGTGTGTAAGACTTGGAAGGGACCTCAAGACCATCTTACTCAAGCTACAAGTATGGAATCCCTGTTATGCGATAACACGACAACTGCTCATTCAGTTTTTACTTGAAGGTTTCTGGTTTCTGGTGAGAAACCTGCTTCTCTAGACAACTCATTCTTCTTTTGACTGCTACCTATAATTTTTTTATACTGTTTTATGGTAATTTTCTTTGATGGAATCATCTATTGTTTCTGAGTTGTTCTCTGACCCACCAATTATTTAGAATTAAGTGATTTAGTCTTTGTTTTTAGTTAAAATCCTTTAACATTCCATTTCTATTTACAATTTTTACAGTGCTATGGTCAACCAACTATTTGGCCTATTAGAAAAATAAATGAATAGAAACCAATCTTCAACCACTCCTCCCTCCATTCTGTTCCAGTTTTTATTTTGTTTGGGGTTTTTGTTTTTTTGGCCTGGTCACTCTTAGCATGTGAACAAGCTAAGAGGGGGAGGATAATGTTCTTTCTGTACAGCACATATATCATTGTTCTTAGTAAGAATTATATGGTTTTTATTCAGCATAGTTCCAATCATTTTAAGAGGATTAATGTAACTTACTGAATTTTAAGTTCAGGTGGTGATTTTCCTTAAAGTAATATTTTTGGTAAACCTACTTTAATTTAATTTTATTTTTTTAAGACTAACCAAAGAAGAAAAATAAGACATACTGTTTTGTGTGGAAACTTTTACCTTATGGTCATATAATATTTTTGCTTTTATGCTAGATCACCTTTCACATTTTTTTCATTGATTCCTTTGCTAATCTTGACCTTTTTGTTCTTTCAGATAAATTTTGGTCTTAATTTTTTTTAGCTTTCTAAAGCTATCTTCTGTAAAACAACTACAACGTAACATTTGCTCAAATCTAGTTCAATGGCAGCTCTTCCATTATCGATGACTTTTCAAAGAGCAATAATAGTTAACTGAGTAGTGATACCTGTCAGATTTTTAACTATCCTGGTATATAGTTCTTTTGGGCCAAGTGACTTTACTTGGGCTAGGCTAGGTAAGTGCTTTCTTACTATATATTAATTTATCCTGGGTTTCTACTTTCTGCTAGCCTTTTTTTTCTGTTTTTTTTGAGCACAAAGGTTTTAGCCAAAAAAAAAAAGAGAGAAGCAAAATGAGAGTTGAATGGTTCTGCATACTCTGTCATCCATTATCTACAATATAGCTTTAAAAAAAAACAAACAAAAAAGCAAAAAAACAAAAACACAAAGAAAAGAAGCTTCTTTTTTGACCTTAGCTTTCCTTTTCTAATTTTAGCTAAAGATGAGATTTAGCTTTTCTGAAATCACTCATACAGGACCCTACCACATTTTAAAATTCATCTTCTGTGCTTCTGTGCCTATCCTCTCTCTCCCTCTCTCCCTCTCTCTCTTTCTTTCTCCCTCCCCTCCTCCCATCTACCTGTGTATATTGTGCTGCTGATCATTTTATTCTTTATCAGTTACTACAAGTCTTTCTAACCTTCTTTGAATTCTTCATATTTATTATTTCCTACTAGTTAATTATATTCCATTATATCCATATGGAACAATTTGCTCAGCTATTCCTCAATCAATGGGAGCTTGTTTTCATTTTCTTGTTTTCACAAAAAATACTTCTAAAACATTTTGGAATATTGCATATCACTTTTCTTATCTCTCCCTTGATTTTTTTTTCAGCTCCAAGACTGAAGAGCATAGGCTTGAGATAATCTTTATGGTCCCTTCCAACTCCAAACCGTACTTCCTCACAGTCTGTGATCGCTTTTGCAAAGCATACCTGACTGTTTTCTACTACGCAGTTCTTTAAATGTTTTGAAAACCTTAAATGATTTTATAAATATAAATGAGCTATTATCATTAGTCTACAATAATATCGTTTTTTACACATACAATTTTATATATTTCTTCTCTTTCCAAATATCAACTCCTAAAAGGTATTTTATTCCTTAAATCCAATTCTTAAATATTCAGTCTCACTGAAAATTCATTAAAGAGATTCACTATAGTGATTAAAGTTTTTTTCCTCACTCCCTCTCCCTCAAATGAAACAAACACCAACTATTTGGCCTATAAGAAAAATAAATGAATAGAAACCAATCTTCAACCACTCCTCCCTCCATTCTGTTCCAGTTTTTATTTTGTTTGGGGTTTTTTTTTTTTTTGGCCTGGTCACTCTTAGCACGTAAACAAGCTGAGAGAGGGGAGGATAATGTTCTTTCTGTACAGCACATATATCGTTGTTCTTAGTAAGAATTATATGGTTTTTATTCAGCATAGTTCCAATTATTTTAAGAGGATTAATGTAACTTATTGAATTTCAAGTTCAGGTGGTGATTTTCCTTAAGGTAATATTTTTGGTAAATCTACTTTAATTTTATTTTTTTAAGACTAACCAAAGAAGAAAAACAAGATATACTGTTTTGTGTGGAAACTTTTACCTTATGGAAGAGAATAAGATTTCTGACACATTTAAGAATGTCATCATGAATGATATTAACAAATTGCAATGGCAATTAAAAGTTGACTTGCAGGATACACCTTCCCCTCCAAATTTGAGCAACCACAAATAATTTGCATCCAGGGACTAGAGTTGCTTCTGATGCCTTAACTAAATTGACTGTAATAACAGAGTCCCTAATTTAAAGAATATGCCAAGAAAAATAATTATGCCTCTACAGCTTTTAGGGATTTCAGTTTCTCTGGAGCGTTTCTGTCCCCACCAGGGTACAACAAATGATTAAAATATTTCATTAATTAATGTGTATTATACACCCACTCACAACACAGAAATAGTAGATGTTTTGACAATAAAATATAGAAAAATAAAATATATCCTTTATAATAAAATGATAGAGATGATAGTCATAAACATACTCTTTAAAAACATTCTTTTATTTGAAATGAATATAGACTTTAATTTTAAGACTTCAAAACATCACTCACCTACATATTTTTCTGGTCATACCTGTACTCAAATAAAAATTATTTTATACTTTGTTAAGTTCATTTTTTAAAACAATTTAAAAAGTAAAAAATATCTTTCACATTGATACATGTACTTATAATTCTAAATGTGTGCCAGCCATTTTAAGAAAAAGGCAATTATTGTTTTTTTTTTAATTTTCCTCTAATTATCACTCTTTGTAGCCCTTATAAACTAAATAATTCATACCTGTTGTTGATAGTTCACCTTGAAATTGAGGTAGTAACAGCAATATCTCAGTTCTGTGGGTTTGAAGACTTATAAAAGAGAAGAGGGCTTTATAGACTTTGAGTCTATTATAACCCTTATGTGGAAGAGAAGGGAGGAGGAAAACATCCACACCTCTAGAGGAGGAGGGGTTTATAATGGCGATGAAAGGGAAATCATTTTAAGTCCCCTGTTTTTTCATCTATTCACTTTTTTCTTTATCTCTTTAACACAAAATTCAACTTCCTGGTAATAGGATCAATTTGTTGACAAACACACTGTAAAATCTAAATCAAGGTTAGCATAGGTATTAGGACTGGATCTATTATTTCACTGGCACAGAAAACTCCTGAATGAGGCTTCTAGGAATGTACGAGAGGTAACAAGGGAAATAGGTATGGAATAAACGGCCATCATGATACAGACATTCTGGGAGGCTACTAAAAGGAAAATAGACAGGAAGGTATTATGGCATCCCATGTATCTAAGAGGGGCTTTCCTACCACCCCTGAAATCAAAACCAGGACAGTTTCAGTTGTACTTGAAATCTCTTTATTTTCCCTAAAGGTAACTTTCTTGTCTTGATATCTTCAGTTAAACAAAGAAAATAAGATCTATTGAAACTGAAGGCAATTTAGAGAATTTTTAATAGCCTTTTTTTCTTCTAATGTATAAATTTTAATTTTTTTTATAAAAAATGCTATTCCATGTTTCCTCATGGAGTGTTAGTCACTTTAGCCAGCAGAAAGCTGATTAGAATGAGTTGCTATTTAAATCTCTCACACTCCCAACGCCGTCTGTCTCTCCCTCTGTGTCTCTTTCTCTGTCTCTTTCTTTCTCTCTCTTCAAAACACTGCCTCTACCAGAGAATGATTAATGGTATAGAAGTCTCTAAGGTCCCTAAGACATTGCCTCAATTCAGAAAGATAGTCCCATGGGAGAATATTGTTTTCCATCTTACCGATCTTAATATAATGTGGCAAATTTCCAGAAGTTTTAGCCTTTATTTGCTGATGGAGGGGAACAGTTGGGACATCTTTCAAATGATGCCACAGGGTGAAGGCACCCAAACTTCATTGTATCTAAAACTTGGAAGAAGCTGGAAATCAGCAATCTCTAATATGTGAGAGCATATTAAAGATTTTTTTTTTAGTTCTACTAAAAATATTAAGAAGTAATATTCCTCTAGTCTAAAGTTACTTCAGGATTTTTCCATTTATGAAAGTGTATCAAGAATAGTATGTTGAAAGGTCAAAAATGATAGCTAAAATCCAGGAAAATGGATTAAAAGTGGCAACCAAACTTAGAAAGATCTATATTTCACAGTTAGTTAAAATCATTGCTTTCTTCCTTTCACAGAAGGGATTAGATTAATGATTCTTCTAAAGGCAGTCCCTTCTTTCCCCATTGGAGGGATTTTTGATTACTTTGATTACTTCAGGGCATTTGTGACAAACTAGGAAGGCAGAGTTCGTGAGGTGAATGCTCAAAGAGGGATAAGTGGTTTTATAAAGATGGTTTTCTAGGAGTATTCACTAAAGATTAAAGAACTATTTTCCTATTAGATTGAATAGAATGTTAATCTGAAACTATTTTTTTAACAGTTTTGTGACATTTTTCTTGTTCAACATTCCTGTATTACTTCAAATTCCTAAATTATCTTGGTGGAGTGATATCAGAAAGCATGGTGATGGTGAAGAAGGGACTATGCAATTTTGGACTTTTTTTCTCTAAGCAAGAAATGCTTGGGTTTTGAATAGTGCTAAATAAATAAAAACTGTTTGTGGCAGACTTGGGCCCAAAACACAGAGTGCATATTAACATTACTTTATTCAATGCTGCGGCTAGCACAGTCCAGCAGGTCCAGGGTGGTTACGGGGCTCACAGAGCGAGGATGAAAAGACAGGTGGGACACAGCAATCTGAACAAGCTGAGTTTATACTAGACATACTGAGCCAATAAATCAGCGGATTGGGGTGCTTAAATAGTAAAAAACCATAAGGGTAGCGATTGAGGCATGAAACAGAACAGATTGTGATAAGTAGAAAGGGAGGCCTCAAGGCCTCTTTATCAGAATGTTATCCTGTATAGTAGGGGCCCTGATTCCTGGAACTTCAACACCCAAATTCAAGGATGTGCACCTGAGAACAATATATCACTTAACTTCTCAAGTCAGCTACTCTCCCTTGGAGGAGGGGAACTCTTGATAAGGGGCTCTTTCAAACCCCTCAAGGTTCTCTACATCTCCCCCTTTTTGTTTTACAGTGACTCTTTCCTATTCATCTGAATATTGAATGCTGGGTTATGTATAGTATTGATGATCAAGGACAGCAGGGCAGGAGCACAGATACAAATACAAAATACTCTTGCAAGGCCTATGACCAACAGCCCAAGGTCTTGTGCAAGGTCACTTAAAAACCCAAATGCTCTGTTTATCACATATGCAGTCTGTTGTGCAGCCTCGGGTGGATCCAAGTCGCTATGACTTCTGCAATCATCAATAATCTGAACAATTTGTTCCAAATCGTCCATATCCATAGTTACATTATTAACATTCCATAATCCTCTTAAGTGATTGGCAATTTTGGTAAAATTATAACGGGTGTCATTACAATTCACATTTAACAAACAAAAATGGGTAAACCTATAATCACATTTCAATCTACTATATAAGATAAGAATCTCAACTTGTTCATTAATTTCTATTACACCTCATTGTAATTCATTAGTAACCTGATAAAAATCCTTATTAATTTTTTCTTATACTTGAAATGCCCTTGTAATGTTTCTGGACAATTGCTCTAAATATTTGGCTTGTTTAACTTCTGTTTGTACACTCATAATACCTTCTGTTAAAGCTACACTACTAGCAATAATGGCTACTAAAGCAATAATTCCAAAAATAATACAGAAAATACACTTTTTTTTTTATGAGAAAGCAATTTTCTGCAAAGTAAATCGATAGTCTCATCTTGAGCTTGATACCACTGAGTCTCCTCGGCCGGAAGGAGAGCGAATGGACTCCATCCATAACAAACACCTTTTGGCCTCCTACTTTTTCATTTATAGAAGCATTCACAGAGCAATTCAAACAAGTGATATTGAAAGTGTTGTCCCCTCATGCACAGTCCCATTATCCTACAGAAATGCGTACTCTCCTCCCAAACAAGCAACAATCATTGTATTATATGTGAATGTTCTAGGTCCTACTTTATAATTGGCACTGACTGAACTTAGAGCTGTTGCTATTTTCCACAATTGCTTATTTTGCCATCCCTTAGGCCCTATCCCATTAGACTTGGGGTATCCCCCATTAGAACATGCCTTCCATATACCCATGTGAGTACATGAGGAGTCATTATGCCAAGATACATAGGTTGCATCCCAGTATTGTATACACTGGGGTGTATTACCCCTACAGTCCAAGAATGGTGAATCAGTGATGCCCTCAGGCCAAAATTCTGTCTGTGCAAGACATCTGAAACACTCCTTGGGTCGTGTTACACACATCCCCTTGGAGTTCTAGGAGGGTGGTGGTCAAGTTCCAAAAGTGTTGGGGTTGATCATTGGTGTTCCTACTGCCGAATCACCTGAGAGACAGTTGACTGCCAAATTCATTAAAATGAAAGTAAGCATCAGTAACATAGCTATAAGTAATGTTCTGTAGGTAAAAACAGTCCGTGCTGTTACTCCTCTGGCTGCTAAAGCAGACTGGAGGAGTCTCTACAAGACCACTAAAACTGAAGGAGATGGACTTATTTAGGGCCGGGAAGCCCCCTTCATCAGAGGTTGCAAACTCATGATTAAGGTAAAAGGAACCATTACCCTTACCATGCAGTATGACCTCTGGTATAAATAGATCCATTCCCACCACCTCTACGCAGGAGGGATTTTTCCATAAAATCCATTTTTTGTCAGCCTTAGCCAGATTAAGGGAATTCAGCAAAAAGAGGAGTCCAGTGAGGGTCTGTTTGGTATCTCCTTTAGCCTTTCCTCTTCTTCTGCACCCTGGCAGGCCTTTTTGTACAGGCACAGCTTCTGTATCCTCTTGGACAGGTCTCCTATCTCTTTCTTGGACCCACACAACTCCATCATCTGTGGAGACAGAAAAAAATCCTCTCCCTCAATTACCACCCTATCAGGTCCTCTCCACACCTCATTGCCATCCTTTCACAACACCTGTTGCTGCTGGGGTGCAATCTGCTTTTTACTAATAATTCTGATATCATTATGGCCAAAAAATGAAAAGAATTTTTGTGAATGAGTAAGGTTGTCATAATCTAAGGTTAAGTTGTTAACAGTATATACGGCCTGTGCCAATTGTTCCCGAGGGGACCTACCAAGCGTTCCTCCTTTTTGTTTTTGAAGGAACAGGTTGAGAGTTTTATTCTTCCTTTCCACTATTGCCTGACCCATAGTGTTATATGGTATTCCTGAAATATGATTTGTAAAGAGAAATGTAATATTAGAACTGGGGCCCAAGTATATGCACTCAAGTACCCCACCTTGTCCCTCTTTAAACAGATGGGACCCAACATATTTTGGGATAAGGGATGAAGGTCTCGGCTTCTGAAACTGCTTCCTGCTGAGACTGGATGTAGAGCTGCCTCACAGGGTCCCAACATTGGAGGGGTTGGATCTTTAACCAATATGAGGAACGTGATGATTCAGAGGGTGATAGGTGATGGTCTTGGACAAAGAAACCTAGAAGACATGAATCTGGCACAGAGATTACACAAACAAGGACCAAAAAGGAGTAAGAATAAAATAACTAGAAGCGAGGTGGATGTGAGAATACTGTCAGACTTCCTCACACTCTCTTGACATACTTAGTAACTACCTAGGGATAGGAGAAGCTTGGATGTGTCCCATTTGTCCCCAACCTCCTCATCTGCCTTCTATATGTTTTGATCAAGTTTGTATTTAGCTTTCCAAATCTCTGGAACCGATCATTCAGCCTGCTTCAGTTTCCTTTATATTTCTGCCATATACAAGATAGTGCATAAGTTATTACTGATCACTAGCAGAGCTGTATTGTCTTAAACAAAAGATATTTCTAAGTTGAATCTCACAACTGAATAGATGATCATCATTTTTTCATCGGCTTGTTTATCTTTTTCTGATTATATTCACTCTGGAAGAAAAAAACTTTAGAAATTAAGTTGTTAATAAGTTCACACATTAATTTTAATTTTTGCTTGTTAAAACAGCAAGATCTTTTCTGCTTTATAGATCATTACATACTAAGTAGCAATACCTTATCTTGAAAATGAAAATTTTAGTAAGCTTTAGCCTTATTTTGAAAAATATTTCTTCTAAAAATATTTCTTGCTCTTTGTTTTCAACAGCTGACATTTTATCATGATGTTAAGAGAGCTACTAAACTTTTATAAAGAATATTAGGTGAAACCTTTTAAAAGGATAGTTGATATTTTTGAAACAAAAATAAACCTTTTAAAATTAAAATTTATTAAAACTTGGTATAAAAATGTCCTTAAGTAATATAAATTCCCAAAGTATTATAACAAACCAAATTCTTAGGTATTACAGAATTCCTAGATATTACAAAATGGTTTAATAAAAGTGCATAATAGAATCTCACAATGGTAACAGTAAGAGACTGATTACAGAAAAAATAACACATTACTGCTTTTAAAATCCTTTAAACAATAGGGACATCTTAAGGTGAGTTTTAAGTCATTTACATAAATTTCTGAACATGTTCCAATTTCAGATAAAAATAATGTTAAGTTTTCCAGTAAGATTACACAAAAGGACTCATATGTTATACTGACTACTTGTAATTGATCATAGAAGTTTGCTATAGAAGGAAAAAATAGGGACACGTGACATAGCAAATATGATAGGATAAAACATCTTTGACTCTGTTTGAATTCAGATAGGAGTGAAATCATGCAGTATCTGTATTATAGCCAGACTCAGGAATAGTCAGGTGGGAAACATTCCTTTATAAAAGGCTACAATAGGGAAACTGACCAGGAAGATCCCATCCTAGATTGAGTCTAGTGTTTCCTCTCTAGATACAAATTTCACCTGATAACAGTACAGGATGCAGGATCCCAGTCCCTCTGAGTAACTTGTGGCATATTCTCTCAGATACTGATTTAATGCAGCCAACTATACCCAAATTCAAACTTAAACAAAAAAATTTATGGTCCCAAATGCTTTTACCTTAAACAGCAAATTTTATTAATCACAACTTAAAGCCAAATAGTTATTTGTGTTCCCATGGAGTTGCAATAAGCAATGAAGATTAACAGGACTCACATACATAAGAGATTCCATTTAAGATCCTTCCTTCTCAAATTTAAAACTTGTCCTGATATAAAAGTCAATTGTTAAAAATATTTTCTATCTATTACAACTTTTGAGCAAGTCATATTCATTGTTTATGAATTATATAAGCTAAACAAATTTCTTTCTTAGGACTGATGACCTTGTCCACATGAAAGGGGCGTTGGCAGTTTACAAAATAAAAGGAATTGGCATAAATCGCATGCCTGCCAACCCCCAAACATATAGGAGGACTGTTCTCAATGGGCAGAACCAATCTAAATAAAATTTTTACTCCATTCATTTCTTTCCACACACAGTAATCAATTAACAATTTTAGCATTAAAACAGCAACTTCAAAAACTTAGTTAACAATCTTACGACTTTTATAAATGATAACCAAATTATTTTAGCTGTAACTTCTTTAACAAGCAAAGGTGAAAACACCTGGTCTTCTAAATGGCAATTACAAAACATTATAAGATAAGGTTAGTAGGACTTATAAAATTTTAAAGAACATAACTGGCTTTACACAATTTTTCCAACATGTTTTAGTTTCAACAAAATTCAGATTACAAATTGCTTTCTCTAACACCATTTCTAGATTATAGAGTAAAATAAAAATCTTAATGGTTCTAAGTTTTACTCAAGAAAATTTCACATCTGTGTCCACTCTTTAAAAATGTTTTTGAAAGAAAAAGTTATGAAATTGCAAGCAGAAGTGAGGGAGACTGGAACAAAGTCCAGTGGCATCTAGTCCCCTCCTTTCCACTTGGAAGTTCAAAGCTACATCTCTGAGGTATCTTTTTTCATTTTCAGATTTATGCATTTTTTCAATTTGCCTTAGTGCTAAATAATACAACAAATTCTGACCTGTCTTTAAAATCCAATTAGGAATGACATATTTCACTTAAAATATGACCAGAATAACTACCTTGTGGTTGTATCCCATATACAAAAACTTTTCTCTTTTAGATGAGGCATGAGATAATTAAAATGCTATTCAATCTGCCTTTCTGATATGAGGGGAAAAATTACCCTGATTTCTTCTTGTCTTTCTCACCACCTTCACAACCTGGCCAGGGTTAGAAGATAGAAAGAGAGAATTTTACCAACAACTTTCCAATAAATTCCAAAACTTTTATGCTTTCCTTAAACTTCATACCCATGTTGTACTCCTACTGGGCTTTGATTAAAGCCCCTTTAAAACTGCACATACATTATTTCCTTGCATTTCTTATCTAAAACTGCATTTAGCAATCGTATAAACTAAATAATATAAGATTAGTTTCTCTCTTTCTCCCATTTTCCTCCCTGATGCTGAAGCCATCAGAGAGAAGGGAGGAGGGGGAGGAAAAGAGATAACATTCCAAATTCCAGCTACAATGGAGCCAGCCATAATAACTCACAAACATACACACACAGAGAACATGTAAAGACAGAACACATATACAGACAATAAAAAAAAAAAAGGACCCAAAAACTGAGAAAAAATTGTCAGAAATTCTCTGGACAAATTATAACTTTGGCTTATTTTCTATCACTGTGTTCCAAACATCTTTCATACAATTCAGATTTCCAACTAAGTAGTCTTGTCCTTCAAGAGTGGTTTAGCTATATTGCACCAATCAGTGGGGTATAAGGCTGTTTGAGAAATACTGTCTAGAAGAGACTGAATGTAAAGATTATCTGGTCCATAATTGAGTAATTTCTTTGAGAATTTAAAATCCAGAGGGGAATGTTCTCTTATAGTCACTCCTGGGTTATAGGGAAGTGGGGTTTCTATTAATACCAATGTTAGCCTCATTTCCAAAAAATATTCCTTCTCCTCTTTCTGTGGCTTGCCAAAAGACTTTTTGTACAATCCCTTCAGGCTCCTGGATTTTTTCACAAACTTGTGATCCAGACTTGTAGAATGGAGGAGCAGTGGGAGGAGGAGACTCTATTTTAAATTTTTGTGTAACACACTTTATCAGGTCTTCCTTCTCTTTTGTACTAGGGGCTGCATCTACCTTTATTGTTTTTGTGGCAATGATACTTGTTTGGGTTTCTATAGACATATTTTAAGTACATTCCAAATTGAAAATATTGTAACAGGAGAAGCACTTGGTCTGACCTCTCTATAATACTCACTCATTAGATTGCCTACTGTTTCCCACTTTTCAAGATTTATAGTCCCTTCCTCTGGGTCCTTCATGCCTTTCACAACATGACTACTTCATGACCCCATGATTACTTCATCTGTCTCTTTTAAATGCCTGGGCTCTAGCCTGTTGCTAAAGTGAAACTAATTTCACAGAGCTCAAAGTGAAAGTGACTGTGCCAAAGAAGCGGCCCCTTCCAGGCCTTCCCTTCACCGTTTTCCTGCGTGCTACTTTCCCCTTCAGCTCCGGGGGTTCTCCTCTGGTCTTGTGACATGAACCAGACTCTCCTGTCTAGAATGGGTGGGGCCCCTCTTGAGCACCAGATGTTGCAGCCAGCACAGTCCAGCAGGTCTGGGGTAGTTACAGGGCTCACATAGTGAGGATGAAAAGACAGGTGGGACATGGCAGTCTGACTGGACATACTGGGCCAATAAATCAGGGGATCAGGGTGTTTAAAAAGTAAAAAAAAAAAACATAAGGGTAGCGATTGAGGCATGAAACAGAACAGATTGTGATAAGTAGAAAGGGAGGCCTCAAGTCCTCTTTTTCGGAATGTTATCCAGTATAGCAGGGGCCCTGATTCCTGAAACTTCAACACCCGAATTCAAGAATGTGTACCTGAGAACAATATATCACTTAACTTCTCAAGTCAGCTACTCTCCCTTGGAGGAGGGGAACTCTTGATAAGGGGCTCTTTCAAACCCCTCAAGGTTCTCTACAATTCAGCAAACATGTGTCACTCATTAAGCACCAAAAGGAAGACCAGTTAATTTTCCAATTAAATACTTATTGAACAAACTAATATTTACTACCTATGCAACCTTACACAAGCCAAGATTTTTATATTCTTTGGTTTCTTAACCTGCAAAAATAAGAGGTTGGACCAAGTGGTCTCTGAGGTCCCTTCCAGCTCTAGATTTATGATACTATCATGACTTTTTTTTAAAAAGGAAAAGCAGGTTGTACATAACAGATCTGCAGTTTCATGTGCAATCATCCTTTAAAAAATATATAATGTGTTGTGGAAATGTTTGTTTTATTCCATAAATATAAAATAAATTTTTAAAACTACAGAAGAGAGACAGAGAGAGAGAAAGAGAGAGACAGAGACAGAGACTGAGGGAGAGAGGTGACAAAGTTGGTCATGGCATGCCAGAGAACTAGATGTTATTTTGTGAATCCTTTCTCCTAGGCAAGTTAACATCTAGCTTTTTCAGATAGATAATGCTACTAACCTGCATTGGTAGATGGGGTTTCCTCCACCAGAAATGATTATGCCAATGAAATCATAGCTCCAATTTCTGTCACCTATAATTTTATCAAATCTATTTTGTACTCAACCATTTCAGATTGAATTGAACTAAATTGATGCTTGAGTAGCAAAATATGTGGGGCTCTCTGAACTTTTTTTTTATGTTAAATGGGTTCTCACTAAAAAAAATGTTAAGAATCATTACTTAAAGAATCAATTCAATTCACCTAAGGTCACCAAATGTTTATCAAGGGCCTGCTATACACCAGGTTATATCCTAGGTAGCACCTAGGATATATCTGAGGGCATATCTGAGGGCAGAGAATCTACCCTCAAAAAGCTTATATTCTACTTGAGATAAGCAATATATACATCTTATTCATGGATTTTTCATAATACCTAGATCAGATCCAAGAACTCTATGGGTGTATATCAACTCATTCATAATAGTTCAGCATAGTTCTCAATCTCATATGCACTTAATGCAATAGCATAGTAAAGAAGTGTTGCAATAGGATATTTTCCCTATAAACCTAAGTCATACACACACCACCAGTGGTGAGAATAGGTACATAAAGGATTCATATACATTGGATATGCATAAGTACTACATAGCCTTTGCTGAACGTTGTTTTCTAATACTAGCTTATTTGTTTGTTTTTTAGGTACAATTTGTTTGCAACCTCCAGTCTGCTAAGGTATAGTGGCTAGAATCATTCTCTATAAGGTAAATGTGACACTTCTTTGACCATGGTCATCAAAAACCCATATCCTTAGACAAAAGTTATCTATTCACTTTTTTTCCTATGTCTAGGTGGAGCTCACAGCTCTCTATTATAGATAACTATCTAACTTAGGGCTGGACATTTCCAAGATCCTCTTCTGCAAGCATATATATATGGTAAGGAGCTTTAATACCTTTTTTATTATGCATATCTATCTGCAGCAAAATCTTATTGCTTTGGTGCTACATTTTGGCAGTTAAAAAATACTTGATTTCTCCTTAAAATAAATACAAAATAATACAAAGTAATTTCAGGTTGTACTTCAGAAATATCAATTTGGCAGTTGTATAGAAGATGAAACATTGGAAAGAGAAGAAACAGAGAGACTAAATTCAGAGGGTAATGTAATAATCTTTGCAAGAGGTGCTTAAGGGGCAAAGTTAAAATGAGGGCTATATAACTAGAGAGGACAGATGAGAGAGATTCGGTGGAGGTAGAATAGATAAAATTTGCCAACTGAGTAAAAATGATGAGGGAGAGACAGGGCACAGTAAAGGATGACTCTGAAGTTGTGCACTTGGCTGACAGGAAGGGTTGTGCTGCCCTCAGCTGAAATAGAGACGTTTGAAAGGGAAATGCATTTGAAAAGGAGGTACTAAGTTCCACTTTGGATATAGAGTTTGAAATGCTTAGTGGATATCCTGATGAAATTTGAGTCTGGAGCTCCGGAAGGTAAATATATAAATTTGGAAGTCTATCCATAGATGTTAAAGAAACAGGTGACATTTTATATGATCATCAGGAAAGAACATAGAAAGGGAAGAGGGCCCAGAACTGAATCCTAAAGTACACTAGACAAAAGAATGGGATATTGGTGATGACTCAGCAAAAAGGAGCCCATAAAGAAATGCTCAGACACCTAGGAGGGAGCTGTGGCAGGAAAACCCAAAGAGGAAAGAGTAGTCACAAGAATGAAGAATAAGAAAAGGCCTTTGGATTTAGAATTGGTAGCTCCTCCTCCATATCATAATTATAATGTATGGTGTTTATATCTCTTTATATTTTGCAAAGTGCTTATATATTATCTCATTTATAGTTCCCAGTAACCCTGCGAGGTAAGTACTAGAGGATTTTACAAATGAGGAAACTGAGGCTCATGAGGTTAACTGACTTGCCTGACATCATATAGTTCAGCAACAGAAAGAGGTTTTGAAGCGTAGTCTTCCTGATATCAAGTTCAGTGGTCTAATTATTTTGCTATGATGCCTTTTTCACTTCAGGAGAGTTACCGATTAGAAGAAATCGCTTTAAAGGATTTGGACTAAAAGTAGACACTGGCTGGAAAGAGCTTGTTTTTGGTAGTGGCTTGAAAAATGAAGTATCAATTTTTAAAATGCTTTCAAATTATTTTATCTAATAAAATAAAAAGGTTCTCTCCAATATCTCTGTTGTTCCAATGCAGCAACTGTATAAGGTCTAATTCCTTAGAGTATACGGAACAGGACAAATGATGTGTTTTTGTCATTAAAGGACTCTTTAACAAGTAGGCGGTTAGAAGCAACCCTATTAACCAGAACAGCTAATTAAAATACAGACCAGTGACTCAAACAGAGTCACCTGGAAGATTCTGAAGCCCATGGGGAAATCTGAATTTCTTCCTTCCCTGCCCCCTCAGGTGAAATACTACTTGTCAGTTAATGAAATATAACAGGAAATTAAAGGTTTACATTCAGAAACTACTATTGGGTTTTTCATTGCAACCCTGACTGATCTGAACAGTTTTTTGTTTTGTGCTTTAACCAGGTGCAAGGCATTTATTTTGCAATAAATAGAGGAAACAAGGAAACTCTATATCCTCAAATAAAATGGAAGCTAATCCTTTAACTTCAGGTTTCAGTCCTGGTGTTTTGAATGCAAAAAAAACCATGGAGTTATTTTTTTTCCAGCATCAAGTGAAGACTGGGGGAAAAGGTGACTCTTAAGTAAGAAGGTGAAATCTCTGACAAAGCATTGAGTTTGCCTCAACTAATTTTTAAATTTTCTTTCATGCTAGAGATGGTTTTTAATAAACATTTCCTTTGCTGTCCTTTCTTTCCCCATTTTACTATTTTCTTTTTGTAATTTAAAATTCCATTTTAAAGTCTTGAAATAACAAGGGTATTTCTTTGTCACAACTTTATCAAAATATCACCTACAACTAGATAATTATGTTTCCTCCAGTGATACCTGCATGTATTCTTCACTGCAGGTAGAGAAGCGGAAAATTTTACTCAGTAAACATACATGTTGTTCTCTTTTGGTACATGGAAGCAATATGCTGATATAGAACAAATGGCTTCTATGCAGGGGTATGCTGGAACCGTATAGGATTAAGAGAGACATCTGTTAAATATCCAATATGGTTACAGCTTGTAAATGTAGTAAACACTACAAATAAGGGCTTAACTTTGGCTTTGTTGATTGTCTAGACTTTAAAAAGCGATGGAAAAATGTTAATAATTCAGGTTAAATTTTAAAATCGTGCATTTTGGAGAACCAGTTGTTAAACATTTACCTTTTTCCTTTATTACCAATTTGTCACCAAATAACCCCTGTTCCATTCTCCCATTTTTTTCTTTTCTTTTCTTTCTTTTTTCTTTTGTTATTGTTGTCGAGTTGTTTCAGTTGTGTCCAACTCTTTATGACCTTGTTTGGTGTTTTCTTGGCAGAAATACTGAAGTGATTTGTTGTTTCCTTCTCTAGCTCATTTTATAGATGAGAAACTGAGGGAAACAGGGTTAAAGTGACTGCCTTCTCCCAAGTTTATATTTCTTTAAATTCCTAGCATTGAACTTCAGGTCTAAGAACATAAATATACACATTACTTTACTGAATGAGAAATGCTTCTAATAAAACACACAAAGATTTTAAACACAGGCATTTTTATTAACAGACCATTAGAAAAATAGACACATTAGCTACCTTTCGGGCAAAAGGGCAGGGCAGGGGATCAAGAAGACACTTACTAGCCATGTGATCCTGGGGAAATCACTTAACCCTGTTTGCCTCCATTTCTCATCTTTAAAATGAGCTGGAGAAGGAAATGGCAAACCACTCCAGTATGATTGTGAAGAAAACCCCAAATGGGGTCATAAGGAGTCAAACATGACTGAAATGACTGAACAACCCAGCAAGGTACATTTAATTCATTCTTCCAACTAGCCTGTTTATCTGGTTTTCTTTGTTGTCTATCAGCCTTTACAGCTTCCACAAAATATGTGGCCTTTTTTTCTTTTTTCTACTCTATAGATAAGATCATTTGAAGGGTCACAAGAAATGGTTGGAAGCTTTGAAATACTTGCAACAGTACAGATTTCATGTATCAAGATGATACCAAGAGATTTTGCAGAAAAGGGGTAAATCAGGGATATTTGCTATTTCTTGATCTTGTCATAACTACATTTATAAATCCAGGCAGAAATCAATCATAGACTTCAGGATTGAGTATGAAATATATTATTTCACAATTCTCAGCATGTCAATTGAAGTCCTGAATTTAATAAATGCACCACTGAAGATTTGGCAGAACCTTCAATACCTTAATGGATCTTTGGGCTGACACCATTGATTCTTATCTAATTCTAATTCTTAGCTAATTCTTATTACAAAAGCAAATTTGGGTTCAATAAATACCTGAGTTGACAACTTTTTTTGTGTTGTTCTAGCCAGTCAAATGTGTACATCTGTATGTATTCCTTATTGTAGACTTTAGTTCTTTCAAAGATAGCCTTCCTCCGTAAGTTATTTTAAAACCATCTTCTTCTTTCAGGCATTTGACCTTCAATTTTGTAAAGAACTTTTGCCTTTTCAGAAGGGAATAAGGAATAAATGAGGGCTTTGTCTTCTTTTTTAAGCAAGAAGAATTAGGTTCAGGCTACTATTGAATCAAAGGGTCATGGACCAGGAAATCTCCAATTTTGAGGATGGAAAAGGATTCTCGGGGGGAAACAAACTCACTTTATCATTTTCGATATGGTCTCAAAGATTATATATTTTTTTATTTTTTAGTGGGAAAAGAGATGGGAGGGAAAGAAAATAATTTGTTAACTTAAGAAACAGAATTCAGGGCAGGGTGTATCATGCAGACATAAAATACTACATGAACTTTCAGATGAAGTCATATTTTTAGTTTGACTTTATTATGAGAGACATCGCATGAAGTGACATTGATGGGGTGCTTGGGTGCATGTACTTGGACCCCAATTTAAAATTACATTTCTCTTTAAAAATCTCATTTCTCCCTAGCCTCAAAACACTATCCCAGGAAGTTTCTCCCCAGCCCAAGGACACAGCCTGCTCCAGCAGAAACCATTATCTCTCTTCCTGATAACAGTAGCTAGCTGTACCTCTAGTATTAGTTTGAACCAGCTGTATACTGACTGAACTAGCTGTGTACTGGGTCATAATGACTACTCACTGACCAATCATATGTATCCTAGACTTAGACATGCATATACTCCCTTATATATATCTTCATGAGAACAACCTGGTATTCCTCAGTCAGTCCAGAGTGTTGAATGGGTGTATCTCACTGAAAGAGAGAATCTGATAAGACCTTAGCCTAAAATGGCCAGGGTCTCACTTTGCATCCTGGGCCAACTCCAGTCATCCTGATGAATATCTGGCCATTGGACCCAGATGGTTCTGGAGGAGAAAAGGCTGGGGGACCTTGCACAGCCCTTCCTCACTCAATTCAAAATCAACTGCAAGTCATGTCATCATCTTGATGTCTTGGTCCTCTTTGAGACTAAAGGACAAACACAATAACAACCTGATCATTGGTTGACTTAGTGATGTTTCATGCCTAAAATCATACCTCCATGTAGGCCTTCCTTGGGCTATTTCCCAATGAACTCTGGGTAAAATACCTGCACAGTAGATACTAAAATTGCTTGTTCCTTTAAGAACTAATCACTCCTTAACCAGTCCCTAATCCTTCCCTGAATCACCTAGTCATCACACTTGGCACATCTTTTACTATAGTATATATACTATATACATTTTAACTGTACCCCTCTAAGGTTGCAGTTTCCCTAAGAACTCTTGTCTGTTGAAAAGCATACTAAACCTTTACCACCTTGACCTCAAGAATGCTTGAGGCTGTGAAATTCTTTTCCAAATGGCCCATGCAGGGAACTCCAGTCTTGGGGTTCCTCTATTGTTCCTCTATCTTTCCTGAGCCCTCATGAGGATTAGTCTGTAAATGTGTTTAATATAAAAACAAAGTATCAATAAAACCTTTGAAATGTGGAGGAAAACTACAACAAGAAACATTTATTATCCCTATGAATAAGTGTAGGGTTTGTAATAGAAAGACACCTATGAATCAGGTACTGTAATCTTCGATAAAGGTGGAAAAATATCCTGGGAATAAGTATGGAATAGTCACTAGGATGATGATGATGATGATGATGATAATCATTTAAATTTTATCCTCTCAACAATCCTATAAGTGCTGTTATCATCAATTTTGTAGGTGAGGAAACTGGGACAGAGAGTGACTGACCCAGGGTCACATATAATAAATGTCAAAGGTTGGATTCAAACCCAAGTCTTCCTGACTCCAGGCTCAGAATTTTATCTATTGTACCACCTAACTTCTTAGATAGGGTTGGTCAGACAGAAGTGAACTTCAAAGAAATTTCAGAATCATGACAGTAGGGGGTCTGGTAATGACATTGTAGAGCAAAGAATATCTCTCCTGACCCAATGAAATGGGAGTTAGGGGAGCTGCGCAGGAATGAAAACCACATGCAGTACTGGACATACATAATATAGACAGGAATAGTGTCTTCTGTGGGTAGGCAGGTTTTCATTGTTGTAAGACAAGGATGAGGTCTAAAGCGGAGGGAGGATTACTGATAATATAAAAGATTTCTAGAAGATACAGTGGCAGTGGAGGGCACAGCAGCATAGTGACGAAGGGCAGGTAAAGCTGGGAGAGACAGCAGGGGAAAAGAAGTTTTCATGTAGGTGACTTCCTACCCTGAATCACACATGCAGAGAACAGTTCACTAGTCAGAAGTTAGCTTTCTCATCTCGCCCTGTCCCTTTTAACTCAGCTAAATTTGCCCTAGGTGCCAAAATTCCTAGTAATGGCTCCGATGTACAGAAATCTGCGACTTTTGCAGTCTGAAGGTATGACATGGCTCACCATATCTAGCCAGACCCAGTCTTACTACATATTCTCTCTTGATCATCTTATCATCATCTACCCTGGATGCGTAGCTAAATCAATCCAACACTCAGTCCCCTTTTCCTAGAACTATAATCAAATCAACACTGCTATCGCTATTAGAAAGGTCATGTCAACCCTTCTCTGGTTCTTATTATCCCTGTGACTTCCCAAAACACTCCTTCCTGAGCACTACTTCCTTCTATTATCTTCTATTGGAATAGAAGCACCTTACTATCTTGCTTTTTTTTTATTCTTAGCACTTATTACAATGTTTGGCACATACTATAGGCTTAATAAATGCTCATTCATTCACTAATTCATTTATGGTGCAGTGGGCTACAAGTCAGTTTTTTTGGTTGTTACTTAAAATGATAGCTGATATTTGTGTAACATTTTAAGGTTTGCAAAACATTTTACATACATCATTGAATTTGATTTTTTTAAAAAAGCTTACACATCTCCATAAACATCACAATGTTAAACACATCTCCAAAAGATTTACTTTTAAAACCATATTTTCAAGGGAGTAGAGCTAAGGTGGTAGAGTAAAAGCATGGATTTGCTAGAGCTCTCCCTGCAAACCCAGGCAAATACCTATAAAAATGACTCTAAACAAATTCTGGAGCTGCAGAACCCACAGAATGACAGAGTGAAGCAAATCTCCAGCCCATGACAGCCTGGAAGGTCAATGGGAAACATCTATTGTGCCAGGCTGGGAGTAGACTGCAGTCCAGCATGGACCATGCCAGCACAGATGGGACCTGAACAGACCTGAGAGGAACTAAATCACTGGTACCTGTGATGGTTTCCAGACTTCACAGACCCAAAACACCAAGGACAAATTGAAAGGTCAATGGAAAAAAAACCTGCTGGACCTGCATAAGAGGGCGACAGAGGAGGCAGAGGATTCTGCAGCAGGGGCAGTGGGAGTGGCTGTTTCTGGAGCTCTAGGCCCACAGATTGTGGGGGGGCAGGACACCCTCCCACCTCCACTGGAAGCATAGAACACCCTTGACAAAGAGCTCAAGTCAAGTAATTGACTGGGAAGATGGACAAAAACAGGAAAAAAATCATATAGAATCTTACTTTAGTGACAAGGAAAATCAAAACATACAACCAGAAGGAGACAATAAAGTTAAAACTCCTACATCCAAAGCCTCCAAGAAAAATATGAATTGGTCTCAGGCTATGGAAGAACTGAAAAAGCATTATGAAACTCAAGTAAGAGAAGTAGAGGAAAAATTGGGAACAGAAATGAGCGATGCAAGAAAATCATCCCAAAGAGATCATAAAAATGGGAAAAGGTCCCACATGTACAAAATATTTATAGCAGCTCCTATTTGTGGTGGTCAAGAACTGGAAATTGAGGGGATGCCCATCAATGAGGGAATGGTTGAACAAGCTGTGGTATATGGATGTAACTGAATACTATTGTGCTATCAGAAATGGCGAACAAGAGGACTTCAGAGAGGTCTGGAAGGACTTAGATGAACTGATGCTGAGTGAAATGAGCAGAACTAGAACACTGTACACAGTAACAGCCACATTTTGTGAAGACTGTTTCTGATAGACTTAGTCCTGTACAGCAATGCAAGGACCTAAAACATTCCCAAAAGATTGACTCTTGAGACAAAATGCAATCCACATCCAGGGAAAGAACTATGGAATTGGAACGCAGAATGAAGCAGACTATTTTCTCTTGTTATGTTTTGTTTTGGTTTTTCTCATGGCTTTTCCCATTCATTTTAATTCTTCTATGCAACATGACTAAAGTGAAAATGTTTAATAAGAATGTATGTGTAGAACGCCTATGAGACTGCATGCCATCATGGGGAGAGAGGGGGAGAAAATCAAAAATTTATGGAAGTGATTGCTGAAAACTGAAAACAAATTAATTAAAATTTTAAAAAAATCATAAAAAACAAGTCAACTACTTGCTAAAAGGGACCCCAACAATGCTGAATAAAATAACAGCTTAAAAAATAGACCAACCCAAATAGCAAAAGAGATCCAAAAAACTAATGAGAATGCCTTAAAAAACAGAAGTGACCAAATGGAAAAGGAAGTCCAAAAGCTCTGAAGTAAAATAATTCCTTAAAGATTAGAATGGAGCAGATGGAAGCTAATGACTTTATGAAAAATCAAGAAAACATAAAACAAAGGCAAAGGAATGAAAAAATAGCAATGTGAAATAGAACAATGGGAAAAACAGCTCACTTAGAAAATAGATCCAGGAGAGACAATTTAAAAATTACTGAACTACTTCAAAGTCATGATCAAAAAATGCCTAGACATCATTTTTCAAGAAATTATCAAGGAAAACAGTCTTGATATTCCACAACCAGAGGGTAAAGTAGATATTGAAAGAATCCACCAATTGCTTCCTGAAAGAGATCCCAAAAGGAAAACTCCTAGGAATATTGTAGCCAAATTCTAGAGCTCCCAGGTCAAGTAGGAAATATTGCAAGCATCCAGAAAGAAACAATTTGAGTTGGAAACACAATCAGAATAGTATGAGCTCTAGCAGCTTCTACACTGAGGGATCAAAAGGCTTTGAATATGATATTCCAGAGGCCAAAGGATCTAAGATTACAACCAAGAATCACCCACCCAGCAAAACTGAATACAATACTTCAGGGGAAACAAAATGGAACAACAGAATAGAGGACTTTAAGGCACCAGAGCTGAATAGAAAATCTGACTTTCAAATACAAGAATCAAGAGAAGCACGGAAAGGTAAACAGGAAAGAGAGAAGAATAAAATTAAGGGGTGAGTGAATAATATATTGGGAGAAGAAACAGAATGGAGTAATTTATCTAACATAAAAAAAGGCAAGAAAAAGCTTTTTCCTCAATGGAGGGGAAGAGAGGGAAAGCGTGAATCTTACTTTCATCGCATTTGGCTTAAGTAGGGAATAACATGAACATTCAATTGGGTATGAAAATCTATCTTACACTACAGGGAAGGAGCTAAGTGGGAGGTGGTGGTGGAGGAATGATAGAAGGGAGGGCAAATGGGAGGTAATTAGAAGAAAACATTTTTCATGAGGGACAGGGTCAAAAGAGAGAACAGAAGAAATGGGGGGCAGGATAGGATGGTGAGAAAATAAAGCCTTTCACAAAATGACTCTTACAGAAGTGTTTTGTATGACTACACATGTAAACCTATATCAAATTACTTGCCTTCTCAATGGGAATGGGTGGGGAGGGAGAGAAGTTGGAACTCAAAGTTTTAAAAACAAATGTCAAAAACTGTTTTTGCATCCAACTGGGAAATAAGATATACAGGCAATGAGGTATAGAAATCTATCTTGCCCTCCAAAATAGAGGGGATGGGGTAAGAGAAGGGAGGGGTATGATAGAAGGAAGGACAAATTGGGCAAAGGGGTAATTATAATGTATGTTGTCTTGGGGTAGGCAGAGGGGAGAGTTAGAGAAAAAATTTGGAACTCAAAATCTTTCGGGGTTTTTAAATGAATAAATATTAATTTTTATTATTAAAATTAATTTGACCAGTATTTAATTTTAATCAATATTCAAAATGCCTCAAACCTAAAAATAAATTAATTTTAAAAACCCTTCTTTTGGAGGGGTTGTTTTTGACCACTACAAATCAGTACATAGGATACCTTGTACAACACCACAGTAAAGGATTAAAGATAGAGGTTAGGGGTGTTCCCATGGCAAGGCTGAAGATTTGTATGCAGAATACTAATGCTACAGTCCTCATTATTTGGAGGGGTTGATGCTCTAACTAGACTTTATAGCAAGGTTTCATTCTAGTTAAACTTCAGTGACCCTCCATTACTTCCAGAATCAAATATAAAATGCTACTTGGCTTTTAAAGGGCCTCAAAACCCGGCCCCTTCTGACTTTCCCTGTCTTTTTACACTTGATTTCCCAGCAAGCGCTCTAAGATCCAACGATACTGGCCTCCTCGCTGTTAATTGTCCATGATACTTCATCTCCCAATTCTACATTTTCATTGGCTATCCCCCATGCAAAGTATTCTCTCCTTCCTAGTCTCTACCTCCTGGTTCCCAAAGTCACATAAAATCTCACCTTCTGCAGCAGCCTTTTCCTATCTTCCTTAATGCTAGTGCCTTCT
Organism: Bettongia penicillata ogilbyi; assembly: GCA_023548195.1. Lineage (NCBI taxonomy): Eukaryota > Metazoa > Chordata > Mammalia > Diprotodontia > Potoroidae > Bettongia > Bettongia penicillata. The sequence continues at coordinate 13,838,756 of JAJHZJ010000089.1, read as the reverse complement.
CTATGATTTATCTCTTAATTATCCTGTACATATTATTTGCATATAAAAGGATGTTTTTTTGCCTTTTTTTGTCACCTCAAGAACTTAGCACAGTACCTCGTCCTTAATTAATGCTTGTTGACTTGATTTAAACAGAAAAAGAGAAATCTGATTCAGTTGAAGTGTTTATTCTAATGTATTACATAGTTGCCAAATTATTCCCCACAATAAGTGCCAGGTGGGTTGGTACTGTCAAGGTCTTTTTTGAAGTGGGTTTTTATGTCTTTCTCTGTGTAATACTTTTCTGAGGCATGAGAAGCACTCCCCTATAGAATTATGCTGTATCTCCTCTGACATGCCCACATTTTGATTACAGCTTTTCAGTCATACATGATTACATTGTCTGTTCCCAAATGGACGCAGACCTTTAGCTGGGCAGTGCATCTATTGTAAATGATCTTCACAGCTTTGTCAAAGAGGTTCTACAGGTATTACTATCACCATTTTACAGATATGGAAACTGAGGCTTAGAGACTTTAACTATTTGCCTGTAGTTACCACTTATTGCATAAGCAGGGCTCAATCCAGATCCTGTCTTACTCCAAATTCAGTGCTCTTTTAGTAACCATTTATTTCACATCGTTTTTTTTCTTTTAATCTATAAATTGGAGAATTAGATGATTTTCAAGGTCACTTCCTATTTTAAGCATTTGTAATTTTAAATAATAAGGCATAGCTTTTACATTAACTGATGTGGAAATACACAGCAGAAAGAAAATGAATTACAAGTGAATATTTTATTTCTTAAACAAATAAAAACCAATAAACAATGCACTGTTTTTTCCCAAAGAACTTATTTCAACTTGATAGCCAATTATATGACTATTACTTTAAACACTTTTTAGAATGAACCACTTCAGTGATATAGTAACATGAAAATATGCACACTGTCATCAATAAGCCAAAATTTTTACAGAAAAAAAAAAATCTAAAAAATAGGGGTTAGGTATTGAAGTGTTAGGTTATTCTTGAGTCAATACTCTAAGGAGACAAGTACACATACATTTCTTTAGTAATCAGTCTTCTGGGATACAGTAATACCTTGGTGATAATCTGGAGGGAAAAAATAGTTTAGTATCTATATGTTCATAGAAATAAAATACTGATGCCATTAGACATCCCTTTAGACACACAGTCAATTTATAAACTCCCAGTTTCTCCAGTTTACCAAAAAGATGGATGATCAGTGAAAAGTGAGACAGATCACTGGAGGAACGCCAAGGAGTTGTCAGAGGGAGGAAAATAGCACTGAAAGACGAGATTAAAAAAAAAAAGAGAGAGTAGTTCACCCGTTCTAAGTGACCAGCCATTAAAAAGGACAGTCATTTCTTAAAGGTGTATAGTAATTGCCCCATGTCCTATCTGTTTTATTTGATTAATCCTTCAATTAAAAGGCACTGAGCTACAGGGAGCTGAAACTCAGGTTCCGGGAAAGTCACAATAGCTGAACAAAGCTTGGTTTTTGGGTGTCCAGTCCTAAGACACTTATCAGAAAGATGTGGAATGGGAAGACTACAATACCTGGACTTGGTCATTTCTGATTCAGGACCTCTGGATTTTCAGTTGGTAGGAGATGTCTAATTTTTAAAAAAGTTTGATGAATGGGGATTTGTAATTCCCATGATGGTCTTATCATCTATAATATCTAAAGACCACTAAAGACAACAATCATTTTCACTGATTCACAAATATTAAATTGTCCACAATTAAACACTAAAGAACTCAGGAGGCATCCAGCTTCTTATAGGCTTCTGTTATGAAAGTTAACATGTTCTTCATCTCTGCTGAATTATTCATTACATGCAGATCCTTTAGAATATCTTTCTGATTTGGGATCCTCTTCAAAATTTCCTCCTGTGGCATAAGAACGCAGAAAAATGCAGACCAAAACAATGAGGTAAATTTAAAATGAAGTTACCTCAAAATAAGTGTTCTCAAAGGGAAATTCAAGTAAAAAGACTCTCTTCTCCACAGATGTTTACACTGCAGCATATTTTGCACTAATATGAATGAAAACCATTACCTCTTGAAGTTTACTAAAAATATTATAAAGCTCTTAAATGCTGCATCAGAATAAATCACAACAAGGGGAAGTTAATGATCACAATCCAAAAGAACAAAAAGAAAACAATTCAGGAACAGAAGCAAACAGTAAGTGGTTCAAAGAGAAACACATACAAGTCTGGGCCCTGACATACTGAATTTATTAGATACTTTTGAAAAATCCAAATTATATACAATGGAGATTTGTGATTTTATGTAAAATTTTGTTCTCTTTTTCTTTGTAAATGGAAATGCTCAATTCACTGACTTGAATTAAAAAAAAGAATTATAATAGTTTAAATCAGAACTTCCAAATTAAAATGAAACATCAGCAATTATCTATGGCCCTAGCAGAGATGTTTTGATTAATTGGAGAATAAACATTCTTTGTCAGGTTTGTATCTTTATCTAGGGTTCTTGAGCTGTTTCGTATTAAGGACCCCTTGGGAAATCTGGTGAAATCTATGGACCCCTTCTCAGAATAATATTTTTTAAATGCCTAAAATAAAATACGTAAGACTACAAAGAAAACCAATTATATTGAAACATAATCATCAAAATATATTTTTAAAAAGTTACAAGTTGCCAGATTTAGAATCCCTACTCTACACACCAACCCAATCAAAAAAAAAATTGTGATGCCAACTGGTAAAAGGAAAAGTGGAAGTCATTTTATAATTTCTTCATCACCCCAAACAAGTGTAAATGAGCCACTGTCCAGGGAGTTTAAAAAAAAAAAAGAGGCACCAATAACAAAAATGTCATACTCATCTCCTTAAGAGATGGAGACACTCCTTCATTCTCCTCAATTTGCTAATTTAGGACTTAGAATATCATAAGATAGTTAAGCTTCAAGTACTTCTCTCTTTTTGAAAGATAAAGTGACCTATATGATGCTTTAAACATTTTTAGAGGGTAGCACAGAACAGTAGATGAAAGGATCCCTTACATACAGCGAGAAAACGGAAGCTCATAGAGATAAAAAAACTAACTACAGCATGAGATACAGCAAAGAAATTTCAGGGTCAAAACAAAACAGAATTTATTGAAAACAAATACATCTATTTTAAATTCTAATATCTGCCGCTTTGTATGCCGTGTTGATCTCTCATTTTCCCCTCAATGCTGATTTTAACCTTGTATTGGCTTTCTTCAATTATTCCAAGTTATTCTCTTTCTCCCTACGGCCAAGTCTTCTGGAAGCACTGACATTTGGAGCACTAGTCTCTAATTTTTTAAAAAATCATACCTCTTATCAGTAATTCTCCCCTTCATCCCCTATTATAAGCCTGTAGCAAGGTAAGGTTATCTAGCTTAGAAGGTGCTGGGGAGCAAAGGGCTGCATAGCTCTAGGAAGTAATGTTGAACTGGAATGAGTAAAGAGAAGGTATGGTTGCACTGGAGGCAAGTCCCACGAATGACTCTCTCAGGGAGGTTAGAATGCAATGCATTCTGCCCACCTTCCAACTGGTAGACCACATGCCCCTAGGAATCATGCCATAACCCTCTGGGAGGCTGTGCTTCCCTCTGGTAACCACTGACTTGGAGAGTAGTACGTTGGAAAAGCCAGAATGAATTCCCAAACAGGAAGGAATTTCTTCGTTTTCATTTCCTCCTATGACGTTTCTATTAGGTTGCTAAAACTGGGCTGCTACTCATGGTAAATCACTTTGACTTTGGTTAACAATGCATAAATTATTCAATGTTTCATATATAATCTATCATTCTTCATAGAATTCTTGAAAAAATAATCTGTCTTCACTATTCATTAAATCACAGAAGATCATCTATCCCTTTTATCTACTGGGAAAATAGATATCAGTCATATTTTTTAAGGATGTTTCTTCAACATATACTCAAAACCTCTCCCAGATTTTTTGTTTTGTTACAAGATGTGTTAGAAAAATCTCTTAAATTATATTTTAGAAATAAATTAGCTCAGGATTGTCACACAGTTACTTATTCACTAGGAAAAGGAAACAGATGTTTTTCCAGAAAAAGTTTTCAATAAAAGGCATTTAAGACACAATATAAAGAATAACTGGTTTTATGTACAATATGAAAAATAGATACTTACATGAAGTATTGGGGCTTTAATACTTTCCTTGGGGAGTTCTGGAAGAGAAAGGGCCTTGGTACTATCTATCTGAAGCACCTAGAGAGGGAAAATATTCATTTTTTTTTCTGAAACAAGTTCAGAGTCAATCCTTAAATTAATTATGTAGTCACTAAGAATATATTATATACCAGACACCTTGCTAGGTGATAGGGATATAAATAATAACTAATAAAATAAATCTTCTCCCAAGGAGTTTACACTCCAGCAGGGGGAGACAACAAGGACATAAAATTATATACAAAAGAAATATAAAAAAAAGTACAAAGTAATTCAGTATAAAGTAGTTGAAGGGAAGGACAGCATTCATGTGGAAAGTGACACCTGAGTGGCATCTTGAAGGAAGACAGATTTTGTGAGGCAGTGAAGAGGAAGGTGAACATTCCAGGCAAGGAGGACAGTCAATAAAAAGGCACAGGGGTTGGGAGACAGAATGTCTAGAGTGGAGTATAGAGAGAAGACCAGTTTGGTAGGGTGATATTTAAGGCTGGAAAGATAGGCTGGTATAAGGTTGTAGAGTTTAAAAGCTAAACAGAAGTTAAGGGATTGATTCAAGAAGCAAATTTACTGAGTAGGGGAGTGACATTATCAGAGTACTTAAACTCAATCCCCATTCTTTCATTACTACTACAGTCAAGAATTACCTGTTTAAATCGATTGTGTTGGTTTAGGAAATTTCCTTAAGGATCCAGAATCCTATAATACTGGATATCATGATACATTTTGTTATGTATTATGTACATTTTGTTATGTATATAATACATATATATATATATATAGTGTATACTAGGCATACATTATAATACATTTTGTTCTGAGTACCTGTTTAGCCTTTTCCTCTTCTTCCTCCAATTCACTCTCAAGAGTCTGAATTTTATCCTGAAGGTCCTGAATGTTCTCATTTATTAAATCTGTGGCTTTCACTGCTTTTTCAGCTTCTTCCTAGGTTAGAGGGAGACCTGGTCAAGAGTAGTTTTCCTCACAAGCTACCTCACAAGCTTCACTTTACTAGAAGAAATCCATGAATTACAAGTTTTTAAAAACTGTGACAATAGAGAGGATAGAAGAATCTTCTGCCATACTGAAAAAGCTGCAGAACTGTCTAAGCAGTATGCTATGATTCCTAGTATTAAAGGTTCTGGTTTTACCAGAGAGAAACATAGGTGATATTGCAGGAATGCTGCTGCTTCCTGCTGTGGTAGAATTCCTCAAAAATTACATTATAGTAGCTAATGACTAGTCCTTGAAGAGAGCCATATGAACAGAGAATCAGAAGGATGCTGACAGATGGAAGGTGATGCATCTTCGGAGTTGGTGCTACTGAAGTCTTGAACCAGAAACTTGGCTATGAGTGTTTGGTGAGGAAGTCTTTCCTTAGTGTAAGTTCGAGGACTGGTACTAGACCATACAACTTCTACTACGAAAGATTCAAATATCTTTATTGCTTAAAACCAATGAATATAAAAACCAGACTTTTCCATTTATTTTCATCCTATGTCTCATACTCAGTTTCCTCTTTAGCTCTCTATTGCCTAGGATTCTAAAGTTATAGTGGAAAATTTAGATAATTTTGTTGGTCTTCACTATGGTGTGGATCGAGAATCAACATGTTAGAGTTACAAAGAATAAATATAACCTTTTTCTACAAGCCGACTGTTCAAATATTTGAAGTCAATCCTATGGCTTCTATTTTCAGACACCTATTTTCCAGATGGTTGAGGAAATTAAGGAACTTGCACATCAGAAATCTTGAGTCAAAGCACTTCCCTGAACTGTCAATTTCAATTTCTGCACTTGGAAGGGACATACGTAAATCTATCCAGAACCTGAAACTGTTATAATGAACAAATAATGTGTTTATGTAGCACTTTCTTCCCTTGTCCTTCTGTTACACTAATCTTCCCATTTCCTAAACAAGTCTGATGAAAGTAAAAAAAAAAACCCAGACATTTCCTCTCCCCACAAAAAACCCAAAACTCACAAGAAAAATAATAATGATGGGTAAAAAAAAAGATAAATGAAAAGAGAATAAGAGAGCACCTAGCTAATTTAAAGTAGTTCTAAGTCCAAATATATTGCATCCCAGCATAATAAAGAACTTGAAGATGTGATTCAGTGTCAGTTATCTAATTTGGAGAATGAGAAAGGTGACAGAAAACTGGAGATGGGCAAATGTTAATGCAAATTTTTAAAAAGAGAAAGAATTCAATTATCATCGATGAGCATGCCCAGTTAAAAGTGAGCATTAAGAAAAGAGACACATGAGAACTAAAAGCCAGTAAGAACTCCATAAGGACAACTCACACCAGATTTCATTCTTAGGCTCATTTGACTGGTAGACATGTGTAGAACAAAGGGTTTAAATCAGTAAGATGATGGTTAATAGGGCTAACTGAAAAGTACTGCCCAATACAGAGTTTTACAATTCATGTCACAAAAAAGAACTAAGCATTTTAATTGACAGAAATCACCAACCATGATCTCCTAAACCACTTAATACTCATGCCATAGATTTCCCTCTCAAGATATGGATACAATGGCTTTGATAAGAAAGGCACTGAATTTTAATTATTGTAATGATTCACATTTATGTTGCTTTAAGGCTCACAAGGCACTTTCCTAGCAATGATAATGATAAATAATGCAAGTATTATTTTGCCCACTACAATCACACACATTGTAAACTACTTGAGAGCAATGTCTATTTTTTTTAATCTACCTGAAAGCAAAGTCTATTTTTAAATTTCACTTTGTAAACCCAGAACATTTTCTTTTTGGTTCAGACACTTTCACTGATGTGGGGATGCAGACTAGCAAATCTTCTGCAATGTATGGTTTTAGAAACATGTTTGAGAGCATCAAAAGGTTAACTGACTTGTCCAGGAGTCACACAGTCAGTATGTGTCAGAGGTGGAACTTGAACTGAGGTTGTTCTGATTCAAAGGTTGGCCCTCTATCCATAATTCCATGCTGCTTTTCATTTAATTTCATAACCCCAGTGCATAATAGGTTCCTAATGAATGTTTATTGAATCAAATAAATTGTACAGATTAACAAACAATATAGTTTGTTAAACCATGATATTATTTGAGTAAGAGATAATTTTGGCTACTACATGTCATGCCAGGAAAACATATTGTGCAATTTTTTTGGTTGGCTGAGGTCAATTGGGGGTTTAAGAAGAACAAGATCTGGGATAAATATTTTCAGAACACTGGCAAACTGAGAGAAAATTTTAGCAATACTAATATTCACCATGTAAATTAAACCAATGGTCATATTTTGGATTAAAAATGATGAAAATAATATGTAAATACTCTCTACCCTACACTATTTTCCTCCAATAACATCAATAACTTTAGTCATAGGACTAGTCTTCAAATTCTGGCTCTGTTATTTGCAGGACAGTGGTCATCATATCACCTGTTTGAATTCACTTTCCTTACTCATAAAATGAAGAAATGGTTCTATCTAGCTAAAAATTCCATTATTCCTATTTTATAGAAGAGAAAACTGAAACTCAGAGAATTTAAATAACTTGTCACAGAAACATAGGTGGGGTAAGTCCAGGCAGGGCTTGAATTTGGACCCTTTTGTCTGAACATAGCAGCAGGATTTCTCATAGTACTCAAAAGTACTCATAGTACACAAAATTAATCATAATCAATTTTCAATATCCAGTTTGTGGATCATTTTTTTATTTATTTAGGTATTTTAAGTGAAGCAGAGCTACATGAAGTCATCAGGCAAGAATCCTAGGAACCCAGGTTGTTGTAAATGAAATCAAACTCAAACTCAAAGGAGAAGTTGGGTCTGACACCTATAAGCATGATATATATATATCTATATCTGTGTGTCTTTGAAGGATTCACTCCAAATACCAGTTATTTTTATGATAGCTAATATTTTGTAGTATCTTATCTCTTCCTCCCATCTGTGTGTATAACTAAGGACTAGGGCAGCTAGGTGGTGCAGTGGATACAGTGGATACAGTGCAGGAGTCAGGAGGACCTGAGTTCAAATCTCACCTTAGACACTTGACATTCACTAGCTGTGTGACCTTAGGCAACTCACTTAACCCCAATTGCCTCTTCCTGGGTCATCTCCAGTCACTCTGATGAATATCTAGTCATTGGATTCAGATGGTTCTGGAGGAGAAGTGAGGCTGGTGACCTGCACAGCCCTCTCTCACTCAAAAAAAAAAACCCAAAAAACCAAAAAACAAAAAAAAAAAACCAAGGTCAAGTGCAAATCCTGTCATCATTTCTCTGATGGCATGGTCTCCTTCAGCAACAAAGGATGAACACACAGGTTTCCAAGTAGGATGAAACAGAAAATGTCTTTATACTTCTAAATATATGATGCTTCATTGATTGACTGATAGGCTGCTTAGGCAGAAGTAAGCATATTTAAAGGTTAAATCAGATCAAGCACCAGAATTTGGAAGTCAGAGTCCAAGGACATATAAAAGCCTATTTTAGTTCTGAGAATTAGTTATTAAATATATCCTATAATTTGCTATTACTGGTTTGTTGTAGGAGTTTAAACAAACAAAACAGATATGGGATCAATTTTGGCAGCTACTAGTACTATTCAGCTAATAGCATATTAAGTATAAGTTAAAGAAAGAAGATTCTGAAATTCTATAGGGTTAGTTATGAAAACTCCTAATTTTATTAGAAAATAATACCACATATTTATGGGAATAAAAGGAGAGGAAAAAACCATGTCAGATCATTACTCAATCACAGCAGGTACATTTGAGATCTTACTGAAAAAGGATTTATGATAAATAAGTTTATTCAAGATGATGGGGGGCAGGCAGGTGTAGTGACACTATTTTCTAGGTCAAAATGGCAGAGTATTACACTGATTTGTGATACATTTTCAGTTCTTTTATTTCTTACCTTTCTAGATACTGCCAAGCCCCACCACTTACATTTTCACAGTACCTGCAATAATGCCAGATATTCTTGATTGGCCTCCAGAGTCTCCATTTCCTTCAGACAGAGATTTGACACTTCCTTTAGACTGTTCCACTCTCCCAGGGAGACTTCATGAGTTTCACACAACTGAAGAAATCTTTAACAATGGAAAAGAGGACATTAATTGTTTTGTTTTCATCATAGCTAGCATCAATTTTCTTTTCTGTTTTAGTGTTGGGGGAACCAGTGCACAAAATCTTGTTTTTTTCTGTTTTAACTCTTTGCAATAACATGACTATTACCTTTCCTTTAAGCAGTTAAGATGAATTTGAGTGTTTTTCTTTTCTTTTATTTCAGCTCTCAACACAGATCTAGAAGAGAAGTTAAATATAATTTTAAAGAAAAAGTGGACTTTTGAACATTAAGTAATTTAAACTAAGGGCATTTTTTCCTAATCTCTGAAATAATTCATTCAAATCTCTATATTTCTAGATAAAATCTTTGGTTCAGTCCTTTGTAATTTATATCTGAATCACCCCATCTTCTTTCTAACTGGCTTCTCCATCTAGGTTTTCTCTCTCCTTTTTAGCTGAATTCAGTTCTGCTAATTAAAAATCACCTCTTCCTAAGGACTTTTTGACGTTCCAATATTAAATTGGTGCTATATTATCAAGATTTTGTTGTATGATACCAAGTTTTACCAGTAGATTATAGAATTTAAGCCTTGGCCATACATGGGGATGTAAAAACAGAACAGAAAAGTAAAACAGCCCCACCAAAATGACCGGAAGTTATTTCTTTTCTTGCATTCAGGGCTACAGAGAGCAGCCAGATTTTCTCTCCAAATGGTTTTTAGCAGTTCACTTAGATCTTAGGAAACTCATCTAGGCTCAGACAAACACACATCTGTAAATGAGGAAGCAAGCTCTGAGATGGAAACATAGGATTTTAATAATCAATGATAAACCTGTCAATGATATTTCCCGTTAAGATTTTAACTATTTACTAGAGCTGTGATAAAAAGTATAGGAATCTCTGAGGACCTCTGAATAAATCAGACTGAACCTCAAGGGCCGACTATGGACAAACAGAGATATAAACCCAGCACCATTAACGGGTGCTACACAGAATTTAAATAATGAATTAGAGGCCTTAAAATCTTGTCTTTCTAAAGGTACAAATGAGCGCTTCACTTGTATAATAAAATTTTGGGTGTACATTCTTCCGAGACAGGAAGGGGACATAATACTCAGAAAATCTAATAACAATACATTCCCCATTGGGGCCCTACTCTAATGCCTCATAAAGTAGAGGGAATTCTGTGTTCTTGAAGACTATTCCCCTAAAGCACAAGTTCTGGTGGATCCTACCAAGTTGGAAAGTCCTAAAAAATGGACTTATGTCTATGGTCTGAAAAGCAGCCCAGTTGAATGACAAGAGGCTCACCATCAGGTCAGCAGCACGGAAATGAACATTTTTGTCCCAGAAGAAGTTGTAAGGAGGTTGTGATATGCATTAATGAGCAGTCAGTTTTAAAATCACATATCCTTGAGAAAATTCTCAGAGTTAAAAATAATCAGTTATTACAGAAGTCCTGATCTGAGTAGGTGCAGCTGTAAATATGAATTGGGTGGCAAGGGGGCACAGTGGAGAGGGTTGAGCCTGAAGTCAGGAACACTCATCTTCCCAAGTTCAAATATGGCCTCAGATACCTACTAGCTGCGTGAACACAGGCATGTCATTTAACCCTGTTTGCTCAATTTCCTTATCTATAAAATGAGCTGGAGAAGGAAATGACAAACAACTTTAGTATCTTTGCCAAGAAAACTCCAAATGAAGTCAAGAAGAGTTAAACATGACTGAAAAAAGACTAGATAACAACAAAGCAGTAGAAAAAGAAAAACAGAAGCAAAAAAAGTGACACAGGCTATATACTCACTGTATCATAGAATCCATCATTGCCTCAAAATATTCTTCATTGTCTTTTGAGCGATGTTGCCATGTTACTTTATTTTTGAGAGTTTTCTTTTTAATGTTTGTATTTTTTCCAGTTTCTGGCAAGGGAAGAAAAATAGCATGATAATGAATTTATTTCTCACTGAAAATGTGGTTCATTTTATTTTTTAAAGTAAGGAACTCAGAGAATTGTATGAATTCACCTATCAGTTTTATGAAGTCAGATCAACTACTTAGGCACCTAATGTTTACAGAAAATGTTCCACGTACTTTGCTGTAACATAACCAATAGAGCAGGCACTCTTAACATTTTTTTTTGTGTCATGGACCCCTTTGGAAGTGTGGTAGATACTATGTACCTCTTCTCATCATAATACTTTAAAATACATAAAATAAAATACATAGGATTATAAAGGAATCCAATTATACTGAAATGCAGTTATTAAAAACAGCAACAATAAAAATAAGTTTATGGACTGCAGGTTAACAATTCATGCAGTAAAGTTACATTGTCTAACACCTTACCAGTGAGAATCTTATTAATTGGTTTTCAGACACATGCCTAAAATATGAACCTTCAAAGTGAAATAAGAAGGAATAATATAATTATTATTCAAAACTGACATACAACTTCGGTTCTCGAGAAGAGAGTAGCAAAGATCATTACCAATATGCCCTGAGGGGGCAGAACTATATCATTTACAGTTGTTGATTGAGGAGAACCAATCAGGTGGCATGACAAGAAGGAGTGGCTTATGGGTCTCTTACATGAGTGAAAACAGTGAAATGATTTGTCAGCATCAAATCAAGAAAAAAAGTTGCAAAATTTGCACTGGAGGTAAGCACTGTTTACATGTTAAGATCTTCCCATTTGCTCTAATTCTTCTTGAGTAGGTGCTACAGCAAGGTCCTGGCTAGACTCTTTTCATCAGGTTGGTATCATTTTGACCTGCTGACTATGGGGACTCTTATTATGGTTAGTGTGAATTTTTAATTATAAAAGTAAGGCTAAGTGATGGATCAAGCTATTTTTATTATCATGACAGTCATCATCATCATTATTTCTACTACTTATTATGTACTAAAACATTTGTGTAACTTCCATTTTGTCTTAAGTAGAAGAAACTTTTATAGTATGATTTACTGTAATACTTTTAGGCTTACATATTAATAGTAATAGGTCTTTTTGACCTAGTCTTGTAAATTTTCATGCTAAAAATTATTTTTCTCTCATTTCTGGCCATTGTTATTTCTCTGCCAGTGTTTCAGCATGGAGTGAGCATTGGGAGATGCAACTGAAACCTTCTAGGCTTCTCTGAAATTTAATCCAAAACATGGATATCAGACCAAATCATACAATTTATATCAATATGAATGATAAAATCAAGAAAGAACTGAAGAGATCATTGTACCCACTCTTTTCTCAGTTTGACCATGTAGTGGATATTGTGGCTTTAAAGAATATGAAGATGAGCGGGTAAGCTTTTGTTATATTTAAGAACTTGGATCATTTACGAATGCTTTCAGACAGCTACAAGGCTTTCCATTTTATGGTAAACCAATGAGAATTCAATATGCAAAAACAGACTGAGATAATCTCTAAAATGTGTGGCACTTTTGCTGATAAGGAAAAGAAAAAAGAAGAAAAAGGCTAAATATTTGAAGCTAATTGCCAATGTTGCAAATAAAAAGCCTGGTCAGGCCATACCAAATTCAGCTAACACCCAACCCCAAATCCTCAAGTGCCTGACTATCCACCTAATTATATTTTATTGCTAAATAACTTGCCAGAGGAAACTAATGAAATGATGTTATTTATGCTGTTTAATCAATCTCCTGGTTTCAAAGAAGTACGGCTGGTATTTGGGAGACATGATATTGCTTTTGTGGAGTTTGAAAATGATAGACAGGCTGGTGCTGCCAGAGATGCCTTACAAGGATTTAAGATCACACCATCCCATGCCATGAATATTACATATGCCAAGAAATAGCTTTATGGACTTTCTTTCAATGACTTGGTTTTATTTATGGCTTATGTTCTTCATTATTCAAGAAATACAATTCAGAAATTTTGAAAAACTTTCTGAGGTTAACAGTGAAAGTTGTAAAATGTCTTGTGTAAACTTTTTTTTACACTCAAATTCTCTAGTGTTCCCTATAAATTTAGGGTACTGTAATATGCAAGAGGCATTCTGTACAATTAAAACTTACTTTTATTCAATAAAAAAAATTATCTTCTGCAAAAAACTTTGTCCTCCCTTCTCCTTCCACCATCGTTCTAAGATAACTATAGTTTCTATCAAGGTCATTCTTAGGACATTTATTAGTAGTTAAGTTGAGCATACTGACCATTTTGAGATAACCCCACTTCCCAATGTCCTTAACTGTATATCACCTTTAGGCTAATTATGAGAACCAGCTCCTCATAAGTTTCCTGCCAACAATCAGGTGCCTGCATCTAAGGCTGCTGAAGATATGGAATGTATGCTATGGTTAAGTTGCCCCAAAGACCAATAATAAGTACAGAAAAGAGTGTTTACAAGATAGACATGTGGATCTCACCCAATCAGAGGTTTTAAATCTTCAGAAAAACTCTCAAGTCCTTACTGATAAGCAGTGAGTAAATGTCAGAAACAGAGTTCTTTCTGTATATCAGCTAGGGCAATATAGCTTTAAATCGCACTGTTGCAAAAAATTCATTCTGTGACTGATAGAAACAGGTTATGTGTATTAATCTGGAGAAAGCTGAAGTAGAAGAAAAATTCTACAAGCCTAAAAGAGCATGCTCCTCATATACAAGAACCTGAAGGGTCAGCTTTTGTGTTCTCTATGTTTGGTTTTAATCTGAGAACCAGCCAACTGTAATTAAAATTCTTCAAAGAACTTAAGTGAGTGGTTTCATCTTTTAGTGATGGAGGCATAATGTTTTCCACAAAGTTATTCCTTTAGAGATCATCTGCTGCTTAGTGTTGAAGGATGAGGAGAGCATAATCACCTCTGAAGCCATTGGAATTAAGTCTCATGAACCTAGGACAAGCTGCCCCCCCACCCCCCCACCACAGAGAATCTCATTAGAGCAGTAGACTTTTAGTTGGTTCAAATATTTAATGAACCACTAGGCACTTATTCCTTCAATATGCCAACTAACATCTTTTATTGTATAATCTTTATTACTCAGAGGACAAATTAGTAAGATAAATTCAAATTATGTAAAGAAATAATGCAGAAGCAGAACTTGAATCTTTCAGGATTTCTGTCCTTAGAAAACCAAATGAAAGGGTTGAATTATTAACTAAGCAGGGAGTAAGTGGAATCCTGACAATTTAATATGAGTATAGGTAAGATGGGATGGCTACAGAGCTGGGCTTGGAATCAGGAAGATCTGAGTTCAAATCTAGCCTTAGACAATTACTGACTGTGTGACCCGAGGCATGTCCCTTAACTCTGCTTCAGTTTCCTCATCTGTAAATGAGCTGGAGAAGGAAATGGCAAACCACTCCAGTGTCTTCGCGAAGAAAACCCCAAATGGGGTTATGAAGAGTTGGACATGACTAAATGGCTAAACGGCTAAACAACCAAACAACAAATGGGCAAGAGAGATAGTGTGTGTAGTAGCCAGACCACCTGCACTGAGATCAAGAAACTGCTAGATTCAAGTTCTGTCCCTCACACCCACTAGCTGGGTAAATGTGAATAAATCATTTAACCTCTCAGTGCTTCAAGCAAGTCTCTAAGACTTTAAGAGATGAGCCGCTATCCTGAATCTGTGGAGGGCGTTACCACACCAGCATTTCTCCACTGCAAGGAATACAGAATGATCTAGAACTTTTTCTCTCACCCCCACAAAGGATACACATTATAATAAGCACTACTGAAAAGGTATCTATATAGTTGTGACTAACTAAGCAATGAGACTAAAAACATATATACAGAGTAGTATTCAAATGCATTTTTCTTACACAAGTCACCTTGAATCTAAACATTCATCCCAACAATACTGCCACATTAGTCAAGATTTTTTGAATCCCTTCCTTTAGAAAGGCTTCTATGCTAGTTAAAGAGGACTTTAACTGCCCAAAGATGTCCAAGCCCCTTCTTTATCTTGTCTCACAAGTGACATATGGTCCTCTTTTGACTTGGTGCAATTAGCTCTACTAACAAAGACGTTCCTTATCTCTTGTAACCAGTGATATACATTTTCCTTAACAAGAATATCTTTTCTCTTTTTATAACCAGGTACACTGTAATTAGGAGAAATTTTTTCTCTGTCTCATGTAGCATAAATTGTAGGAGCCAAATTGTAAGGGACACAGATGTCCATCAACGGCTGTTGGAGTGTCTCATTCTGAGTGAATAAATGACAGTAATCCTGTCTCTATGTATGGTGGTTAGTTTATTGGCAGCAGCTAGTCAATGGACCCAGAAGATCATACAACATATCCCAAAAAAGGTTTCCTTTAAGACTGGAAATGGAGAAGAGAATGGTTTGATTTTTATCTTTAGTTCAGTTCTATGTTAACTACCTGGGCAATTTTTGGTATAGATTTAACCTTCCATCAATGCATATCAGAAACTCATCTACAACTTTTACTCACAGAATCGTCTAGGGCCTCTGAGAATAGTTAAGTTACTTATTCATAGTCACATAGCTGGTCTGTGTCAGAGGTAATCAGGGATAGCCCTTCTATCTACTATGCCACACTACTCTTAAATTCTTATAGTGTCTTCCAAAGTACTTTCTTTTATCATACTTGTTTTTAAAAAAAGCCCTACATAGTCTATTCAGCAATGAACCAAATATTTTATAAATGCAATATTTGGGAGCAGCTAAGTGGTACAATAGATAGAGCTTTCTAGAATCAGGAAGAATTGAATTCAAATTTGGTTTTAGACCTTAATAGCTTTGTGACCTTGGGCAAGTCACTTCACCCCTTAATTCCCTCCCCACTACACCCTTGCAAAACAAGAAAAAAGGAAAAATAAGAAAAGGAAAAAAATGTGACATTTGACTTTGGGAGGAAAATTACAATTATAATTTAACTCCCATCTAGATTATGGTTCCGATAAAGACATTATTGTTTTGCCACCTTGTCGTTTTTCATACTCCCTCCCTATTCCTTCACACACATCCAAGCTTTGATCTAAAAGCAAGGGGCCAGATCAGTGTAAGAAATTGAATTGGTTGCCACACACCTGAGATGTGCTTGCTTCCCATTCTTCTCCCTGTAGTAACCATGACCCAGGACCAGCAGAACAATTACTACCACTAACAATTCTCGGTACCTTTTAGTCTAATCCTTCAAAAGGATTAAAGAAAGGGGCAGAGACAAGATGGTAGAGTGAGAGCAACTACTCACCTAAGCTTTTACACAAACTCCTTCTAATACCTCTAAAAAGAGAATCTGACTGAATTATGGAGGGGCAGAATTCAACAGGAGACAGACTGAGGCAGAGTCACGGCCCAGGTCAGACTGGAAAGTCAACAGGAAGGATCTGTTCCATGAGGCTGGAGGAACCCACAGTTCATCCCTGTCCCTGCCATGGCAGGGTTGAGCAGGAAGCCCCAGGCGGTGTGAGGCAGTAGCTGCACTGCGGAATCTCCAGCACAGCAGCTCAGGATGGGATGGGAGTCCAGTGGAACCTAGTGAGTAAGACCTGCGGAGCCCCAAGTATCTGCAGTGGCTGCTCCTGAGACTATTAGCCCGCATATTAAATGTCTATAAGTAACCTACTTGAATTTCCGGGATCCAAAATGGCAGAGTGATTGGTAAATGCTTTCTCCTCCTCCCCTTGTTGACTTTGAAAGAATCATAAAATATTTCCCCAGAAAAATCCAGGAACAGTGGGATCAGCAGAAAGAGCAAACAGTCTCTTAGCATGTGAGGCTAGGAAAACAACTAAGGGAGAGCCCTCTGGCTGTGGTGGAAGAGGATCAGAGCTGTCCCAGACAGCCTCATATCGGCAAGCCAGCAGGAGATCCTGAGCCCCAGAGGGGTAGAGCCCTGCAACCACCAACACCAGGATCCCAGGCTTGCCTTAGCACCCCAGAGGAATCGGGAAGACACTAGGGCAGACAGGATCACCAAAAACTGAGCTTGCCCATGCTCTAGCTCAGCATAGGAGACCTCCAGGGGCTAGACCACCCCTCTCTCACACTTAACGAGATAGCTCCAGGGTAAATTCAGGGAAATACAAAAAGACTTCACCTGGCCTCTGCTTTCTCACACCAGCTAGTTCAGCACCAGGTAAGCACAGCACTTTAGCATCTAGCTGAAAGAACCAGAGGCCATAATACACAAAGCCTCATCATCATGAGTAAGAAGCAAAGTAGAAAAGAAAAGACCATAGAAGCTTTCTATGGGGACATGGACCAAAACCGAATACCAAAGAGGTCAGCATTAAGACTGTACTCACATCTGAGACTTCAGAAGGGACTATGAACTGCTCACAAGCACAAAGAGCACTCTTAGAAGAGCTGATGAACGATTCAGAAACAGAAGAAAAACTGGCCAATGATTTTAAAAGTATGAAAAAAGAATTCCCTGAAGAGAACATCTCCTTGAAAAGGAAAAGTGGACAAATGGAAAAGGAAACACAAAACCCAACTGGAGAAAACAACTCCTTAAAAGGAATAATTGGACAGATGGAAAAGGAGATACAAAAATTAAATGAAGAAAACAATTTGATAAAAATTAGAATTGGGCAAGTAGATGCCAATGACTGAGACATCAAGAATCAGTCAAACAAAATCTAAAGAATGAAAAGATAGAAGAAAATGTAAGATATCTAATTGGAAAAACAACTGACCTGGAAAACAGATCCAGGAGAGAAAACTTAAGAATTATTAGCCTACCAGAAAGCCATGATGGAAAAAAGAGCCTAGATAATATCTTCCAAGAAATCATCCAGGAAAACTGCCCAGAAATCCTAGATCCAGAGGGCGAAATAGTCATCAAAAGAATCCATTGTTCACCTCCTGAAAGAGACCCCAAACTAAAAACACCAAGGAACACTGCTGCCAAATTCCAGAACTATTAAGCGAAGGAGAAAATACTACAGGCAGTCAGAAAGAAACCATTCAAATATCGAGGAGCTACAGTCAGGATCACACATGACTTTGCAGCTTCTGCAGTAAAAGATCAAAGGAATTGGAATATGATATTCCATAAATCAAAGGAATTGGGACTACAACCAAGGATCCATTACCCAGCGAAGTTCAGCATAATATTTCAGGCAAGGAGATGGATATCAAATAAGGGATTTCCGGACCTTCCTGATGAAAAGGCCAGAACTCAACAGAAAATTCGATCTTCAAATGCAAGTCTGAAGAGAGGCATAAAAAGGTAAACAGAGGAAAAAAAAACAAAACTAACTTGTTACTCAATACAGGCAAACTGTTTACATCCCTATAAGGGAAGATGATACTTGCTAATCTTGAGAATTGTATATTTATTACGAAATATAAAAGGGATACACATAGATAGAGAGAGCAGGTATAAAGTAAATGATGTGATGATAAAAATGCGATTTAAGGGTATGAAGGGACTGTAACAGGAGATGTGAAAAGGAGAAGGCAGAAAATGGTAAATTATATCACAGGAAGAGGCACAAAATTATAATAATGTAGAGGGAAAGAGGAGAGGGAGATGAGCATTGTTTGATATTTACTCTCATCTGATTTGGTTCAAGGAGGGAACAACAAACTTAAGTATATAAATCTACCTAGCTCTATAGGCAGTAGGAAGGCAAGGGGGTAAGAAAAGGGAGGGAAGAAGTAGTAAGGGTAAAGGGGAGTCAAAGGAAGGGGAGTGGTAAGAAGGAAGGGAATACTGCGGGAGGTGGTGGTCAAGAAAAAGGATTAAAGAAAAAAATCTATTTGATCTTTTACAATTTATGTCAGAGTAAAACTTGAGCTACAGCAAAATTTCTAACTAGTACATGGTTAAAACGTCAATATTCATGTGGGAAACTTTACAGTTGGCTTATTAAGAAGAAAAATTGGAATAAAGATTGTAATAGACACTACTACTACTACTGCTACTACTTCTAGCAACCAAAGATAACATCATCTTCTCTGATTTTATATAAAATTTACAAAATGGTAATTTTTATCTTTTAAATGTAGACAAGGCAAATCTCTTTACAAAATCTCCAGGATTTAAAGTCAATTGAGCAAAAGTAAGAAAGGATATAAAAAAATACTAACCTTGCAAAGGTTGTCCTGGATTCTCTGATTGTTTCTTCATTTGTTTGGTTGAATGTCTTACCTACACAAAATAAAATGCTAGACAGAGAAACAATTTTCCAATAATATGTTGGCAGCCTGATACTGTCATTCTAGTTAGAAAAGAGGAAAAGTATTGCTCACCTTTTAAAAGTATTGTTTTTAGTGTGGAGTTAAAATCAATGCAAAAATTTATTTTTGTGTTATTATGTTCAATGCACTATACTAGGCACTGGAGAAACAAAGATATGAAAATTAGATATATGGTTCCTGCCTTAAAGAAATTATAATCTTATTAGATTGTTTTACTTATGCTATGTACAGAAGCAACTATGTTAGGAATTAGAATGTGTTAAGTGCAGAGGAGAGAGGGTTCAACAGGAAAAGTGAAGACCGTAGAGGGTGAGATCATTTCCAAACATGCCAAAACCAAGCATTCAGGATGGGATAGGGAACTTTTTAAGACTTATAGAACTGACCATTACCCATCTCTGGCAGTTCATGAATGCATCAGATGATACGAAGAAACAGAAGGAAGTGAGAAACCAGTGCTAGTTAAGATACTTGGGGAAGTAAGTGTTAGCATACTACTGTCATAAAGGCAAAGGCAGAAGAGGAAAAAAAAGGGCAGAGACGAGGCACTGTATTTTAAGAAAATAGACTCTTGTGAAGAAGGCTTACTATTCTGGAACTGATTCTGACAAAGAAGGAGGAAATGGTAACTGGAGTAGAAATGACGCTGATGAGAAGTTACTATTTAATCATAAAAACTAATAACAGAATTATAAAGAAGATGGGTATATTCTGACATCTATCCTATATTCTGAAAGAGCAGACCTGCAAAAAACTAAAAAAAGGACAGGTATGATCACACAGACCAATATTCCAGGAACATTTGATCTAAAAAAGATGAGAAGTTTTTAAGAATAAAATTCTGAAGATATACACAGAAATTAATTTGATGAATAAGAAAAGGTATAATGGTCTAAACAGACTGATATCTCTTTGGGAAACTCATTTACCAACTAAGATTTTAAGAAAAGATATAGAAGAGGGAAATAAGGGCAGATAATGACAAGTGGTATAGTTTGTGACAAGTGTCAAGAGGATAAAACATAAAAAGGGCTGAGGCTGGCCATGAATACTAAGGACATTTTTTTTTTTTTTGCTAGATTGAACACAGCAGGAAACTCAAACAAAAAGGTATTTCTAGGGGAAGATGTGACAATGAAACAGACAAAAGAGAGATAGAATAATTAAATTTTGCTTGGCTATGCTTATTTGTCACAAAAGAGCTTTAAAAAAATAAGGAACAGAGGTTTTGAGGAGACAGGAAGGCTACTTACTGATAGCAATATCATCAATGATCCTGTTAAACTTATGGGGTTTTCTATTACCTTTAGAATCAAATATAAACTATTTTTTTTGATATTCAAAGTTTTTCACAACCATGACCCTACCTTTTACTGTTTTTCCTACAGTTTTATTATTCTCCCCCATATACTCATACTAACTTACTTGATATTCTTCACACAAGACAACCTATCTCCCATCTTTGTGTCTTTGCACTGACTGTCCCCTGTGTATAGGATATACTTTCTTTTGCACTCTTCCAATTTTCAGGCCCCTTTAAAACTTAGTTTTACGTAAGGCCTTTCATAGTTGATACCACGTTCCCCTACCTCCTAGCTATTAGTGCCCTCCCTCCCCAAACTGCCTTGTATTGATTTTGTAGATCTCTCCTATGTACTTATATGTTCATGTTTCCTCCCCATTTAGAACATAAGCTCCTGGAGGGCAAAGCCTGTTTATTTGGGTTTTTATATCCCCGGTTATATGACATAATGTCAGATACAAAGTAGGTGCTTGATAAATGCTTGTTAGTTTAGGTAGTTATTACTGGGGCAATAATCTCCTTTTCTACACAAACATGGATGTCAGTGGGAGAACTGTAATATAATGCAAAGAGTATCCAGTTTAAAGTTAGATCTGGGTTCTAGTTCTGGCTCTGTCATTAACTACCTATTTTTACTTTGGATAAACCATTTAATGTCTCTGAGGCTTAGTTTCTGCACTTCTAAATTAAAAAGATTGGGATTAGATGAGTTTCAAGACACTTTTCAATTCTAAAGTTTTATTACTTGTAGTTCTAGCATTGTTTTTTCATTTTTCAATCCTATTACCAAACTGGTTTTGTCTCTAAACATCCCTTTCACGAAGAATGCTAAGGAAGCAGAAAACATACTTTTCCCAATTTTTTTCTAAATAGTTAAGTATGACATTGTCAATACCTCTTCCTTGGAATCCTCAGTATCTCTATTATCAACTTTCCTTTTTCCAGTTTTTTTGTACTGTTGAGATTTGCTCTCCTGCTTTAATTTGATTCCTGTTGTGCGATTTACATCTGTTCTTCCAGGCATAGTGACCTATATGGAACATATAAGTACTTTTAAGATCTGCAGAGAAAATAAAAAAGATTAGGGAAAGATTCTAAAAATGTCACGCAACTTTAATCAGTTTAAATATACCAAGTACCAATTAATATTATAAATAAGCCCATTTTACTTTTAGGTTCTTGCATTGTCTTAAAAATGGTATCGTAAAACAACTATAATGTCATTAGGGGCTCAAATGATAGATGAAAATTTATTAATATTTTTACTTCTAAAAATTTCTGCCTTTTCAAAGTATTTTCTTTTTCTTCTTTTTTTTCTTTATTTTAATTAATTAATTAATTAATTTAAATTTGTACATTCATTTTCACAAAATTTTGGGTTCTAAATTTTCTCCCCTTTTATCCCCTCCCCCCACCCCAATACAGTGAGAAATCTAATTTTCCCTATCTCCAATCTGCCCTCTCTTCTATCATCCCTCCCTTCTCTTGTCTCCATTTTCTCTTTTCTCCTGTAGGGCCAGATGAGTTTCTATTCCTCATTAACTGTATGTCTTCTTTCCTAGTAGCAACAACAATACTAAACAGTTGTTCCTAAAACTTTGAGTTCCAAATTCTCCCCATCCCTCCCTCCCCACCCATTCCCTTTGGGAAGGCAGGCAAGTCAATATAGGCCCTATCTGTGTAGTTTTGCAAATGACTTCCATAATAGTTGTGTTGTGTAAGACTAACTGAATTACCCTCCATCCTAACCTGCCCCTCATTGTTTCTCTTCTGTCTTTTGATCCTGTCCCTCCCCAGGTGTTGACTTCAAATTGCTCCCTCCTCCCTTTGCCCTCCCTTCCATCACCCCCCCCTTGCTTATCTCCTTCTCCCCCACTTTCCTATACTGTAAGATAGGTTTTCATACCAAAATGAGTGTGCATTTTATTCCTTCCTTTAGTCAAATGTGATGAGGGTAAACGTCTTGGTTTTTTTTTTTTCTCAGCTCTCCTCTTTTTCCCTCCACTAAAGTCTCCTACTTGCCTCTTAAATGACATATAATTACCCCATTCCATTTCACCCTCTTTCCTCCCACTACATTTCTCTCTCACCATTTACCTTAATTTCTTTTCAGCTATGGTCCCATCCTATTCAATTCACTCTGTGCT
The DNA here is from genome assembly GCA_023548195.1 of Bettongia penicillata ogilbyi. Classification (NCBI taxonomy): domain Eukaryota; kingdom Metazoa; phylum Chordata; class Mammalia; order Diprotodontia; family Potoroidae; genus Bettongia; species Bettongia penicillata. Next base: position 13,815,910 of record JAJHZJ010000089.1, on the reverse strand, counting down.
CTCTGTCTCTGTATGCGTGTGCATGTGTGTATGTGTGTGTGCGTGCATGCGTGTACATGTGTGTGTGTGGTCCCACCAACTACCCAGACACTGAAAAGTTTTAAAAGTTACAAATGTTGTCTTTCCATGTAGGAATGGAAACAGTTCACTTCTGGTAAGTCCCTTAAGACTTCTCTTTGCTGTTTACTTTTTCATGCTTCTTCTCATTCTTGTGTTTGAACGTCAAATTTTCTTTTCAGCTCTGGTCTTTTCATCAAGAATGATTGAAAGTCCTCTGTTTCCTTGAAAGACCATATTTTCCCCTGAAGTATTATACTCAGTTTAGCTGGGTAGGTGATTCTTGGTTTGAGTCCTAGTTCCTTTGCCTTCTGGAATATCCTATTCCACACCCTTCGATCCCTTAATGTAGAAGCTGCTAGATCTTGAGTTATCCTGATTTTATTTCCACAATACTGGAATTGTTTCTTTCTAGCTGCTTGTAAGATTTTCTCCTTGAGCTGGGAGTTCTGAAATTTGGCCACAATGTTCCTAGGAGTTTCTCTTTTCGGATCTCTTTCAGGTGGTGATCGATGGATTCTTTCAATACTTATTTTGCCCTCTGGTTCTAGAATGTCAGGCAGTTTTCCTTGATAATTTCATGGAAGATGATGTCTAGGCTCTTTTTTTGATCATGACTTTCAGGTAGTCCCATAATTTTTAAATTGTCTCTCCTGGATCTATTTTCCAGGTCAGTTGTTTTTCCCATGAGATATTTCACATTCTCTTCCATTTTTTCATTCTTTTGGTTTTGTTTGGTGATTTCTTGGTTTCTCGTAAAGTCATTAGACTCCATCTGTTCCATTCTAATCTTGAGAGAACTATTTTCTTCAGTGAGCTGTTGAACCTCTTTTTCCATTTTGCTAATTCTGCTTTTGAAAGCATTCTTCTCCTCACTGGCTTTTTGAACCTCTTTTGCCAATTGAGTGAGCCTATTTTTCAACGTGTTATTTTCTTCAGCATTTTTTTGGGTCTCCTTTACCAAGGTATTGACTCGTTTTTCATACTTTTCTTGCATCTCTCTCATTTCTCTTCCCAGTTTTTCCTCCACCTGTCTAACTTGCTTTTCAAAATCCTTTTTGAGCTCTTCCAAAGCCTGAGCCCACCCGACATCCCCCTGGGATGTCTGGGGTACCGAGGCCCCACCCTCCATGTCTTTCCCTGATGGCAAGAATATGTCCTCGTCATCGTCAGATCCGAAGGTCGGGATCATTTGCATCTGTTCGAAAAAACTCTCTATAGTCTTATTTTTCTTCCCTTTTCTAGGCATTTTCCCAGCCAGTTACTTGACTTCTGAGATTCCTGTCCACCCCCGCCTAGATCCGCCCAGGTAGTGCTTGGGGTCTGAGATTCAAATGGGCTTTCTGCGGCAGGCGCGGCTGCTAATCAATGTGAGCTTTAGTTCTGGTGCTGGGGTGGGGGCAGGGCTGCCTCCCAGGCTCAGTTCCCTCAGGGACTTTATGCAGAGTCCTTCAGTAATGGAGCAGGTAGGGGCAGGGCCGCCTCCCAGGCTCAGCTCCCTCAGGGGCTTTATGCAGAGACCTTCAGAAATGGAGCGGGTGGGGCAGGGCCGTCTCCCAGGCTCAGCTCCCTCAGGGGGTTTATGCAGACTTTCAGTAATGAAGCTCCTGCCTGCTGCTGGGGGAGTCCCGGGCCGCCGCGGCTGCGCCGCTGCTGCCTCCGCAGCCGCTCCCGCCTCTGCCTCCGCCACTTCCTGCCCCCGCCTCTGCCGCCGCTGCTTCCTCCCGAGGGGGCCTGAGTCACGGAGACATCCTGCTCCCCTCTTGGTGAGCCCAGGCATGTCTCTCACTGACCTGTAGCTTCTGTGGGCGGAGGGACCTTCCCAGCCGCTGGAGCTTCCATCCCTGAAGCCTGCTCAGATCTGCTTCTCTGGGGCCGCGGCCAGGGCAGCGCTGGGCTGGGGTCCACTTTCCAGGGCGCAACGGACCCTGGGGACAGCTCTCCAGGGCTCCCTGGAACGGAAATCTCTTCCACTCTGGTTCTGCACACCTTGCAGTGATCCAGAACTTATGGGGATCTCTTTTTACATTAATTCTATGGGCTGTGGGTTCGGAGCTCGTAAACGTGCGTCTTTCTACTCTGCCATCTTGACTCAGTATTTTCTTTTTCAAAAGTATTTTCATGTCTTTCATTTTAATCAACCAACTATACATTACATGAGGAGCTGTCTCCAATCATTACCATGCCTATTTTTAAACAGAGATGGAGATTTTTATGACTTGGAGATTTTTTATGACTTGCCCATGGTCCCAAAGCTAGGTACTATCAGAGTGAAAATACAATTAAATGCAGGTCTCAACTCACGTAAAAACTTCTGGCTACAGCTTAAAACATTTGTACCAAAGCAAAAGCAAGATGCCAAGATAGAACAAAGAAGCATTACTCTGGGTCGGGGTCCGTAAAAGTCGTGATCACTCATTTGCTTTCCCACTGTCCTGTTCATTCTTCCAAACCTCTCCAGTTTGTCCCACTTCTCATTGTTTTGAACCAGCACTTCTTCACTTTCCCCCTGCTGTCAGTACTGTCTATTGTGGATGTATCAGGAAGCCTGGATTACCTGAGCTACAGGTTACCTATCCACTACACTCACCACCAGCCCGTTGCGAGGAAATGAGAAAATGAAGATTGGCACAAAATAACTTGATCCTTGCAGTGGGTAAAAGTTAGGACTTAGTGTTAAAAATAATTGTATTTGATAAGGCTTCCTCAAATTCTATCTAAAGATACACTTTTAAACCAATATAAATTTCATTCTAAAATAGAGTGTACTTTAATATTCAATGAACTGCTTCAGAGTTGGTCAATGAAGTCCTCTAAGTAAATTTAATCACTTCAAACTTTTAGGAAAAGACTTCAAGCCCCATCTAGTGGTTACTTTCTCCTGAAATTCTGCTCCATTAAATAACTCACCCAATAAGGTTTGGAAAAAGGAAAAGCAAAGCTTCTGAAGAGAAGAAAACTCTTAAGGCAAAATTTCTCTCTTCCCTCCCTCCTTAACCCCTAGAGATAATGGGACACTCTTTAGGGATGCAAATACTTGTCACCACTTTTGAAGTGTTTAAACTTTTTAACATTTCTTAAATGTGTGCATACTGGATTTACTTAAGGCTCTGTACAGATCTTTGCTATTTCAACAGGAAGGCTTAGAAAGCATCAATTTTGTTAAAAGTTTATATTCCTACACTCATTCTACCTCTCCTTCACTCATACATGTACATAGGACTATCCTCAACTTTGCAGGAAGTTATTCTTGGATGCAAATTATTTTCTTTTGCTTTTCAGTATGTCATATACCACTCTTTGCTTTCCCTTCTCATAGTTGATATGTAGTTCCACACAATTCTGAGTTTTCTTGGTCTAGGACCTGTTCCTTCCTGTAATATTTTTTCTTATAAGCTCTAGAACTTTACAGATTTATGGATGTATTATATCTAACAGTTCTTTGTGGTGTAGATCTGTGGATACCAACCCACCTCTCCCCACTCCAGGACCATCCTAATACTTTTGGAGACTTTTCTTTTATGATTCCTTGGAATTTTGTGTTCAGGTCTTTTGGTTCAAACCTGATGATTCAGACTTTCTTTCTGCCCTCTCCAGGTCAGTTACTTTGACAGCAGACATTTCTCAAATTTGCTGTATTTTGACAACTATTTTGTTTTTGTTATCATTTAATTTCTAATTGTTTCCTCCAGAGCACTCACTGCTTTAAGGTTTTTCTAATTACTTTTCAAGGTAATTCATCCCACTATTTATCTCTGTAGTCAGTTTCTTTATTATTTATTAGGTTATCTAGTCATGTCCATAATTCTTGTGACATTTCTTTCCTTCCTGAGATTCTATTGGCAGTTATTGCTGAATTATTCTTATTTCTTATAGTTTTATCCTTGCATTAGCTTACAGTATAGTCATTTTTCACTTCATTATAAAAATGTGTTTGCTTGTTCGTTTCTTCTTTGGCAGGGAGAATGAGAGGGGAAGAGAACTTCCAGCTGTTGATTGAATAGTTTGCCTAATCACTTCAAAGCAGAGATTCCACTAATTTACAATAGTTGCTGGGGTGACTTGGTTTGGATGCCAGTTCCCTGCTCCTGACTGTGGTGCAGGGCCCAGAATAAGGGTTTAGAGGTAAGCAAGCAGAAAACATAGAACAGTAGCAAGAGATACCAGGGACCCTGGTGAATGCCCTTCACAGGAACTTCCCATTAACATTCTCCTCCTATGCTGACCTCAGCCTTCTGCTGTTTCTAGAGGGCAAAATGTAGGACCCAAAGTGGAGGCAAGTATCAATACTGATGTAGCTCCAATAATATGTTAATTTGTTAGTCACTGGGAAAATAAATCTCAAATTTATAGTGCCAATAGTTAATAATTTAAAGTGATCTAAAAACTGTGAATCTTAATCTGGTACTCTATTACTATCATTGTTCACACAGGATTAATTTTCTACTTTTTTTTTGTTTCATGGTTACCACAAGCAAAGAATCCACTGCCAATCTCTTAGGTGATATTCTTATGAGGTTGGTTCTTGCATAGTACAATTTGTTACCAAGACCGGATTCCAGCATAATAGACTCAGTAAGAGTTTATGCTCTGCTAGCTCAGTTTTTGAGACCCCTTCGTCCACACTACATTTTTGGTGGACATTATATTATAAAGGTCTGGTTTTATTTAGTTGTAGGTAAGAGTACAAGGTTTCTTTGGGCAGGGGATGGTGGTGGTGAGCAGATAATGAATTCTGGTTAGAATTTAAGTTTTTGATGTCTAGGAGTGTTGGTAATTCTGGCAATACAGGCCTGGAGCTCTTAACCTGGGGGAGGGTCTGTAAATAGTTTTTGAAAATATTAAATATTTTGATAATCGTGTTTCAATATAATTAGCTTCCATTGTAATCCTATGTATTTTGTTTTATGTCTTCAAAAATATTCTAAGGGGCCCATGGGTTTCACCAGGTACCAAAAGTACCCATGACATTAAAAAAAATTCAAAACTCTTGCATTAAGGAAGAGTTGAAACACCATGAATGTAATTGTGATTGTTAAGTTCTATACAATTTGTGGCACATCTGGTGCTAGTATAACCTTTGAGAACCACTGTACCAGCTGAAGGTGATCTCCACTGAAACTATCATTGAATCCATGAGAATTCATGAAATGACCGAGGGTAAAGATGTAGGAAAGAACACGGCCCCAATTGCTGGAGAGGCAAATGGCAAACGGCTCTACAACTGCTGCCAAAAAAACCCCCAAATGGGTCCTGAAAAGAGAGACATGACTGAAAATGACAGAACAATTACAACCACAAAGGTCCCGATTAAGGGCAGGAACTTTTTCCTGTCTATATTCCCTGCAACTGGAACACACCTTTGTATACAGCAGACTCATAATGAACAATTGTTGGATTTGGATTATTATGAAGATTTCCAGGCTCCAAGTCCAACTTCAACCCTAGAACTGTTTTTTTTTTTAAAACTGTAACTCTTATCTAGACAATTCACCTGTCCCAGTCTTTTCTGACCCCATCCTACACTTGATGAACCTAACAGATTTTTTTTTAACATTATAAAATGACAGTGTCCCCACAAAGGATTCTTCTTTCCAAATAAATTATAAGCTCTTGAATGGCAAGGATCCTGTCATGTGTTCTCCTCATTACCACCTAATACAGAGCTCCTCCACTTATAGTAATCTTGAAAGCGAGTAACTTTTAAGATGCTCCTTCTACCAGAAGTATCTTGGTCCACTGTCAAGCTGCTCTTTTTAATGGCAGCACCAGGTTTAAAAATACCTTCAAAACCTTTGTAACTTGATCTTTAATTTACATTGGCTGGAGGATAGAATGGTTTTGGGGGAGTATCTAAAAATGTGTATAAAAACTAGACTGGAGGTAGATTGTGAAGAATTTTAAAGGCCAACAATCCATCAAGAAGCATTTTTAAAGCCCCTACCGTTGGTAACCTTAAAGGTGCAGAAGTGTGTGTGGGTGGGGAGATAGTTATGGAGATGAACGCTCTGTGCCAGCTAATGTGTTTACACACACAAAAAAGGCATTTCCTGACCCGATGGAACTTACAAGAGGGATAGTAGGGAGGGGAGAAGAGGACAAGTGCATATAATAATAGATTGTAAGCTTCAGGAGGGCAGGGGCTATCTTCTGCTCCGTTTGCAGAGTGCCTGGCACACAGTGCTTTTTCAGTCACGTGGCCCCTATTTGAGGTTTCTTGGCAAAGAGACTAGAGTGGTTTACCGTTTCCTTCTCTAGCTCATTTTACAGATGAGGAAACTGAGGCAAACAGGGTTAAGTGACTTTTCCAGGGGTCACACAGTAAGTGTCTGGGGCCGGGTCTGAACTCAGGAAGCTGAGTCTTTCCTGCCCACAGGCCACCTAGCTGCTGGCACATTGTGCTTAATAAATGTTTACTGATTGACTGCTAACACTAATATTGCCCTTTAAGATTCAAATGTTGTCTTTTGGTCCTCACCACAACTGAACAGCATTCCTATTTTACTGATGAATTAACAGAGGAAGAAGGTAAGTGACTTGCCCAGGGTCACACAGCTAAGCATCTGAGGGAAGATTCTAACTCAAGTCTTCCTGACTCCAAGTTCAAACAAACTTGAACGAACAAGTACAGGGCTGAAACTAACTAGCTTGCTACATATATCAAATGTATGTATTATAAAATGTACTTTAAAAAATACACTACAAAAGGTGTTCCCAAAGTCTTAGTGCAACTTTAAACTTTAATAGCTTTACTGACCAAATTTTAATAGCTTAAAAGTGCACTAAGACGTTGGGGAACACCCTTTATAGGAAATATTCTGTTATTGTATCTACGCATCAAATAGGTGCAGGATAATGGGCGCGCACCACCTACCATCTTCGTTTCCACAAATATCCACACTCCCTGAAACATCTTCTCCACAAACATCCTCACTCCCTGAAACATCGTCTCCACAAATATCCTCACTCCCTGAAACATCGTCTCCACAAATATCCTCACTCCCTGAAACATCGTCTCCACAAATATCCACACTCCCTGAAACATCATCTCCACAAATATCCACACTCCCTGAAGCATCTTCTCCACAAATATCCACACTCCGTGAAACATCGTCTCCACAAATATCCACACTCCCTGAAACATCGTCTCCACAAATATCCACACTCCCTGAAACATCGTCTCCACAAATATCCACACTCCCTGAAGCATCTTCTCCACAAATATCCACACTCCCTGAAACGTCGTCTCCACAAATATCCACACTCCCTGGAACATCGTTCCATAAATATCCACACTCCCTGAAACATCGTTCCACAAATATCCTCACTCCCTAAAACATCGTTTCCATAACAAACGTTATTCTCCCTGCTCAGCTCCAGAACGCGAGTTCTGGTCGCTTAAATCAATAACTTACCCGGACCCCAACCAGCGTCTTCCTTCAGTCAGTCTGCAACGGTTTTCCGGTGGCGCACGCGCATTCAATACGCCTCCGCCCTGGGACGGGTCACAACTCCCGCGCAAACCCTCAAAAAAAAAAAAAAAAAAGGAAGTGGGCGGAGACAAGGGAGTCTTCCGACTTGCCCCGCCCCGCCCTTCCCCAGTCCCCCGAACAATTCCCCACTGGGAGCGAGTCCAAGAGGAAAGTCCTAGGATTGGTTGGGTGGCCACGCCCCCGTGGCTGATTGGATTCTCCCGGCCTCTTCCCCCTGTACGCCCAGTTTCAGCCAACCCCCTTTCCTCTTGCGCATGTGCAGAGGGGATTTTTCTAGGGGTAACTGTACAGTGCTCGGTGCGAGGGCCGAGGGGACCGAGAGGTGGTCTGGCCCGGGTCCTGCAGCGTTTAGGGCAAGGCTTAGGGGTCTCACCTAACTCCACCCGGCGAAAGGCCGAAAGGGCCCCTAGATAGGTGTCGGTAAGTGAGTACACGACCATCTCGACTCCCTCTCCCCTTTCCCCCGCTTCCCTTCCTGGCTCCCTCGGTCCCCACACCGCTCCCTGCCCCCTCCGCCTTTATCTCCGGGTCCCTCCTCTCTCCCTTTGAATTTCTGCCTCCTGCCTCTTCCAACGGAAAGTCCGGGCACGTTTGTTCGCCCTCGGATGCTAGGGAAGACAAGGTTCCTTGTGCATCCTGAACTTCCCCTTCATCCTCCGGCCTCTTTCTCAAGGCTTCATGCCCCGTTATCAGCATAGCTGCCGCTGTTCTGCCCCAAAGTTTCTGGGAGAGCTGTTTGTTAAAGGGGACCCTCCCCCCAGCTTGACTTCCTGTGTGTAGGGGACAGGTGCGACCTGCACCCTAAGGCTTTGGCTACACCAGTTATCGTAATGTAGCCCACCTGATTATCCAGCAGATTTTATCTTTTATATTTCCTGGGCCCCTTTTGGGGGTATAGTTAAATCTCAGAATGATATTTTAATGCATATGATAAAAAACATAGAATTATAAAGGAAGCTAATTACGTAAAATGCATTCCTCAAAAATTTAAAACCAATCACTAGATTTATAGGATCCCAGGTTTAGAACCCCTTACCTGTGATCATGTGAGGCAAAGGAGTTGTAGAGAGAATGGTAGCATGGACGATCCCAAACCCTAGAAAACAAGCATACTATTTATAGTTAGTCTTTTAAATCAGTTTTCTACAGCATATTTGATTGGTTTTGTTTTCCTTAAAATGATTGTCTCACAACTCCGCAGAGTGGTAGAATGAAGATAGTAGTATGGAATCAGTTTTGATTAAAATGATTGATAGGTGGATAATCACAAGTTGATTTGTGGTTCATAATACTATCTGGCTATATTTTTTGTTTCTCTTTGCGACTCTTGGCTATATGCTAGAACTCTTTATTACCTCCTAGCCATAAATAACTTGAATTGTATTGGTTTATATTTTTCTTAATTGTTTCTTGAGGCATCTCTTCTGATCTATGTCTTAAATACTGAAATAAAACATTAAAGATTTCTTATCACATGAAAAATTGTTGAAATACTCTATTGACTCTTCAATTTACTGATAAATTTTCCTTCAAGTTTAGAAAGGTCTTAAGTGTATCCCAACAAAATATGATTTTTTTGTATCCTTTCTAACTGTTTTCAGGTAGTTTTCAGAATAACTGTTGTAGTATTATCACACTGAAGATTTTATTTTTGGACTTTTCAATCTTTATTTTCTTATTTACAAAACTATAAAAATAGGAGCTATAGCTTGGGGAAAGAGACTAACATAGAAAAGCTTCTTAGGGACAGCTAGGTGGCATAGTGTGTAGAGTACTAGGCTTGGAGTCAGGAAGACTTGAATTCAGATTCAATCTTCGACACTTAGCTGTGTGAGCCTGGCCAACTCCCTTAACCTCTGTCTGCCTCAGTTTCCTCAGCTGTAAAAAGAGGATAGTAATATGCCTCCTAGGGTTGCTGTGATTCAAATGAGATAATAATTGTAAAGTGCTTAACACATTTATATCATGTAGTGTTATATAAAATATTATTATTATATGTTGGAGAATATATTCTAACCTCTCTTTACTTCATTTCATCCATTTGGTAAATAAAGATGGTTATTACCATAAAGCATAGTCAAGTTTTATAAAAACGTCTTTTAAAATGCAATATTAATTCAGTAACAAACTGTATGACTCAGCTATTCTAGGACCAACCTAGTTATTGTTTTAGAGAATGGGTCATGATCAAGTGGACCATGTGACAAAGAGTTTTTCAGGGTTGTGAGGATAAAATGAGATAATATTTATAAAGCAGAGAGTGAGCCTTAAAATGCTATATAAATGATCATTTTTACATTAACTCTAAAAAGAATGGAAAAACTGTAATCTTTGTCCAGAGAGCATTGACTTTTAGCCTACAGTCCATGAATTTGTTTCTTAAAAAATGTTTTGGTAATTACAGCTTTGCTTTGTAGTTCTGTGTATTTTATTTTATATATTCAAAACATTATCTGAGAAGGGGTCCATACACTTTACTAGACTGCCAGAGGGATCCATTACTCAGAAAAAGTTAAGACTCCTTGCTGTAGAGGAAGCACTTCTAAAAATTAGGGTACAGATCTATGAAATATTTAAGCATTTCCTTCCGACTACTCCTATTGTACTGGATAATAAAATATTTAGTTATTTAGGTGAATCGTACTCAACGATATAAATATAAAAAAATTATTCAGAATCTAACATCAAATTGATGTTATTTTTGAGTTTATAATCTAAAATAGACAAACTGAGAAGTAAACAAACAGATAATTAAAATGCAGTAGTAGATTTAGAATAAAAATTATGTCTAATCATAGAATTTCATAGCTGGAAGGAACCTCGAAGATAACCATTTCAGGGAAAGAGGAAAAAATATACAAAGAGGTTAAATCATTTTGGCAAGGGCTCCAAATCTAATAATCTCTTTCTTTTTTAAATCACTAAGGTCATAGTTAGAAAGTATCATAGCTAGAATTTAAACCCAAGTCTTCTGATACCAGATCCATTACTCTTTCCACTGTATGGCATTAGTACTGTGTGTTTTTATTACACAGAAGATCATACTTAGAAGTGGAAAGGCATAGTACTTCCAGTCATTTTATTAGGAAAAGATATGCAAGGAACCCTAAGGATAGTTCCTTCAACATAGATGCTTACTAAGGAGATGGTGGTGGAAATGAGAAAGTGGTCAATTCCAGGATACACAATGTGAAATTGAACTTTTCCAGCATTTTCCTCATCTACCCTTTTCACTACATTCTCAAGAAACCTCTATTCTTCCCTGGAGGTTTATCTGTAGCTTTTTTTTTTTTTTTTTTTAGGATTTTTCTTTTGTTTTTCAGGTCATCCCTTGTTCCTGGTGATTGACTTCCACAGTCATGTTAAGGGCTAAAATTGGGCCTCTCTTGTTCCCTCCATATCACCTGAAAGAAATAAAAGAGTCTAGATTTCTGAGGCATACGTGTCACCGTCTTCTTCATCAGCAACTCCCCCTACATCCAGAGTGGGTTGCCTTGGCTAAAAAGCAGCTGAAAGGCAAGAACCCAGAAGATCTGATATGGCACACCCCAGAAGGGATCTCCATAAAGCCCTTGTATTCCAGCAAGGATACCAAAGAACTTCCTGAAGAGTTACCAGGAATGAAACCATTTACTCGTGGGCCATATCCTACGATGTATACCTTCAGACCATGGACTATCCGCCAATATGCTGGTTTTAGCACTGTGGAAGAAAGCAATAAATTTTATAAGGACAACATCAAGGGTAAGATGTTTTTGCCTCCTAATACTTAGACAAACATATCAGATGGAGAAAGACCTGGGGGCCTTAAGAAATGTATTTATAACTGGAGTCAGGGTGATTTTATATAGAATGATTATTCAAGCTTTAAAGGCAAAAAACAAAACTTTGTTGTTCTTCAGTCATGTCCCACTCCTAATGACTTCGTTTAGGGTTTCCCTGGTAAAGAGTCTCTAGCTCATTTTATAGATGAGGAACTGAGGCAAGAAGCGTTAAGTAACTTGCTCAGGGTCACACAGCTAGTAAGTATCTGAGGCTGGATCTGAACTCACAAAGATGAATCTTCCTGACTCCAGGCCTAGGGCTCTATCCACTATGCCACCTAGCTGCCTATAATAAGTAGTAAAAATCAAACAAACTATTACTTGTTTTATGGAAATTAACATGAAGAGCATTAGGTGGAATAGGAAAATAAAAATAAGCAGAATACCGAGACAGCATTACCTAAATTAATTTACTTAGTGCCATACCAAACTACCAGAGAGTTACTTTGTAAACTATTACTTTATAAAGTTAGGAAAAATAAAAAAAACAATTACAGAATTCATCAGGAGAAATGAAAAGGTTAAGACTATCAAGTAAATCAATGGAAAAAATAGGAAAGAAGGCCTTAGCAGTAGCATATTTTAGACCGTATTAGAAAGGTGTAATCTTCAAAAAAATTTAGTACTAGATAAGAAGTGGAGAGGTTGATGATGATGGAACAGATTGATTTATAGAATATGCTGAAGCAAATGAGCACAGGAATCTGGTGTTTGATAAACCCAAAGATCCCAGCTATTGGGACTCAAACTCATTCAACAAAAACTGTTTGGAATACTGGAAGATTGTTGGTAGAAACTGGGGGTAGATAAACATATAGCATATACCAACATAAGCTCAAAATGGGTACATGATTTAGACGTCAAAGGTGACACCATTAGCAAGTCAGTGGAGCTTGGAAGAAATTACCTGTGATATCTATGGAGAGGAAGAGATTTCATGACTAAAGAAGACAGAGATAATCACTGGAGGTAAAACAAATAATTTTAATTACATGAAATTAATTTTTCTTTCCACAAACAAAACCAATGCACCAAAATTTAGGGACAGGAAACTGGGGAAAAATTTTTTTCAACACGTTTTTCTGCTAAAGATCTCATTTCTAGCACACACACACGCACACATGCATACACACACCCATGTATATATAGCATCTCATTTTTTGATGATATTGAATAAGTATTCCGTTGGAATTATTTAGTTCATTCTTCTGTGTTATAATGAAGTGTGGGACCCAGTGTAAGCATGTTTAGAGAAAGACCCAGTACCTTAGAAAATGAGATATCTTTAGTGAACTTAAGCTGCTTTGGTGTTTGTATATGTTAAATTAATCTGTAAACCATAACAGTGCAAGCTTCTGTGAGGTTTATCAGCTGATTTCCCTGCATTATGATTAAAAGCAAAGTTTCATTTTAAAACGGCCCTCTCAAATTCTAATATTCTTTACTTTTTATACTTAGCTGGTCAACAGGGATTATCAGTTGCCTTTGATCTTGCAACACATCGAGGATATGACTCAGATAATCCACGAGTCTTCGGTGATGTTGGAATGGCCGGGGTTGCCATTGACACTGTTGAAGATACCAAAATTCTTTTTGATGAAATTCCTTTAGAAAAAATGTCAGTTTCTATGACAATGAATGGAGCAGTTATTCCAGTTCTTGCAACGTTTATTGTAACTGGGGAAGAGCAAGGAGTACCTCAAGAAAAACTAACTGGTACAATCCAGAATGACATATTAAAGGAGTTCATGGTCAGAAATACTTACATTTTTCCTCCAGAGCCATCCATGAGGATAATTGCAGACATCTTCCAATACACAGCAAAGGTACCCCTTGTTTTGCTTTACTTGGCAAAATTTACATTTGCTACCTTAATAATTCAATTAATAGTAATTCAAAATATAAAAAGTTTGTGTACTTTTTAGGGACAAAGTGATTTTGTAAAGACAAAAATGTTGTTGCAGTAAGTAATATCAAAAAATTTATGAAGTATTTGATATGGGCAAAACTATAATTTATTTTTTTTCTCATGAGAAGGTATCATGTAAAATTTATTTGCTCATGTATCAGAAGTGCTATATCTAGATTTTCTGAAATTTAAGATTTAAAACTACTGAACCATTGACATTTATCAAGTTATTTTTGTGTGTTTTTCCTATACCTTTCAAGTTCCCTAAGGGCAGAGACAGTATTCTAATTTCAGCATTCACATTGGAAGTTTTAATGTGGCATAGCATATTAGGTATCAATAGATCTTAGTAATTTAAAATTTGAGTTTTGATTTCTTAGAATCAGTATCAAGTTCTATTACAACATTTTTAGAAAGTGGATACATGTATACAAATAAACTAGATTGAAAATGGATTAATTTCTAGAATTTGTAGAAAATTATTAGTCGAGCTTAGAAGGATATCATATACTGTGGCAGTTAAGGAAATGTTCTAAATTTTGTAGAGAGAAGTTTCAATTGAGTAATTCAAAGTCAGAAGATAGATTACAAAGTGTTGAGAAATGAGAGTGGAGGATATGGAGGTAAGGAGAGAGTAGAAAGCTTTTTCTCGATGTTTGGCTGAAAAAAGAGAGGAGAGAGAGGATGATAGTTTGAAGAGATAGTAAGGCCAAAGTGTGTTTATTTGTTTCTTTTTTTTAAGGATGGAGGACATCTGGGTATATTTGCAGGCATCAGGGAATGATCAGTATATAAAGTGAGAATAGATATTAGAAGTAGAGGAAGAGGGAATGATTGTTAGAGCTATCTGTATAAATTAATTTTTCATATTTCTCTCAATTAATATTTCTATTATTCTTCATCCTTCTGTAGGAAGAATCCTACTGAGATGATATTTAAAGATATTGATTCTGTGAGGCAGTTGAGTAGGGAAATATATTCCAAACATGGGAAGCAACATGTGCATAGTCATGGAGAGGGGAAGTGGACTATTGTGTATGAGAAACCTAAAGACACTGGTGTTTCTTGAGTATAGAAGTAACATTATCAGACATTCTTTAGGAATACTGTTTTGCTAGCTGTGCAGAGGATGGATTGGAGAGGGGCGAGACTCAGCACTAAGATACCAGTTAGAAATCTGTATTAAAGCTTGGCTAAAGGTGATAAAGAGCTGCACCAGGTTGATGGCTTAGAGAATGGAGGAAAGGATGAACGTGAGATAAATTATGGAAATAGAATCAGATAGATCTACCAGCTGGTTGGATTTGAGGGAGAGTGAAGAGTTCAGAATGACATTAAGGTTGCAAGTCAGGGTGAAGAAGGATGGTGGTAACTTCAACAAAAATAGAGAATTTCAGAGGGTCAAAGATGATGGACATGACTGCAGGTTTCCTCACCTCTCTTTCCTCCTCCTTTCCTATACGCTCCAACATGTTAATGTGTCTCTTAAAATGGAACATAATTGAACACAATATGAATAGTACAGTTGTGGTCTTACTTTTTTTTTCTGCCATTTTTCTATTAATGCAACTTAAGCTCAGATAAAGTGAGCTCATTCACCTTAAAGTTATATTACCTTTTTTGACAGTTACTTCATTTTGAACTATTAATTGTGGGTTTTTAATTTCTTTACATAGCATATGCCAAAGTTTAATTCAATTTCCATTAGTGGATACCATATGCAAGAGGCAGGAGCTGATGCTGTTCTGGAATTAGCATATACTATAGCTGATGGTTTAGAATACTGCAGAACTGGACTCCAGGCTGGCCTTAGCATTGATGAATTTGCACCAAGGTGAGTAAAACTCATAGGAGCTCTATCCAGCATTTGTAAAATGACAGATTTAAAAAATAATGCAGAATATGTTAGCATTTAGCAAAACAGATGATGAATTAAATACGTATAAACCTCATACTAGATTGCTTCCTCTCTTTTCTTAATAACACAGAAGACAGCTAATGAAATTTGGAGTTTGAAATTTTAATACTCTTATTAAAAATCTAATTTGTAATTTCCTATTATTTATATTGGAATATTAATGGAAGGAAACATCTAAAGCTTATGCATGAACACAGTTATATTTTAAGAGAAGTTGTCAATTTAGAACTTTAAAAGCATTAATAATTTAAAACTAAGTGGAATATTGTAAGCAAATTTGCTCCCTTTTTCTTTAAACGTGCTAATACTTTTTATTCAACTTCAAAAATTTTATTTTATCCACCTACATAGTAGTCTGTAGACTGTTAAATATGAAACAATAATAAGAGGATAGTGACCCATCCCCATGTTTCTTTTTTTTTTTATTTATTTAACTTTTTACATTCATTTTCACAAAATTTTGGGTTCCAAATTTTCTCCCCATTTGTCCCCTCCCCCCACCCCAATACACCAAGCATTCTAATTGCTCCTATCACCAATCTGCCCTCTCTTCTATCATCCCTCCCTTCTCTTGTCCCCATCTTCTCTTTTGTCCTGTAGGGCCAGATGACTTTCTATTCCCCATTAACTGTATTTCTTATTTCCTAGTAGCAACAACAATACTCAACAGTTGTTCCTAAAACTTTGAGTTCCAAATTCTCCCCATCCCTCCCTCCCCACCCATTCCCTTTGGGAAGGCAGGCAATTCAATATAGGCCATATCTGTGTAGTTTTGCAAATGACTTCGATAACAGTCCTGTTGTGTAAGACTAACTGAATTTCCCTCTATCCTATCCTGCCCCTCATTGTTTCTATTCTGTCTTTTGATTCTGTCCCTCCCGAGTGTTGACTTCAAATTGCTCCCTCCTCCCATTGCCCTCCCTTCCATCATCCCCCCCCCCCTGCTTATCTCCTTCTCCCCCACTTTCCTGTATTGTAAGATAGGTTTTCATTTCAAAATGAGTGTGCATTTTACTCCTTCCTTTAGTCGGATGTGATGAGGGTAAACTTCATGTTTTTTTCTCAGCTCTCCTCTTTTTCCCTCCACTAAAAAGTCTCCTGCTTGCCTCTTGAATGAGAGATAATTTACCCCATTCCCATGTTTCAAAGTAACACACGAGAGGCACTAGAGTTTTTGGACTCCAGCCTGTAACACATTCACTCTTGATCTGGTCAGACGAGAAGAACAGGAAGACAGCTTTGGAGGGGTTAATAATCTTACTTTATTCTAGTCTAGGCTTCTCAAAGGGGTTGGTGATAATGGGAGTACCAGCTCCTACAGCATTCCCTAACGACCCCTCTCTCAGCTGCTGGTGTGAAGGTCAGTAGAGAAAGGCACAGCATTCCAGCTTGTGCATTCCCCTAGATCCCCTCGATTCTCAGTGGAGACCAGTGGAGACAGGTACATGCATTCCTTTAATTACCCAAGGCTCCCCACTCATTGACCAGAGCCTACTTAGCAATATTGTCATTTAATGTAAGCATATTAAGTATTACATTATATCACCCCATATCTCACTGCATAACCATGGCAGAGATGTTCACAAGTCATAGTCCTGGGAAATATTGTCTAATATTTGAAAGCTAGAGATTGTCATGGCCATGGAGCCTGGGAAACTAGATTCTAAAAAGGATAACAAAATCCTCCTTACTTATAACCCAGAGCATTTTTGAATCTGATTGAAAACAATGAGAAAAGTGAGGTAATATAATACTAGCAGTAATATTTAAAATATATTTAACACCTAATAATAATTGACTAAAAGTTTACTTTTTAGTTTACGTGTTCTGTAAGTGGCAGGTTAAGGCTATATTTTAGTGCATTAATATTTGTCTTATTTAAAGGTATCTTAGTAATTTTGCATGAATTTCTTAAAATGTTGCATATAGATATTGTTGTATTTCCACGTTCTGAACTACCTAGTGATGGCATTAGTCTGGGGTAGGAGAAAGTGTGTTGAACTTGAAGTCCACAAATACCTGGGTTCAAATCCTATCTTTGTCTTGTACTGGCTGGCTGACACGTGATTTCTAATCACAGGCAGTTTTATAAGTTGCAGATGTATAAGTAGTATAAAGTATGAAAAAGCAAATGTTCTTTGCATTGTTAAAGGAATTTTCTTTATTGGGAGCTTTCCTACAGGCATTAAATTGTGGATCTGGCACAAAAATAAAGGTAATAATAATTAAAAGATGGTGCTTATGTAGCACTTTGACGTTTTCAGAGTGCTTTATGGACATTGTATCATTTAGCAAATTTACTTTCCCTCATATGCTATTATTTTTGCATTTCATCATATAGAAATTGACTTGTGAATGTTGTTTTGTTTATAAAGATTAGTGTGTAATCATTATACCTGGTTGCAAGACATTTCAAAGAATACACTCTAATAAATCTGTTAGTGAAAGGTTATGAAAAATACGTTTATATTTATATTTAGCTTTCTATGACATATCAAATAAATTATTATACCTAGTAATACAGATTTATCAAGGAAACAAACTGTTGTCCAGGAATAGTACCAACATTTTTTCACCTTTTAATATACATTTATGCCTCTCGTTATGTGCTGTATGTTAAATGATGAGGCTGACTTCTGCCCAGCAACAAGGAGAGCCTTGCCTAAATCTAAATCTTCCCAGTAACAGAGGGGGTTCCATCTCTTGAAATGAAAACCTTGTTATTTTCTGTATATATGATTAACCCCTATGATTTGTGCCTATATCCTTGAATGTTAAGTTCCCTGTTTTTTTACTACATCCCTGAACTGTTTTTAAGTACCCAACACACCTGCTTCCCCCTTCCTGACGTCCTTCTCTGTGGTTAACTACCCATGTAGGGGCATACCCCCACCCCTTGTTAAGTGCACAAAACTTGGGTATAAAAGTAAGCCTCTGCCTTTTTTCAAACTGATAGTGTACCTAAGGACTAGCCTGGTTTTTTTTTTGTTTTTTTTTTTTTTTGCATCAATAAAGTCCCCTTGACTAGGAGAACCTCTGCCTCCTGAATTCTCTCCAGACAACCTGACTCTGAACTTCATCTGCCTCTTCATTAAATGAATTAAAAAGTTACATTTGTAAGATTTTGTAAGGTGAATTATACTTTATCTATATGAGAGAATTTTATTATTTAACAGGAATCTGTTATAAACAGGAGATGACTTTTATAATGCCAGTAATCAAGTCTTTTTTTAAAAAAATGTGTATAAGGTTTAGGCTTAAAATATGTCAAATTCTCTTTTATTCGTTTTCCTTTATAGTAACTGATCTGAAATTTTTAAAAATTGGATATTGTTTTTATTATTGGAATATTTTAATACATATAGAATAACCTTTTTTTTCGTCACATGTCATCCTATATAAGTAAATTTTGGTACATTTGTTATTTTTGCAGGTTATCTTTCTTCTGGGGAATTGGAATGAATTTTTATATGGAAATAGCAAAAATGAGAGCAGGGAGACGACTCTGGGCACACTTAATAGAAAAGATGTTTAAACCCCAAAACTCTAAATCTCTTCTTCTGCGAGCACATTGTCAGACTTCAGGCTGGTCACTTACTGAGCAGGTTGTGTGTTTATTTTAAAAATCTTTTAATGTATATCATATTGATAAAAAATACAAATTTTTTTGGGTAATTCACCCTTTGTTCTGACACTTAAAAAACTAGCTCCTTATTATTTCCTTTTAAAAATCAATTTTCTTTATCTTGCCTTTAATTTTTAAAATAACTCTGATGCTTGTTTGAAGACTGATAATTTGTTGATTTTCTAGTTATTTTAAATTCAACCTCTAAATTAGTCTCTTTTCATTATAAATATTCATGTATATACATTTCCTACTGGAATTGCTTCATTCCACATACTACATTGTGTTATCTCATTATTATTTATTTTAGTATAATTTTTTTATTCTGTGATTTATTCTTTGACCTACTCATTATTTAAGATGCTTTTATTTTTTGGTCTCCATCTTTTATTTGTTTCCTTTGTTTATTATAATTTGTATTATTATATTATGGTGTATAGAGGATGTGTCCAGCAGCATTTCTGCCTTCTTTTATGAGTTCTTTGTGTTATAGCACATGATCATTTTGAATAAGTCCCATAGGCCCTGGGATTTATTCTTTAACATTCTTATTCATAAAGCTCCTTAGCCTCTTGCAGATTCAGTTTTCCTAACGTGTTCAGGTTTGTAATTTGTCCTAGTTTGTTTTTTCTGTGGAGGAATTGTTCATTGTTTATGTGAGTCATTAAGATTTTGTAGAATTAATGTCTTACTATTTATATGTGTTGTTGATTTTTTAATTTCAGGGTTTTTTTTCCAAGAATTTGGTTGCCATGTCATTTGGGGTGTGTGTGTGTGTGTGTGTGTGTGTGTGTGTGTGTGTATTAAAGCAGTTTTTTTTTTTTAAATGTACTTATGATTTCATCAAAGCACCTAGTGAAGAGTTTCCCTTCGTAATACATGTTGATGCAATCCCTAGCATGGATAGTCTTAGAAACTTGCCTGGAGCACAGGCAAGCAACTTGCCACAGACCAAGTGTGTATCAGAGGCAAGATTTCCTGGTTTTGTAGCCAGTGGAGACATTATGAACTAAGCCACCCTGCCTCTCTATTGAGAGTTCTATTGAGAACTCTATTGGTGTTCTGACATTGTTTCATTATCAATGCCCTCTCCTTGTTTGATTAACTTTCATTTGTGATGCCTGCTTTCTGAAAATGTTATTCTACTTCTCTACCTCATCTCTCTTTCCCTTGCAGTTTTCCCGATGATCTACTTCTTTCTTTCTGTTCTCCTTTAAAGGATTTCTTCCCTCAAATGCAAACCCTTTTAAAAATGATCCTTATGCTAAATGTATCTTAAAAGCTACTGTAAACTTGTCACATTTTTATAGAATGTTATCATTGTAGTTATCTTTTAATTTGTTATTTTAACTCCTTAAGTGCTAAATGGTAAAATCCTTTAAAAAGACACAACTCCCTTCCCCCACAAAAAATCAAAGAATTGCATTATGTTTCCAAATATCAGGAAGAAAAGGAGAAGGTATGAGTCCTCTCCTGCTCGCTTCTAATAAACCTCCTGTCAGTGTAGTTTTATGAAAGTTATCATTTCTCTTCCTATTAATTCCAATCAAGTTGATCTGTTTGGTGGGAAATGTGGGACAGAAGGAGGCAACGAGGAAAAAGACACTGGGTGGTACCAGCAGATTGATTCAATTCAAATAAACTGTTATTAAACTCATACCATGTAGAAGGTGCTGCAAGGACAAAAGCTGAAATAGTGCACGCAAGAAATCTAATATTCTGCCTCAGACACCCAAGTATACAAAATAAGTGAGTACAAAATAGACCAAGTACTTTCTAGATGGAGAGACCTCTAACATTCAGGAGGGGAGTAAAGAAGAGATCCAAAAAGGATTCTGGTTGGAGCTGAACCTCTTGAAACAACCTGGGGATTAAGTGTAGCAGAGATAACCTGGGAGAAACAACTGTGCAGAGGCATACAAGTGGGAAATGGAGTAGCTTGTCTGGAGAACCAGGCAAGTTTGACTGGAACAGAGTGAAAGGAAGTGATATGCAGTAACACTAGTAATGGAGGAAGGAGGCATTGTGGAGTGCTTTAAAGGCTAGGCTGAAGAGTTTATATTTCATCTGAGGAGTAATGCAAAGCTATTGAAGGAGTGTTTTTGTTTTTGTTTTTTTTGTTGAGTAGGAAGGAATATTAGTAAGATGGGTTTGGGAGAAATCATCAGCTCCATTTTGAATGTGTTGAATTTGAGAGGCCTGCAGAAATGGCCAGTAGGGATTTGGTAATATGAGAATGGAATTCAGGAAAGAAATTAAAAGTTACATCTGTACTTTTGTGAGTTATGTATAGAGATAAGTCCTAGGTAAGGGAGTGCAGTGAATCTCTGATAGTTCAGTATTTTATAACCTAGTCAGAGATTTAGGGTGCCACATTTTAATACATGACTATAAGTAGGTATAACTAAGTGTAACATTTAGATATATAAAATTGAATTCAGGATGATTCAAAATTCTTTAAAATAACAGTATTATTTGTTACCATGTTATGTTAGCATGTCACCAAGATTAAAAATAGATTATGGGTAATATATTTTGCCTATCAGAAATCTAACACATCCATGTATACTCATAATATGTAATCCAGAAACATCAGTCATTAGTTGTCTATTTAATTTACCTAGCTACATAATGTTTCCTATGGTGATTTAGTATGTATTTTACAGACATAGGAAGTAGTCTGAGTTGTTCATAAACTGCAATTTAAATGTTTTTGTGGTACATATACTCATAAGACTTTACATTTTATTGTTGGGCAGTTGTGTCTGACTCTTTGTGGCAAGGTTGGAGATTTTCTTGGCAAAGATCCTGGAGTGGTTTGCTATTTTCTTCTCTAGCTCATTTTTACAGGTGAAGAACTGAGGCCAACAGGGTTAAGTGATTTGCCCAGAATCACACAGGTAGTTTCTGAGGCCAGATTTGAACTGAGGGAGATGAGCCTTCCTGATTCTAAGCCTAGTGCTCTAGCCGCTAAGCCAGTTAGCTGGCCAAGGTTTTATTTTAAAAACCTCGAATACCTCATTGATATATATCAAAGCAGAGTCTACTTTGTATAGTGTTTTACAGTTTCAAAAGGTCTTTCTTGACATGTTATGTCATTTGAGCCTTACAAAGCAATATCATTCTACATAAGTGGAAACAATTGAGGTAATTGATCCTCAAGATTCTTTGCTCTTCCAAATTTTTTGCCAGACCAGGAAAAAACAAAAAAAACCTGAGAACTTTTGTTCTATAATGTTACTTAAACTTGTATTTTTTTAATCTTTAATTTTTATCAAGCATTACATCTATTGCATTTTGTCATCTTCATGAGTGAAATGTGCTCCCTCTTGTGGTTGACAGTAATAAGGTGACTTTTTTGATGAATTGTCTTGATGAATTTTTTGAAGAATTGTCTTAAAGGTTGAAGTAGCATGTGTCACTAATATGAAGTTAAGATCAAGAAGCATTAAAATAAATATAACCCCTTTATCTCAAGGATTCAAAATTGTCATTGGAAATTGAACTTTTATCATATAGTCATACAAAGAACAGTTGAAAAATACATAAATAGAAACAATATAGGAACTTTTATTTTTTAGGATAATTGATTTAATTCAGCCCATTTAAATAGGTGTCACCCTTCTGAACTTGTCCACTCTGCCTGCTTTACAAATTACATGATATAGAGCCATCCTGGACCTAGAGTTTAGAAGATTAGGGTTCAAATCCAGTTTCAGACATTTACTAGCTTTGTGACCCTGGCAAGTCATTTAAATTCAATCTGCTCCAATTTCCCCATCTGTGAAATGGGAGAAATATTTTTTTTTTAAAGATTGTTGTGCATATGATATGACAGATGATATTTGTAAAGCATTTTATAAGCCTTAAAGTGCTATTTATGAAATTTGGGACTCTTTGAAGTACAAGTGAGGTGGGAATATATTCCAGATATGGAGAAAAGTATGTGTAACAGGACAGAAGTAGGAGATAGAGTGTTATGTCTGTGAGTGTTGTGTCATGGAAATTTGGTGCAAGAAGAGGCTGGTAGACATTATCTGAGTTTTTTCATCTGTAATAAGATGACTGAGTCCCATAGAGATTAGCTAGTTCATTCTTGTCCATGCGGTGAATTGGTAACAAAGTCAGAACTTTATCACTATTTTCTGTCCGTTGACATATAGCAGTCTTCAGTTTAATTTAATAAACATTAATTTGGTGCTTATTATGTGTCTGTTGACATGGTAGGCACGTTTCCTTGACTTGAAGAATTGATCATTTATTTGGGGTAATATAAATAAATATTGAACAACCAGAAACATTTCTAAGTCTACACAGAAACGTATATTAATAAAATCTGTCTGTATAAATTAAATTTACATTTATAGAAGTGACAAGATAATAAATTAGAAATGTAGGCTATTAATTATAATCCTGCTGCTTCTACTGATTAGTTTTTGACCTGAGGTTAACTTCTTATGACTGAGAATGAACACTCATTCTGTGCTTCATCGTATCACAGCTGAAACATAAGCATGAAAATAGAAAATGGAATAACACATTGTCTGGTTAAAGGTTTTTTTTTTTCCCTTTAGGATCCTTACAATAATATCATTCGTACTACAGTAGAAGCAATGGCAGCAGTGTTTGGAGGGACTCAGTCCTTGCACACAAATTCATTTGATGAAGCCTTGGGTTTGCCCACAGTAAAAAGTGCTCGAATTGCCCGAAACACCCAGATCATAATTCAAGAAGAGTCTGGGATTCCCAAAGTAGCTGATCCATGGGGAGGCTCGTATATGATGGAATCTCTCACAAATGAAGTATATAATGCTGCTTTGAAGGTAAATCTCTTCTTTTGGTTTTGTTACTTTTTAGCAGTTTTGAATGTATGAGAGATGAAGTCTCTAACTTTGATTGTACACTCTTAACAAAGTAGCAAAAAAAAGATTAGAATTGCTCTTGAGTATATAAAAGAGTAAACTGTATTTTCCTTCTATGAATGTTTGTTTACGATTATTTGCCATGTCATTCTGACTGTTTTGTTGCTGCAAAAGTCACTTTTTAGTAAACAGCCTCCTCCCAAACTTAATATCTTCCCCTAAAAATATTTAAACAAAACTGAAATATAGTGATTCCTAGTGACAGTTCTTATCATTTTCTACTTTTTTTAAATTTATTGATTCTTAAAAGAAAGGATGTTTGCTCCAGTTTTAATAATAGGAACTTAATATTTACTCCTATACTCAACTTGAGTTTTAATGTCTTTTAGTATTGCATTGATTTACACTTTTGTAATCATTGTGTCCTCTTGTTGTTTGGTTCCGTTTTCTTTATCTTGAATTCATGTAGCACTTCCAGGTTTATCAGAGTTCTGCATATCTGTCATTCCTTATGGTACAGTTATGTTTCATTGTATTTATATGCTACTATCTCAGCCATTCTCCAGGGGTTTTTTTGACACAATTTATTTGTAGCATTGATTGCTATCAATATTTTGCTTTGAATACAGTATCCTTCCTATTATTGTTTTCATGGTATATAACTCTAGTACTGGTGGCCAGGTCAAAGCATATTAACAATTTAGTATTTCTTCTCACAAAATTTCCAGTTTCAGTACTTTTAGATGGTTTATAGTTTTTCAGTTAGAGAATTCATGTGTCTGTCTTCCTACAGCTCCTTCAATATTTAATTTTTCCAATTTTTACCATCTCTGCCAGTTTAATGGGTGTGAAATTATACCTCAGTTATTTTCTTTTGAAATTATCTGATTGTTAGTTATTTTGAATACTTTTACATCATTATTATTTTTTGAAAAAAAATTTTTTGAAAACTGTCTTCATCAGGAGTGCCAAACAGCAAGCCAGACAAGCAGAGCATCTTTGAAATCTGTAGTTAATCTTAACTGTGTATTTAAAAAGCAAAGTGCATATGATGGACTCTTAGGGTTTTGGGTATAATCTTCTATTCTGTTGTACTGTGTATATTGAGAATGTCCATTCTACTTGATGTTTAATTACTTAATAAGTAATTTTTGAAAAGAAGAAATTTCATATGCTTTGATTATCATTTGGGGAACAGCTCCTACTCTTAAAGATTAATGTTAATTCCCTTTAGATTTTGGATATCAGACTTTTATCATATGTATATTTGATGGAAATATATGTAAATACACACATATCACACATCTATTTTTTGTCTCCAGTTTTTTTCTGTTTTATTTTTTTATTCTTATTATTTAATTCTTTTTTATACATTGACTTTGTTCCAGCAATAGCTTTGCAATTTTGTAGAATTTAAATTGTCTACTTTATATTTTATAATCTCCTCCAACCTATTGCCTGGTTACAAATTCTTCTCTTATCTGCAGTTGTGAGATAACTTTCTATTCTCTTTTAATTTTTTTTATGTTTTAAATTTTTACATTTAAATTATTCATTTGAAATTTATTTTGATACATTTACTCGAAATGCTGTTCTCAGCCTATTTTCTAGCAAACTGATTTCCTTTTCTTTCAATGAATTTTTAGGTTTATTGAATAGCTACCTATCAGAGACTTTTAATCTTAAAATTTGTCCCAAGCTTTATTCTTTCCCCTTACCCTCAATCTTATGAATTAGAAAGGAGCAAGAACCTTTTTTAGCTTTCTCCTACTCGTTCTCATTGGTCACTAAGTCCATAGATTACAGTCAACCAGTCAGCCCCTTTCTTAATACATGAATCTGCAATATACTTGACAAGTGGTCATCTATCTAGTGTATGCTTAAAGAACTTCATTGTCAGGTGATACATTACATCCCAGGACTGCTTATTCCATTTTCTTAATAACTCTAATTGTTAAGAAGGTCTTCCTTGCGCTGAGTCAAGGTTTGCCTTTACATGTGATTTCTGAGGAAAATGTAATTTAATTTGACATTTTATATTTTCTGGGATATGTTGGCATATTCTCTGATGACTTTTAAAACAATTCTTAAAGTTATATTATAGTGAATATGTGGTATTATCTTGAGTTGTTTAGGAAATTCTTTTTTTGTAAAATGGTTAAAATATTTTGTAAAATGGAATTTTTTTTCCCATTTTAAACAGTATTTGTATTTTAAAAGTTGTAATCAACCAGTTTCATTGTCCTTTAGGGTAAGATCAGCAACTTAAAAGAGTTAAAAAGTATCAGGGTACTTATTTTAAAATTTGATTAGTTATCTTCAAGGATTATGTATTGCATTAGTCTGCCAGCAGCTAGCCAAGTATCTTGCACGTAACATTTTCAGTAAATATTTGTTAAAGAACATGCTTTTTTTCTATTTCTTTAAAATTATTAATTTATTGGAACTCAGACTTTTAAGTTAAAAGGACTTTAAACCTTAATTTCAAGAATCAACTTTCAAATGATTTGATAATATATGCACAGTTAAGTGATTTGGCCAGTGTGTCCCAAGTATGAGGGATTTTAAAAATACCAGGTATTCTTTCACAAGAGATTATTGGCACTGAAGATGTAAAAAAAAAAGAGAAAATGACAACCCTTTACAAACAAAACACATCTTAAAATATTTAATGAATTGATTATAAAATGGTTATATTATTATTTATCACTAAATGTTCCTGATTATGTTGCTGCCCTTTCAGCTTATTAATGAAATTGAAGAAATGGGTGGAATGGCCAAAGCTGTAGCTGAAGGAATCCCTAAACTTCGAATTGAAGAGTGTGCTGCCCGGAGACAAGCCAGGATCGATTCTGGTATGGTGAAATGGAAACTTGTGTATCTCGAGCCTTTTGTTTTCCTCTAAGAAGACTGTATCACTAGTTTTCCATTCTGATACAGGAGTTTCTGTTCTTGGCACATTTCGGACACATCATTATTATTTTCTTTAATTTGATTTGTTTTTATTGGCCTTGATATATTTGTTATCCCCCACTGAATCATTCCTCAGAAGAAAGAACCGTTAAGTAAAACTGACAAAACTGTAGTTGGGATTTGCCACAATTCTCTACCATTGTAGCCTTATAGAGGACAGTGTATAGTTTGTGAAGAGAGGTTTTGTTTGTTTCATCATTTGTTCTTTTTTTTTGAAGAGGGGAAGGAAGGCAATTGGGGGTTAAGTGACTTGTCCAAGGTCACACATCTGGTAAGTGTGTCAAGCATCTGAGGACAGACTTGAACTCAGGTCCTCCTGACTTTAGGGCCACTGTTCTATTCACTGCACCACCTAGCTGCCACCATCATTTGTTCTTTAGAACCAAGATTAACCATTTAGTTAACCTGAGTTTTGGGGTACCTTTTAGTATTACTTTTATTTACATTATTTAGACATCATGTATATTGTTCCCATGGTTGCGGGTGGAAAGTTCTGTACTCTGTGTTTTTAGCCAATGTCTTAACAGATGCAGTTTTTTATACACTCCCTTTTGCTGGGAGGAAGATGCAAATTGACAATTTCTAGCTACTTGAAATTCTTTTCAATATAATTAATTTTTTTCTTATGTGTTTTTAGTAACTCTGAGACAAAAGACAAATTCCTGCAGCAAGAGCAAAACAAAGTATAAAATTCAGATTTAGCAAATTTTGATTTACCAAACAGAAAAAATAGAAATGTCAGTATTGGTGCACTCTCATAGAAATATTTTCCTGCAACCATATCTTTTTTTTAATCCCTCTTAAAATGACCCTCTTAGTTTGGTCAAAGATAGAAAAAGAAATTCTTCTCTCACTTTAAACAAAAGTATTTTAACTCTTTTAGTCAGATCCAAGGTAATCAAAACAAAAAATCAAAGGATTGGTTTTCTTGATATCGTTCCTTATAAACTAAATGATACTTCTTTTGACCATTAGAAATGACCTTGTGGTGGGAAGTCTCATCTGCAGCAGAAGCTCCCCAACCTTGCTCTCCTTTTTCTCCCCCTTTCTTGTCTTCAACTATCCCAGAATCCCTCAGGGATACTTGACTGCTTATAACACTTGGATGAGATGTTAGTCATTATATTTTTTCCTTCTGGTGAGATGGAGAACTTCCAGGCTCTTACCATTTGCTAGGCACCTGCACCCTAAGGTCCTTAAGTGTTGTATCTCTATGCCCTTTAGATTCTTAACACTGTTATCTCACCTATGAAGTGGGTTCTGAACCCATGGGTCTTCACATCCACCCAGAGCCAAATTATTAGGTCTAGGCCTTTTTATCCACCAGAAACTGACCTTTTTTTTAGTGGATTTTCTATCTCTCCCATTTAGAATGTGAGCCCCTTGAACAAAGCCTTGCTTTTTTCTATTTGTGTCCTCTACATTTACTATAGTCAGTACTTGATACATACTAAGGGCCTTAATAAATTTTAAAAAATTGAATAAGTGTTTATTGATTTCTTTGTCTGTTTGTTTACATCAACATAATTTCCTCCCTGCATCCCTTTCTTTATTCTCCCATAGAACCATGTCGTATATTATACTATAAAATAATATTTTTCAAAGACAAACAAGAAAAAGTAGAGGGTAAAATCATTACAATAAAATAGATCCAAAAAATCTGAAAATATGTACAATGTACAATACTTCTATGCATCCTACTTCTGCAGAGAAGTTAGTGAATAAATGTTTTTCATTAATTTATTTAGCAAAGGGGCATACATTTTACTTAATCTTACTTTCCATTAAGCTTCTTCCCTGAACTTGATTAAGTTTTATGATAAAAAATAATAAAAAGATATGATAAAAACTTTATCTTTGATTTAATTGAGGCCAAACACTACCAAAGCAATTGTACTAAGAGTAAGGCATTCATCTGTAAAAAATATTTCAATTTCTGTGCCCTTTTTAATCAAGTAAATTGACAAGTAGCACATGCTAACAGGACAATTTACAGTGTTTTTGTTTGTTGAAGTAATTTTAGGATTATAGATTTTGAGCTGCAAGGAAGATTACAGGCCAGGCAGCTTTGTGTGTCTAGAGTATGTCTAGAATGTCTTTTCTTTCTTATTCTTTGAACTCTTACTCATCATGCAAAACCCAATTCAGATACCCTCATCCCAGCCTCAGTCAGTAATCACCATTCCCCTGAGTCCTCGCTTCTATTTGGCAGTTCTTCAGCGTGAGTGAGCTTATCGTATAATATTGCGTATCACAGCTTCTGTGTTTATTTCTTATCCTTTGCTAAATTGTTAGTCCATTATTGCAGGGATTGTGTCTTATCTAAGGTTCCTACTTTCTCTGTTGCCTAACTATATAATGTTACGCATACAATAACATAATAAATGTTAGAGGAATTTGAATGAGCCTGAAGTAAATTAGAAAGATAATAATAAAGCCCTATGCCTTCCTCATCCTTTACATGAGTTGACTTTAACTTAGTCACTGATAATCTCCCTATAGTCAAAAAATAAAAGTTCTTATGATTTCTGCACGTAAGGTTGAGGCCAGACTTTGGGAGATAGTGGAAGATAGAAGGGCCTGGTAAGCTATAATCCACTGAACAACGACAGGAAATTTGCTGTCTTCCATTTTATTTGTGTATCAGTTTTCTTTTGGCTATTTTCTTCTTTCATTCTTCAGGAAGGCTGGAATGAAATCCTAAGTTAATTATATATAATTGTTCTTTGAAGTACATTCTAAATAATCACTAAATTTTATAGAGACTATAATAAATACTTTGTATCATGATAAAGATATAATGTAGCTTACATAGAACATATTACTTTTAATTTAAATTTAAACTGGTTTTTCAAAGTGTTCAGAGCTGGGACTTGTTTCTGTTGTTGCTTATTTGTTTTTTGCTCTTAACTTGCCAAAACTGACACCAGTGGAGCTATTTGAAGCTGCACCAGATATGGATAGAATACTGGACCAGCAGTCATGAAATCCTGGATACAGGCCCTGCTCTGACAGATGCTCACTGTAGGAATGATCAAAACAACTCACTTAACTTTTCTGAGCCTTAGTTTCTTCATCTATCAAGTGGCTTAAAGGATCTGCTCAGCAATTTTGTTGTGAAGCTCACATAATAAAGGTGAACTATTTGAAGAGCCTTAAAGGCCTATTTCAATAACAGGTGGTTTATTTAAAGTTTTAAAATAAATATGGCATTTAAAAAGGTTTGACAGATAATTTAATAATGCTGGCATTTGGTAATCTCTCTCAGACCAAAAGATAATCATGGAGTGGGCTCACAGTTTATAAAACCCTTTAGAGAATAGGTGTTCCCCAGGGTGGGAATCAACCCTGATTGGTTAACGGTTGATGAGAGAATGAATATTACAATGATGGATTAGACCTGAACTTTGTTTAAGTTATCTACTTCTTAGATTAACCCCTGCCTTGGGCAGTCTATTGAAACAATTTATGCCCTATCCAAGCCTTAAAAGAACACAGTGGCTACCCTACCATGGGTCTGAACAAGAAAATTAGTCCAGTCTCATTATCTGCAATGTCCTTCAAGAGACTGAATTTTTCAAATCAGGCCTTTACAAAAAAAAGCGGGGTTGGGGGACCATGGATCGCCCTAAATTATTAGTTATTAATAATCGTTTCTCTCATAAACTACTTAGTTGCCCCAAATCTTTTACTTTATCTTCTCCCACACTACTAAATATTTCCTTTCCCACTGGGATAAAGTAATTGAGGTAGGTTAATCATTCTACTTACTAGGACTTTTACTTTAAGGAAGAGTCAGAAGACCAGCCCTAAAACTTGGACAACCAGTGTACAACTGTTTATGGCCTCAAAAATAGGAATACGTGTCCATTTTTGTGATGCTGCTATTGAACCCTTTTAGTATTTGGCAACTTCTAAATGCTCAACAAAAGACCCAAAGTTCATTAAAATCTATTTTCCCCTCCTTAACACTGACTCTAGAGTCAGATGACCGGAGTTCAAATCCTGCCTCTAGCATTTATTATCTACAGAGCTTTTGATAAGATGCTTAACCTTCCTGTGCCCCAATTTCCTTATTTGTAAAATGAAAGGCTGAACTAGACATCCTCTCGAGTTATTTCCAGCTCTAGACCTATGAATCTGTGATTCTAATTGCAATTATTTGAGAAAATCGGAATATTATTGTATATTTTTTTGTTCTCTGATACCTTTTAAAAGGTAGATATGATTTTTTTTTCTTTTTACCCCCTATCTTGAGTTTAGAGTTTTGAAAACTGTAATTTCTGTATTAAGGTGTTTAACTTCCAAAGGAAACTACCTGCTACTCAGAGCTTAATTCTTTGATTTAAAAAAATGCATTTCAGTAAAAGTAAACCTTTCAGAAAATCTCAAGCAAGCACATAATCTAATAATGTTGTGATTCTACAGATATTTATGAATATTGTCTCCATTTTTACTTTTGGAAATGAATAGGATCTGAAGTAATTGTTGGAGTAAATAAGTACCAGTTAGAAAAAGAAGAGCCCGTTGATGTTCTGTCCATTGATAACACTTCTGTTCGTAACAAGCAAATTGAGAAACTTAAAAAGGTAGGCCTATTTCTTGAAATTACTAACTTAAATTATATGCTGTTGTCACAAGTAAACTGTCACGAAGGATTCTTTATTATAGAGGAATCCTGCATTTTGTATTGCATATTATAATTATTTATGTACTTTGAGATTTTAGAAATATACAGTACTTTATAGTTCAGGTTTTACCCTTGAGACAACTCAAAACTACACAATCTCTTATATTATTTTGATTTTGTTCATAAATTACTCCCTTAATAAACTACAGTTCATGAATATGCTTTGGTTTTTTTTTTTAATCTTAACTAGAATGCTAGGGATTTTCTTTAACCCCAAATTCTGATAAAGACATGCCAAGTTACATTAAATATAAAAAAGCATAGTCCTTAAAAGCATAATCCTTCATTGATATGATCCTAAATCCATGAATCCCCTTCATCCTCTCTTTTTAGCCTCATAAATATACCCCAGGTTTAGTCAACTTGGGTTTCTGCTTTTTGTTTAGTTGGGAGAAGAAAATCTTCCTCTTCACCAGTTCCTTTTTCCTAATTTAATTTCCCTATGATGATTCAAAATGTTTGACCCTTTGCCCCCAATTAAAATCTGACTGAAGTAATTTAGAAATATGTCAATGAGGTAAGTTTTTTAAAAATAAAATATTTATACATGATGATAAGTCCTATGAGCCTATTGCTGTTTGTGTGATTCATTGATTTCCTTTTGCTTTTGGAAATAATATTTTTCTTTTTTTAATGCTGTAGTTTTATTTATGTTATACATTTCTCAGTTACATATTTTAAATTATTTAAATTTAAAAAAAAAATTTTCAGTTCTGAATTTTCTCCCCACTTCCAATCCCTCCCCCACCTATTGAGAGGGCAAGAAATGAAAAAGCCGTTATATATATGTCATACAAAACATATTTCTACAGTAGCCGTGAAAGAAAAAGCAAAAGAAATTGTACCTCAGTCTGCACTCAGAATTCATCAGTTTTCTCTCTGGAGATTGATAACACTTTTCATCGTGAGTCCTTTGGAATTGTTGTGGACCACTGTAATCATCAGAATAGCAAAGTCAAAAATAATGCTATATTTTTCAACTACTTAAAAACTATTTTAATCTGTAATACAAACTAGCTTTCAGCTGAGAACTCTCATTCACAGCTTCACAATATTTAACTGGTTTTTTGTTTTGTTTTTGAAAATACATATAGGTAAGTATTTTTTTCCCTTTTAAACATGAAAATCAGATAATTGTTACCAACCACTAACCCTCTTTCAATGGTTATATGACTTTGATCTTGTCTTAAGATCTAGCTCCTAAAGGAAATGAATAGTTGAATCTCTATACTAATTTAATTCAAGGTGTTTGCCGATGGAATCTTTCACATGAGGTGATTAGCATACAATTTAACGTATTTTAGGAGTAATGAAAATATTGTAAAGCAGTTGCTTGAAAGTAATAGGATTGAATTTAGTCACAAGCATATAAATGCCTTAGAATTCTTCCCCTAAAGTTTTTGCTGTTTTCCTTCTAAAACTGCTTTTAACTTTCCTATCATAGCTTTTATATTTGGTGTGTAATGGTGTGGATGATATAATAAAAACAACTATCTTCTTGGAAAACTGAGGAAAAGCTAAGTTTCTGTTTATCTCTTCATGTATTGTATGTACTTCCTAATAAGTGACTTATTTGTGTATATGTTTCCTTTCAGTAGAATGTAAGCTCTTTGAAGCAAGGACCTTCCTCATTTTTGTACAGATATCCTTAATGCCTAGCATAATCCTTCTGCGTAGCAGAGGCTTGTTTACTGCTTTATCAATGAGGAAACTTAAGTTAGAGATAAGTGTCTTTCTCAGAATCACATAGCTACTAATTGTTAGATCCAGTATTCAAGCCTTGCCCTCTTGATTCCAGTGTTGTATATACTACAACAAATTACTTCTCTAAAATAATTATCAAAATATTAACCAAACTTTTAAACATCTGATACAGGAAGATTCTACATTGAAATAAGAATATTTTGCAGGTACTGAAGCTTGGGGGACAAAGGTGTGGTCCAGATGACTTTGTTCAGCTAAGTTGGTAGCAGAGCATAGTCTGGAACATCATTTGACATATTGGAGGAGTTCTTGAAACTATCAAAAGAAGCCTAACTTTTGACTTATTTTTAATTAAAAATATTATATCCATTTTTTAATATTACCTGCATTTCCAAATATCTTTTTTCCTACCTCCACTCCTAAGAAATCCATCTCTCCCTTGCAACAAAGAACAAAAAAGAAAAGCAGTTTAGTTAAAGTTCAGTTCAGTTTGGTCAAAACTAACCAACATATTGACTAAGTCTGTCAATATGTGGCCACAGTTCCCTACCTATGCAAAGAAGGAAGAAATGTACGTTTTTCCCTCTTGTTTTCTGAGTTAAACTTGATCATTATATTACTACATGCAGTGTTCACATTTACTTTCTGTTGTTTCCATTTTCCTGTTTCTTCATCCTTCACTTTGCATCAGTTCCTGTCAGACTTCCCAGGAATCTGTGAATTCTTCATTTTCTCTTTTTTCTTTCAGTACAATAGTATTTCATTATATTCAGTCCCACAATTTGTTAAGCCATTCCCTGAGTGATGGGCATATCATTACTACTACGTCTTCACCTCTTCTTTGCTCTCACAAAAAAGTGCTGCTGTAAGCACTTTGGTGAGTATATGATTGTCTTTCTTCTTCAAGATCTGTCATATGCCAAATAGCATACTGTCTGAGTTCAAGAATATGAACCTTTTTAGTCACTTATTAAAAATCATAATTTCAAATTGCTTTTTAGAATTGTTCAAACAAATTCACAGCTTTTCTGGCCTTGTGTTAGTTTGCCTCTCTTCCCGTAGACCACCCCAACAGTGACTTCCCACTTTGCTAGTTTGTTGAGTATGAAGTTTTTGTGAACTACACCTGCCTGATTTAGGCTGATCTGATGATTCCAATTTAGGATTAGGATGAAGAGAGACACTTGCAGTTAACAAAAGGAGATGCACTTAGGCATAACATGTAAAGAATATTCAAAAAAATATAGCACTAGTTCAGGGAGGCTCAGCCCTGTTTGTCTCCATATGGCAACGTATGGGGTCAAAAAGCGTATTGACTCATGTGGCTTTGGGACATCTGTTAAGTCTGACGGGCAATGACTCCTTGTGGGCTGCCCTTTTATATTCTGCAAGACTGAAAAGCTATACTGCATTATAGCTTTCTCATGATCCATTAAGTCTCAAGGGACAGTTTCGCTGCCCACTTAAGGAAAAAATAAGCCCAGTTTGCATGTCAGTGCTTTAAGTAGTTAGGATGCTGCACTAAGGCTTTAGTTCTCTGAGATAGTCAAGTCTCAGAGAAACTTTTCCTGCCTTTTAGGGTAAACAAAAGAAAATAGCCTAGCCTACGTGATAGATATTGCTCCTATCAAAGAGGTGAAACCTTAGAGTTGTTCTGATTTGTGTTTCTCTTATTGGTGATTTGGAAGAAACTTTTCACCTGTTAATAGTATCTTCTTTTGAGAGCTTTTTATCCATGGATAATGGCCACTTGAAAAAATGCCTTTTTGACTGTATTTTTTAAAAAAATTATTTCTTAAGTATTTCTGAAATACAGTTGGCTTATATTTTATTTTTCTAGTTTGTCTTTTTTTTTTTTTTAATTTGCTATCTGAAAACAGAAGGAGTTTGTCATAACCCAGGGAATGTAACTACCAATGCCACTGACTGTTGGTAATTCTTAAATATTATAAAATGTGTCATTTCAAAGTCTATTATATTATATCTTCCTCATTATTTCACTTTTGGCATATCTTTTCAACACTCAATCCAGTGTCCATTTTTATCCCAGTGTGTTTGTATCATTCAGATACAAATCATAACATATGTATGTATGTATGTATGTACATATGTGTGTATATAGGTATATATATGTATATGCACTGATATTTTTTTAAATTAGTAATTATCAGTAGTTGGTTGCCATTCCTTTAATTTACTTTTCTCTTAATGATACTTTATTCCTACAGAAATCAGGAGAAACTTTCCATATGGCTTCTCTCTGGTTCTCTTAAAGTCTGCTGTGCTCTACATTTGCCTAATGTGTGCCTTTTTCTGACCTCACCCTCAAGGTAAAAGCCAGCAGAGATCAAGAAGCAGCTAAAAATTGTCTTGCTGCACTCACTTCTTGTGCTGCCACAGGGGAAGGAAACATCCTGCATCTTGCGGTAGAAGCAGCCCGAGCAAGGTATATAGCAGTAAATTTGGAGATTCACTTTTATGTGTTTTTGTTTTACAAGAACATTCTTAACTACAGGAGTTATCCATTAAATAAAACAGAAGTCTGTATATCAATTCACCCTTAGAGAACATAAAGGAAACCAAAAACATTATTTTTGTTTCTTATAACTATTTTTGG
The DNA here is from genome assembly GCA_023548195.1 of Bettongia penicillata ogilbyi. Taxonomy (NCBI): domain Eukaryota; kingdom Metazoa; phylum Chordata; class Mammalia; order Diprotodontia; family Potoroidae; genus Bettongia; species Bettongia penicillata. The sequence continues at coordinate 13,780,238 of JAJHZJ010000089.1, read as the reverse complement.
GGAGCTTAAAATATTCATAATGAAGCATTTTTGCAGTAATTTTGGTGGAATGCATAAGATATTAATTTTAGATTGCATTTTGTTACAATTAAATTCATTTGAAAATAGTATCATAAGTTATTTCATTGGCCTGAAAAAGTTTGTAGGTCATATTGTAATTTTTCAGGTATGTGTTCCAGAATTATTCCAATCGCCTTGGTGTGCCTTTAGCTAAATGGCTCCCTTGACAAGTGATAATTTTTTGGCCCTTTGTTACTGAGCTCATTCTTTATAAACCATATCAGCCAGAACAAGAAGATTAGAAATGTGTGCTACATATCATACATTGGCATCTTTTCAGTCCAGTAACTTGGTGGAGCATTTGTCCAAAGCTCCTCTGTTATTTACATAGAAAGATAGCTTATCAGTTTTTTATCATGCTACATTCTGTGGAAAATACCTAGGACCAGTAAAAGAAAAAATTATAACTAATACTTATGATTTTGGGCAAGAAAACACCTTCCCTGTTCCTCAGTTTCCTCATTTTAAAATGTGAGCATTGGACTAGATAATCTTTGGGGTCCCTTTTAGCATTAACACTCTAAGAAAGTATATGAGCATTTACATTCTTTTTAAGAAAGCAATCTTTGAGTTCAGTGACTTAACTCAATTTTGTGTTAGCTATAGGAGAGTTTAGTGAAATGACCCCAAAAACCTACATTACTTTTTTGTTAAAATATGCCACCTAGCCTTGGGAATTGCAAAGCATTTTTCTGTGAATTTTTTAAATACAGGAAACAATGAACTCTGCTGTGAGATAAATCAGTAAAGTTGCTATTAAAGTTGTTCAAAGTTGGTATGAGGAGGAAATCTAGGGATTTGTGCCTCTTTCTTAGAGAAATAGAAGTTCACTTGAAGGTTAATGTAGTTTGCCATTGTACTCTGAATCTTTTTTTTTGTTGTGACCTATAGCATATTTGTTATTTTATCACTCCGAGTCTCTTGGGCAGAACTGTCAAAATTCATGAAGTGATGTATGAATTTTAATGTGTATAAACATTCACTAGAGCATAGATTGTTATTACCAAACTATCCCATTATTCCATCATGTTAGAATTTACTATAATGCTTCATGTATCTTGTATAGTAATATCCATATATTAATCTAATTTGCATCTAACTTATCATACTGTCATACCAACACCTAGCTTTCAAAGTATGATTGTCTAATAGAATTTTCCTTATAAGCTTAGTATTTTGAGTAATATTAAATTGCACTAATAACAGCAAGAGAGAGTATGACCAATGTAGAATTTCGATTTCAAACAATTTCGTTCAAGAAATTTATTTTAACAAGTAATTTCATATAATTATTGGTAAAAAAAAATTTTTTTTGAGGTGAACGACTTTTTCCTTATAATCCTTAAATGCTTGGATTTAAAAAATACCTATATTATATTCTCTCTCAGTTTCATGGTGTTTAGTTTATTGAGTAGAATGAATAATAAAAATTTATTTGTTCTGTATTCTTTTAAATTTTTGATTAAATCATTTTTGTGATCATTTGAATCATTTTCAAGTTATCTTTTTACATAGGCAGTAAGATTATTGTCAACCTGCATTCAGTTTTATGGTAAATATTCCCATCTTCTGAAATCAGAAATATTAATACCTTTCGTTGTATATTTTAGATGTACAGTTGGAGAAATAACAGATGCAATGAAAAAAGTGTTTGGTGAACATAAAGCTAGTGATCGATTGGTGAGTGGAGCATACCGCCAGGAATTTGGAGAGAATGAAGAAATAGCCCTTGCTGTTAGTAGGTAAAAATTTGAAATTTCTCAAAAGTATCTAATAATCATTGTCTTGCTTTCTCAGAAATAGATCATAGATAAGCATGTGTAGCAAAGACAGTCTTCTCTATGACCCATCCATATTGAAAAATCATAAAATACTGCCCATAAAACTTATGGAAATTTAGGAAATAATGAAGTTCTGTGTCTACATTTTTAAACTCAGCAATTTTATTTGTCTCTTGTTTGCCAGTCAATTAAATTTTCTTTCGCCATTTTCTCTTTATATATTTAAAAGTTTCCTCTCAGAGTTTCATTTTTATGGTCAGATGGTATCCATGAAGCACCTATATACTCAGCATTTTCTATAAAATGTGTCAAATGACAGCCTTTCTCCCTTCCTTCTGTTCCTACCTCCTCTCCCCTCCACCCCACCATATACAGTTACTTAGAATCTAGCTTAGTCTGGATGCACTGCTCACTCGTCTACTCAGGACTTTTTGTACCCCTGTATTTGCCACATTCCCTTTCAGCTCCCTTTTTAATATGTTACCTTCATCTATCAGAGTGTAAGCTCCTTGAGGGCAGGATTGTATTTCTTTTTGCCTGAATTTGTATTGCCAGTGTATTATGCCTGGCATAAAGTAAGCACATAATAAATGCTTCTTGATTTGAGTTAACTTGATGTGTGTTCTCCTAGAAGTCAAGTTATAATTCACATTCTTCTACTAACTAGCTACATGATTAGAAAAATGCCTTGACTTTTTTAAACTAGAAAAATAATTTTAAATTACAAAAAAATTCAGTTTTCTTATCTGTAAAATGAGTTTTCAACTGGATAATATCCAAGTCTTCAAGTTGCCCATTTCCCCTATCCTGCATATCCATGATCTTCTCAATGCTCAAAATAGATCACTGTGTTATAAAATATACAAGTTTGACCTTTCAAGCTTTCGTGGAACTGATTCTTGTTATAAAGAAAAAAATTAATTGAAATTTTCCATCAACCTAGTAATAACCAGTTGAAGGACTGTTAATAAATTTGAAAGATTTTAGATAATAAATCACAATTTCTATATTATACTATTGAATAATCAGTTTGAAGATTGTTATAACTGTTCTTTAGGGTTCAGAAATTCATGGAATGTGAAGGACGTAGACCTCGTCTTCTTGTGGCAAAAATGGGACAAGATGGCCATGACAGAGGAGCAAAAGTTATTGCTACAGGTTTTGCTGATCTTGGCTTTGATGTGGATGTAGGCCCGCTTTTTCAGGTACCTAAAAAACATTAGGAAAATTTAAAAAGAATACCATAGTTTGCATTAGAGTTAAAAATCTGAGGAGGAAATTATAAGAAAATGAAGGTAAGAGTCAGGTTGCAAACTTACAGTGTGCAATCAACAGAAGTTATAAGTAAAATAGTGAATTGTTAACAGTTTTTGGATGAAGAGAATGAAATTTCATAGTGATAAGAAATCAAAGATAAATTGAGTATGGTTTAATTGCATCTGAGTTACTTGTGCTTTTGGGGAGGCAGTAGGATATAATAGAACATCAGACTCCAGTCTAGGACTAGACCAGGACTCTGATTCTGGTTCTTTCACTAGTAACTACATGACCATGAGCAAGTCATCTTCAGTTTTCTAATGCTCATTTTCCTTCTCACTAAATTAGGGGCTTACATAAGAAGTAAGTAAGGTTCTATACAAATTTAAAATGTGATTCTAATCAGATACTTTGGAAATAAATACTAATTCACATTCAATTTTCAAGATATTTACTAAGTTTATGTAATTAGCAAAGATTAAGATTAAGAACCTCATTTTGCCATGTGACTGCTTTTTTTTTTCTTTCTTGCTATTGGTTAAGCATAAAATTGACTTTGCCTCACATTACATATGCCCTCAGACTTCTGCATCTATAGAACCTTTCACATTTCTTTAGATATAAAAACCAGAAGGTTCTTTCAGTATGCTCTGTATGTGCTCCCTAGACTTTCTGGGTTTTTTGTATCCAAAAATAATAAAAAGGAGAAAGGTGGCAATAATCATTCTTGTTTAAGTGACATTGAATGTTTATGTACTTTTTTGCCAGGTTGCATCTCCATAGAAGGCTTCCTTTCCAGGATGATGGCTACAGAAGCTGGCCTGGAAGCACTGCTATTCCAAAGTGGTGGTGGTGGTTTGACTTGCTTGGCGCATATTTCCTCCTCTCTTTCCCTCAGGATGCCACTCACCTGAGGCCATATTTGGAGCCAGGAAGACCTGATAGAGACAGCCCAGGACCCTGAACTTAAAAGCCTTTGGAATAGCAGTGCCTGTAGGCCAGTGTGCATCATCATTCTGGGAGGCAAGCCCTCCATGGAGATGCAGCCTGGCAAAAATGTTCCTGCAGGTATTACAACTATAGGTGCTGAAGACTCTGAAAAGAAATTTTTTGTCACCAAAGGCCTTAACACTATCAAATGGTTCAGTATCAGTAACTAATACAGTTTTATCACTGGATATGATGTTTAAAAAGAGACATTACCATTTGCTTTTGCCTCTGACGACAAAGGAATAATCCGTCTGACTCAGATATGAAAGTTTTTGAGTTGAAACCTTCTATAAGCATTTCCTCAGTAAGAATGTGAGCTTTATGTGAGATAGGGGGTGTCTTTTGTATTTATAACGCCAGTGCTTGCCTTTGCTTCCCTCAAGAACTAGCTAAAGTCCTACCTTCTAAAAGAAGTCTTTCTTGATCTTTTGTAATTCTAGTGCCTTCCCTCTATTGATCATTTCCAATTTACCCTGTATAAAGCTTGTCTGTACATAGTTGTTTACATACTGTCTCCACCATTAGACTGTAAATTCCTTGGAAGCAGGAACTGGCTTTTACTTTTCTTTGTGTCAGTGGTTAGCACAGTGCCTTCAACCTGATAGGCACATAGTGAATGTTTATTAACTAGGAATTGACTAATTGAAAAAGCACTTAATAAATGTTTTATTCATTCATTCATTTGATTTATTCTTAAACTATTTACCTTCCTAATAGCACTTAAGGTACCTTTAGGGAAAATATTTTGAAGAACATTAATATCATTGGTAGAGTTCTAATCTGTGAACTAAACCAAGTTTGAGTTCATAAGATATTATTCCTAAGTCATTTCATGCTCCTGAAATATGACATGTAACTTGAATTTGAGTTAATAAAATGTTCAGTTGGGTTAGGTACTAGACCTGTAATTTCACTGATATAAGGAACTCTATGGCGATGAAACTTCTTCCAATAAAAATTAGGCCTTTGTCTGCAGCTTATATAGTTTTATGACATGGAAAGGTTAGGTAAACTGTCCAGGGTCATATTCATCAGAGGAGGAATTTGGACACAGGTCTTCCTGACTTCAAGGTCAATTCTCTTAGTCTGTTGCCAGGCCATTACTATGAGTAATAGTTTTAATCCACTCATGGTTTTCCAAGGAAGAAAATGGTTTTGTAATATTTTTGTTTAAGTAGTATATGTCGTTCATAATCATTTTTAAAAATCTTTATCTAAAATTAATAATGATTTACCATCTTACTATTTGTTTAGACTCCTAAGGAAGTGGCTCAGCAGGCTGTGGATGCAGATGTTCATCTTGTAGGTGTGAGTACACTAGCGGCAGGTCATAAAACCCTGGTTCCAGATCTCATCAAAGAGTTGGCTGCTCTTGGACGGCCAGATATTCTTGTAGTATGTGGAGGAGTAATACCGCCTCAGGTAATCTTCATTCCTATCTGTTTTAAGTAAAATGATGTGGATGGGACTTCTTAGTGAAGACAACTCTTATACAGTTCTTATATTTACTATAGGCTTTTACTGAAGAACAAATTTATTGTGGAAGTAAATCTGTGAAAGGGTTTCCTGAGGATTTTACTGTTAGGTTGAATGCAGTGGAACTTTCCTGTAGGTGTTATCTCCTCCCATTAGAATGTGTGCTCCTTGTAAGCAGAGACTCTATTGCTTTTCTATTTTTATTCCAGTGTTTAGCGTAGTGCTTGCCATGTAGTAATTTCTTAATAAATGCTTTTACATGACATTCTACCGAGCCCAAAAGAGGTCAATAGCATAATTTTATATCAAGTTACATTCTAATTTATTTATGTAACTTATTTGACAATTTACCAGGGCTTGTAAATGTAAAATATAATTCTGCTTTGTTTCTGAAATAACTGACATCCTAAATACTTATATTAAAAAAATTGCAACATGAGATTTTCACTATGTTCAAAAGAATTAGCTTCATATTTGAATCAATCAATCAAATAAGCACCTAGTATATGCAAAGTACTACATTAGGCACTTTGTGCAAGTACAAAGAATAAAATGATCTTTGCTCAGTAGTAAACTCATATTCAAATGGAAACAAGTATATGTTTGTGTGCTTTATGTATGTATATATGCACAGGCATATAGCAAGTACAAAGTTAATAAATGCAAATATGTATATATATAGTCAAACTAGTTAAATACAAGGTAATTTTGAGGGGGAAATCATTGCCATTTGATGGGAATCAGGAAAGTCTTCATTCAAAAAATGATACCCAAGCTGTCTCGTACTCAAAGAGTGGGATTTTATGAAATGGAAATAGGAAAGGAATGATCCCAGGTATGTGGGACACCCAGTCCAAAGGCATGGAAATGGGAGATAAAATGTCATGAGTGAGGAACAGAGAGAAGTCTGTTTTGGCTGGATTTGCAGCATATGAGAAGGGGAATAATGTCCAATGAGACCAGGTTTTTTAGGGCTGTGATAACAATCAAAAAAGAATCTTTTGCTATTTTTATTTTAATATAATCAAGTGCCTCTGATTGAATCTTGCCTTTATCAATCAAGAGTCTTTAAGGAGTAAAGTACAGAAACAAGAGTTTCTTTAACTAGAAAGTATATGTATTTGTATTGTTAATTATTTTAATGTGATTAAAGATCTTTCCCATGCACTGATGGGCCTGCCCATTGTGGAAAGCTTGATTTAGGGGAGTTTTCTTATAGGAGGGTCCCAGGTACTTTTTGTTCTTTCTATTGAGGTATTTGGTCAGAGAGTTGTCTCTTGCTCTAAAAAAATATACTCTGAGTTGAGGTTTTACTTTGGGGCTTAATTTTTGGTAACAAGGTTTGAGTGCCAAATGAGGACTCTGGGAAGATGTTAAGGAGCCCTCAGCTTTGAGAACCCAGATGTCATGTTACCCTCTCTGGTAACTATCGTCAGGCTGTTAGGGTCCAACTGTCTGTTGAATTCAGGAGAGGAAGCCATGTCTGTTGTTCTTTAATTTCTCTGCATTTTCTTTTAAGTTTGGGGTGTTGACTCCCTGATGTAAATGAATGATATGTGTACTTGTTAAAGGAATGATATATGTGTTTGATTAAAGTGACTGTTAACCCCTTGAAAGTTGCTTTCCTTTTATTAATGCAGATCTAAGAACCTGTGATAGATGTGTATGTTGGGGTGCTTACTGATAAAAGGGCTTTAAAAGCTAAGTATAGGAGTATGTACTTAATTGACAAGGAATCCCAAACCACTGACCCTCTTTGCATTTTAGGTGAGATACTCTGAGCATTTTGACAATCCTTTCTGTATAGAATATAGAATAAAGAAATAATAGAAAAATAGCTTCCTTCTCCTTTATAAGAACATGATGACACTGTGCCTAAGCTTTCTTCATGCTCTGAAGAACATAAAGGAGATTTAGGTGCTCTGGAGAGTATCAATACATAGTCAAAAGAAATCCGCTCTAGTTCTGATCAACTCCTCTAAGAAAGCAGATATCACATTAAAATGAACATGCTCTTCGTAGCCTTGCTGCATTTCATATTCACCCTATTTTCAAGTGGCTTGATATGAAGGACTATTTTTTTTCTGTAGGCCAAAATGGTGTGTGGGGTATTGGCTAGAATGGAGGAAGTCCTAGTCAGAAACTATGCAGCTGCCTTTTGTAATTGTATTAGAACAGAATGTAGGAAAAAAGAAATGACATGTTACCCTGACAAAAACAGAACACATGCCACAATCCATTCCTTTATCCTTAGACTCCTTTAAGATTCCAACAGTCAAATGTTGCTTTTGCCTCATTTATATAATTTACCTTTCTCTCATTATATATAGGAAATTCAGCAAAGAAAAAACAAGCTGTGAAATGAGATAATAATATATAAATGAGCAAGAAGCTTAGCTTAGTGTTAGTGACATGAGGACATAAAATAAGGCCACATAAGGAGTTTGATTTGACTTGTCAGAGTTTACATTCCACTTTTGAGAACCCAGGACACCATGATGAGGCACTAGTATAAGACTTCAGTAGGATTTGAAACAGTATTTTATTTTTAAAGGTACAGAATTACAGTACAACTAAAGAATTTTACACTACCATAAAACTTACCATGATGAAAATCTAACTTTAAAGGTTTTAATTAATGCCTTATGTAGTCAGAATTAAAGAAAATAACTTGACAGTCATGCAAAGACCATAATGAAAATGGAGAAGAGTTAATGAAAGGGAGATTTATATCTTTGTTTAAAATCTTTTAAGTTCTCTTTAGATGTGTTTTTTTTAGTTATGTTCCCATAAGTTTGTTTTATAAATTTAAGTTCCTTCAGAAAATAGCTTTTTATCTTTTTCTGTGTATGATTGTTAAGGGGTCATCTAATATTAATTAGAGTTGGAAATAAATTCTGAGTACCATGGGGAAAAAACTACAGCTAAGAGAACTGAAAATTATCCCCTTCCGATAAAAGAAGACCAACATCAGATTTTTACAACAAACCTAGAGGTACTCTGTGAATGATTTTTTTTTCATCTGACTTCCACCAAGTTGCTTGAAAAATAAAAGGAGACTTTTGGAGACAGATTAAGATCTTTATAGGAAACTACTTTTGAAGTGATCCGTAGAATAATAATGATATTTATGTAGTTAGTCAATAAATATTAAGTGGTTACTGTGTGCCAACACTGGTAAGTGCTGGTGATACAAAAGAGCAAAAAAAATGCTATCTTCTTAGCTTTATAGAACAATTGCAAATGTCACAAGATAAGTTAAAGGTAACAGAAATCAAAATAAATGATTACTATGGTTTAAACATAGGTTTGAAATAGTGAGGACAGAGATGAAACAATGTATTCATGGTCCTTATTTCCTTAATGTTCTTTACCATCACAAACTACTATTAGAATGAATTGTCTCTTCTTTGCTCCCTGAATTTTAAAATTTCTCTCAACAGGATTATGAATTTCTGTACAAAGTTGGTGTTGCCAATGTATTTGGTCCTGGAACTCGGATTCCAAAGGCTGCAGTTCAGGTGCTTGATGACATTGAGAAATCCTTGGAAAAGAAGCAACAATCTATGTAATATCAAATATTTGGTCTTAATGTGTTGTCAAATTTCTATTTTAAATCTTGATTAATGAATGAAGAGAAAATAAGACATGTTTAAAAATGATCCATGCCACATGTTGCCTTGTGTACTTTCTGAGAAAGTTTTGAAATCCCAAACCTTACTTGTGAAAATTATATAATGCTTCAGAGATACATACATATATAGATATATACATTTCATCTTACATGTGAAAATTTGTTAGTTCTCATAAAAATATATTTTAAGATTCTACCAAAAAGCCTGGATAATTAAAATTATATTTAAATTATTCTGTTTTGAACTACTTTTTCTCATTGATCCCTCTGTTCACATGTAATAAATCTTCACGCAAAAAGGAAAATTTACCAGTCTTGATCTTGATTTCGTCACTAATGATTTAGTTCTGAAGAAGGGCACTTACATAGTACAACAATACTTGGGACCAATGGATGGAATTTTACATTGAGGTGACATTTGACTCAATCTAAGGAAAAACCTCCTAAAACCAAGTTGCTGCTAAAAGAAAGAATGGGCTCCTGTCACTGGAGATCTGTAATAGGAGACTAGATGATTTGTCAGGATTGCTATAAAGGGAATTGATCGATCATTTGGAAGTAGTAGATTATCTTTGAAAGCCAGTTCAATCCTTAGATTTTGCTATTCTTTGAGTAATACTGAATAATATTATGGTAGAGAATTCAGTAGAATCAGAATTAGAAACTATGACATTGAAGAAAACAATTGTTCAGACATTTTTTTCTGTTGCTATTTGCTATCAAGTAAGTTAAAATATGTGAAAATGCTTTGTAAATGGTTAGATGGCATACAGATGTAAAGCATTAAAATATTGATAACATTAGTTTTTACTTCATTAAATTTTCCATTGTATCCCACCTCCTCTTATAAAAAGGAATGAAAAAGAGGGGGAAAGGTCATAAAAAGTAATCAACATGTTGAAAACCAGTTACATTCTATGGCTTGTTCCGCATCTGTAGTCCTCCACTTTTGCAAAAAAGCTGGGGATGTGTACCACCAATACAATATCCACAGCAGGCCCTATGGATATGGATATGTTATGTGTATTTTCAGGATAAACTCTCTTCTTCAAAGACTAAACCAAAATATTTATTCAGATACCAGAAAGCCAAATCCATCATAGTAACAAAGAAATCTCCACACATTATCAATACAGGGAGGGAGCACAGCCATCCCCGAGCCTTCCCTCCTTCAGGCCTCCCCACAAACAAGCTTCCTTAGGCAAAATTACTCCCTCTGTCACTTACACTAGCTGCTCTGCTCTGCTCTGATATGCCTGTCTGCTCTCTTCAAGCTCTGCCTCATTCTCAGCTCTGCTCTTCCTGCTCCACCCATTCAGCAAGCTCCTCCCATCATTGGCTCCATATGACTCAAGCTGTGGGCTAGGCCAGAGCTCAAAACAAGTCACATGGGCCTATTAAGAGACAGGGAAGATCTTCAAATTCCCTTACCATTATAGGATGCTGTTTAAGGCATTGTCATTAGGTATTGAGATTATAACATGATCACCAGGTATATCTAGTATGGTATTTTATCAGTGTAAAATTTCAGAATTAGAAGGACCTCAGAGGCTCTCTATTGTAAACATAGTAGAACAATAATTCCCTCTACAAGATACCTGGTGGTTGGCTGTCTAGGCATAGTCAGAAGACCTTTAACAAGAAGGAACCCACTACTTACCATGGTAGCTCATTCCACTTTGAGATTGTTAGAAATTCTATTTGTTAGGAAGTTTAGCCAATTCTAAATCTGCTTCTTTGCAACTTTCACCCTTTGTTTCTGGTTCTTTCCTCTGAAGGCAAACATACTAAGGCATATTATTTCTCTTTTTCATAAGACATCTTCTAGTACTTAAATCTATCATTTCCCTTATAGATCTCTTTCTAGGCTAAACATTCCCAGCCCCTTCACTTTCTTATCATATGGTTTGCTCTCAAGACCCTTCATACTGGTCATCCTCTTGACATTTTCCAGCTTCTCACTAACTTTCCTAAAATATGAGAGCTACACCTGAACACAATGTACCAGATGTGGTCTCAATCAGGACAAATTATAGTAGGATTGTTGCCTCTAGTCCTGTATACTTTTGCCTTTCTTATTGCAGCCTCAAATCACATAATCCATGGGAAAAACAGCAGACCTCTCTATTGTTACTGTTACATGGAAAATATCTGCTTGTGTATCTTAAAAGGGAATTATCAACTCCGAGTTCCTGCCTTTTCTTCCTCTGACTTTTTTACTGGATATACTTTCTCCTGACAACATCCATTGAACTCCATCATTATTCTTTGAAGGACAAGATAGTTGTTTCTTTCTCACACCATTCAGCTGTTTCCTCTCTGTATAGAGCTTTATTGTATCTTTTATTTACCTCTGAATTCTCAGTGATCCTTTTTCCCTTTTTTCCTCCATATCACCTTCTTCTAACCTAACAAATGTTAGCTTCTCCATATCTTTGCATTCTTTGTCCCTTCCCTCCTTCCTTCCTTCCTTCCTTCCTTCCTTCCTTCCTTCCTTCCTTCCTTCCTTCCTTCCTTCCTTCCTTCCTTCCTTCCTTCCTTCCTTCCTTCCTTCCATCTTTCCTCCCTTTTCCCCTCCTTTGAAGCCCTCTTAATGTGAAAAAAAATCACTTTTAACTGAATCAGTATTATAAATTTTTACATTGAGAAAAACTAGAGCTATTCCCTTTTGTTGCTGTAGAGTGTCAGATGAACTAATTTAAATGAAAATGCTTTGTAAATCATCAAGTGGAGGGGCCAGAGCCAAGACGGTGGAGTAGAAAGACATACCTACTCTTGCTCTTCCCCCACAGTCCATAAAATACCTGTAAAAAATTACTGTAAACAAATTCTAGAGCAGCAGAAGCCACAAAATGACAGAAGGAGATTTCCAGCCCAAAGCAGCCTGGAAAGATGACAGGAAAGGTCTATCTCATGGGGCGATGAGCGGAGCGCATCCCACAGAGCCCAGCCCAGTCTTAGCTGAGCAGCACCAGCAGGAACAGAGTTGTAGTATGCCTCGGGGGCAGAATCTCCAGCAGCAGCTGTGGTTCTCAGATTCCTCAACTCACAAATGCCAAAGACAGCTTCAAAGGTCAGTGAGAAAGCTTTATCACTTGGGTGAGAAGGGAACAGGGTCCTCCCCCAGTCCCAAGTGGTAGTGGCTGTGGCAGCAGCAGCATCCATTTTTGAAGCCCTTGGCCTAAAGTCCCTGGGGGAATTGAGCCACTGATCTGGGTCTCAGCCCTGAGTGGTGGCCCTGGGGTGAGGAAGAGTGCAGGCTGGTGTAGTGAAGTTGGTGGAGGCTCTGGAAAAGGAATCCTACTTGTGGATCCTGGGCAGAAAACTTTGGTAGCTACCAGACCAGAGTGCAGGCCAGGAGAGGAGTAAACTCCCTTGATTGTGGCACCTTGGCTTGACATAGGACTCAAAAGTCAAGTAACTGGCAGGGAAAATGCCCAAAAAAGGGAAAAAAAATAACACTATAGAGGTTAATTTCTTGGTGAACAGGTATTTTCTTCCATCCTTTCAGGTGAGAAAGAACAATGCTTACTATCAGAGGAAGACATACAAGTCAAGACTTCTGCATCCAAAACCTCCAAAATAAATATGCAGTGATTTCAGACCATGGAAGAGCTCAAAAAGGATTTTGAAAATCATGAAGTGCCATGCAAATATAAAATGATTATTAGTAGATCTTCTAAGTGTAATAATGTTCAATGATAACTAGTTAAGTGTAGTGTATTGTTCATCCTCCTAATACCTGGAAAGTTGAAGAGATATTCTTGGATCTACTTTCTTTTCATTTACCTATCTATCTATCTATCTATCTATCTATCTATCTATCTATCTATCTATCTATTTAACTTTTTACATTCATTTTCACAAAATTTTGGGTTCCAAATTTTCTCCCCTTTTATCCCCTCCCTCCACCCAAATACACCTAGCAATCTAATTTTCCCTATCACCAATCTGCTCTCTCTTCTATCATCCCTCCCTTCTCTTGTCCCCATCTTCTCTTTTGTCCTGTAGGGCCAGATGACTTTCTATTCCCCTTTAACTGTATTTCTTATTTCCTAGTAGCAAGAACAATACTAAACAGTTGTTCCTAAAACTTTGAGTTCCAAATTCTCCCCATCCCTCCCTCCCCACCCATTCCCTTTGGGAAGGCAGGCAACTCAGTATAGGCCCTATCTGGGTAGTTTTGCAAATGACTTCAATAATAGTCGTGTTGTGTAAGACTAACTGCATTTCTCTCCATCCTATCCTGCCCCCCCCCATTGTTTCTATTCTGTCTTTTGATCCTATCCCTCCCCGAATGTTGACTTCAAATTGCTCCCTCCTCCCATTACCCTCCCTACCATCACCCCCCCTTGCTTATCTCCTTCTCCCCCACTTTCTGGTATTGTAAGATAGGTTTTCATACCAAAATGAGTGTGCATTTTATTCCTTCCTTTAGTCAAATGTGATGAGGGTAAACTTCTTGTTTTTTTTCTCAGTTCTCCTCTTTTCCCCTCCACTAAAAAGTCTCCTGCTTGCCTCTTGAATGAGATATAATTTACCCCATTCCATTTCATCCTCTTTCCTCCCACTACATTTCTCTCTCACCATTTACCTTAATTTCTTTTAAGATATGGTCCCATCCTATTCAATTCACTCTGTGCTCTCTGTCTCTGTATGTGCATGCATGTGTGTATGTGTGTGCGTACACGCGTGTATGTGTGTGTACACGCGTGTATGTGTGTGTATGTGTGTGTGTGGTCCCACCAACTACCCAGATACTGAAAAGTTTTAAGAGTTACAAATATTGTCTTTCCATGTAGGAATGTAAACAGTTCACTTTTGGTAAGTCCCTTATGACTTCTCTTTGCTGTTTACTTTTTCATGCTTCTTCTCATTCTTGTGTTTGAAAGTCAAATTTTCTTTTCAGCTCTGGTCTTTTCATCAAGAATGCTTGAAAGTCCTCTGTTTCATTGAAAGACCATATTTTCCCCTGAAGTATTATACTCAGTTTTGCTGGGTAGGTGATTCTTGGTTTGAGTCCTAGTTCCTTTAACTTCTGGAATATCCTATTCCACACCCTTCGATCCCTTAATGTAGAAGCTGCTTGATCTTGAGTTATCCTGATTGTATTTCCACAGTACTGGAATTGATTCTAGCTGCTTGCAAGATTTTCTTCTTGAGCTGGGAGTTCTGAAATTTGGCCACAATGTTCCTAGGAGTTTCTTTTTTTGGATCTCTTTCAGGCAGTGATCGATGGATTCTACTTATTTTGCCCTCTGGTTGTAGAATGTCAGGGCAGTTTCCCTCGATAATTTCATGGAAGATGATGTCTAGGCTCTTTTTTTGATCATGAGTTTCAGGTAGTCCCATAATTTTTAAATTGTCTCTCCTGGATCTGTTTTCCAGGTCAGTTGTTTTTCCCATGAGATATTTCACATTATCTTCCATTTTTTCATTCTTTTGGTTTTGTTTGGTGATTTCTTGGTTTCTCAGAAAGTCATTAGACTCCATCTGTTCCATTCTAATTTTGAGAGAACTATTCTCTTCAGTGAGTTGTTGAACCTCTTCCATTTGGCTAATTCTGCTTTTGAAAGCATTCTTCTCCTCATTGGCTTTTTGAACCTCTTTCGCCAATTGAGTGAGCCTATTTTTCAAGGTGTTATTTTCTTCAGCATTTTTTTGGGTCTCCTTTACCAAGGTATTGACTCATTTTTCATACTTTTCTTGCATCTCATTTCTCTTCCCAGTTTTTCCTCCACCTGTCTAACTTGATTTTCAAAATCCTTTTTGAGCTCTTCCATGGCCTGAGCCCACTGGACATCCCTCTGGGATGTCTGGGATACAGAGGCCCCGACCTCCACATCTTTCCCTGATGGTAAGAATATTTCCTCATCATCAGAATTGAAAGGCCAGAACATCTGCGTGAAAGTAGCTCTCTATAATCTCTATAATCTTATTTTTCTTCCCTTTTCTGGGCATTTTCCCAGCCAGTTAATTGGCTTCTGAGATTCCTGTCCACCCCTGCCTAGATCCGCCCAGCTAGTGCTTGGGGTCTGAGATTCAAATGGGCTTTCCGTGGCAGGCGTGGCTGCTATTCAGTGTGAGCTTAAGTTCTGGTACTGGGGTGGGGGCAGGGCCATCTCCCAGGCTCAGTTCCCTCAGGTGGTTTATGCAGAGACTTTCAGTAATGAAGATCATGCCTGCTCGGGGAGTCCTGGGCCGCTGCTGCCTCTGCCGCCGCCTCTGCTTCTCCCTCCGCCACTTCCTCCCGAAGGGGCCAGAGCCACAGAGACACCCCGCTCCTCTCTCGGCCAGCCCAGATGTCTCTCTCACTGACCTGTAGCATCTGTGGGCAGAGGGACCTTCCCGGCCACCGGAGGTTCCATCCATGAAGCCTGCTCAGATCAGCTCCTCTGGGGCTGCGCGGCCAGGGCAGCTCAGGGTTGGACTCTGCTTTCCGGGGCGTGATGGACCTTGGGGACCTCTCTCCAGGGCTCTCTGGAACGGAAATCTTTTCCACTGTGTTTCTGCGCACCTTGCAGTGCTCCAGAATTTGTGGGGAGTTCTTCTTGCAGGAAATATATGGACTGTGGTTTCAGAGCTAGCATACGCGAGTCTTTCTACTCCGCCATCTTGGCTCCACCCCCATTGATCTATTTTCTTAGAGAAGGAAGACTAGCCTATGCTTTCTGCAAAAATAATACTTAGGTAACTGGCAGGAAGATAAATATCATACAGTGTATTCAGGTCACTGTAGAATTTCCCTGCTTTGCATACTTTCTGTAAGCAAACTTCTTAGTCTTGTTCTTTCAACATGATCAGTTGCATTTAATTATGTTCAGTTGTGTTTAAAAATGGATCTTAATTAGCTTTAAATGTTGTCGTTATTACAGCACTGTTTAATTTACTGCTTTCTTAGTCCAATGCCAAGCACCTAGAGGCTAACGAAATAGTTGTTGATCGAAGCACCTGACATTTCGAGCTTTGTAGAGAAAGGATACTGATAGGAATATTTTTACTATATTTCTTGTTAGATGTTTTCAGGCTGAAATAATAATTTTGCCAACTATTGACAAAAGAATAACACACTAAAATTTAATGTTACATTATTCAGGTGGAAGTTAAATAATCTCAACTTGGCTCCCAGTGCTTCACTCGCTACTCTTCCCTATCACATTGCCTGCACACAGTATCTTTTGCAAATTGTCTCCTGTCCTCAGCCACCTGCATCACCTTCCCCTTCCTCTTTCTCAGCAGAAGACTTTGTTTCACTGATGTAACTGAAGTCATCTATCATGAGTTCCCTCTTCTTTCCAATTCTGTGCTTAAAAATAACCATAATAGTATTTCTCTACTCTTTCCTCCAGTTTTCACAGAAGACATGGCTCTTGTCAGAACCATCCTCTTTCACTTGTGTCCTTCCATCTTCATCTGTGAGCTAACCATTTTAATCATGCCCTCCCTTTCACTTTCCCTTTCTCTTTTTTTATCTACCATCTTCTCTACTGCTTAAAATTAATGCCTAGATCTCTGCATCTTTAAAAAACAAGCAAATAAAAAAACCTCTTCATTTGACTTCCCCACTTCCTCAAGATACTACCCTTTATCTCCTTTCATTTTCTGCTGAACTCTTGGAAAAAAAATTCATCTACTCACAGTCCAGCTGTTGTCCTCTTACTGTCCTCTAAATGTTTTGCTGTTTGGTTTCCAGCCTCATCCCTCAAATCAAGCTGCTTCCTTCAAGGTTACTAGTGATCTCTTAATGGCCAGTCTTTTATCATTCTTCATTCTTTATTTTTCTGCTGAAAGATCTTGCATTTCCCACGACCACCTCTTCCTCATAGACATTCTCTCCAGGTTTCTGTGACACTGCTCTTGGTTCTCATCCTACCCATTTAGCTACTCTTTTTCTGGACAGTCATCCATGTTGCATTCCCTTTGCATAGGTAAACTCCAGGATTCTATCCAAAGTCCTCTTCTCTCTCTACACTCTTGGCTATTTTATCAGCTTCAGTAGGTTCAGTAATCATTAGTCTAAGAACATCCAGGAACATGCTAAATGGGGCTCTCAAAGAGTCATTCCCTTCACTACTGTAGTGTGCTCCTTGACACCAGCATAGCTTGTTCATAATTATTTTTGTTCATCTTCTTCTCACCCTCATTCTTCCCTATTTACTCTCATTTTGTAATGCTCATATAGCAATCAGAATTTGTGATACTAGTGTCTGTTGATTTTGTTGAGGGAAACTGTGTTATTACAACTTAAATGGAGCTTTTGTATTTTTTATCTGCTTGTTTTTTCTGTTTCATCTTCAACTCTTCTTTGGATCTGAATTGATTAGGTCTCACCTTAAGGTTTCTCTATTTTTTTTTCTCATTCACTTCTTCCTGTTCTGTGGGGTGATGTTACTTACAATATTTCACAACTTTTCTCCAGAAGCTCTTAAAATTAATTTCAGAGCTAAACCTGTTTGTTAAAGAGATAAAGTGGTTACTGGCTAAGATAGTTTCT
Organism: Bettongia penicillata ogilbyi; assembly: GCA_023548195.1. Classification (NCBI taxonomy): domain Eukaryota; kingdom Metazoa; phylum Chordata; class Mammalia; order Diprotodontia; family Potoroidae; genus Bettongia; species Bettongia penicillata. The sequence continues at coordinate 13,762,546 of JAJHZJ010000089.1, read as the reverse complement.
TGAATCTTATTGGGACAACTGCTTTCTTCTAGTTAAATATCTGTAGGAAGTATTGTTAGTCTCTTTCAATTTTATATCCATTGTCCAGTTCTTGGCATCAGCAATTTTGACTTTATACTACATCTAGTTGTTTTTTCCTTTGTTCCAACACACTGATAGTCTGACTGCACAAACAAAAGTAATTCAGAAATAATGAATGATAAAACATTTTTAAGTGCTCACTATGTTCAGGGCTTTGTGCTAAGTTCTGGAGGTATAAATATGTTAAAACATATAAATATAATAACAATAGCATTTATTTAGTGATATAAGATTTACAAAGCACTTTACATGCATTATCTCATTTGATCCTTGGATCAACAACTCTTGGAGGTTGTGCTTTTATTTTCTCCATTTTATAAGTGAGAGACAAAAGGTTAAGTAATTTGCCCAGAGTCAAGAAGCTAATAGTTGTCTGAGGCAAAACTTGAGTTCAGGTGTTTTTGACTTCAGGTCTAGCACTCTCTTCACTATACCACGTAGCTGTAACAAGCATTCATTTACTCTGTGTCAGGCTAAGTGCAAAGGATGGGGAAAAAACGGCAATAAATCCCATTGCACTGATGTTGTTTAGAACTGAATTAAACCTACTGAGCATTAGGACTGCTTAACTGCATTCCAATAGTTATTATTTAAAAATAATTCATCTATGATAATAAATAGCTTCCTTTGATTATGTAGGCTGCAAAGTCAAATAAAGTATGCCATTGGTCTTATATAGACTCAGCCTGCCCTCTGACTTCCTTCTGGGGAGCCTGGGCTTGTTATGGTTTGCGGCTGGTAGACCTTAAACAAAGGTACCTCACACAGAGAGATTATCTATTGATGTGCAGAGCAAACACCCATTCTCTCAGAACCAGTAGATGAAAATAAATCTGTCAGTTTCACATTTTGCATTCACAGGAGCCTATCCCCAAAGGAAAATTGTATTGTCAGCATTTTCTAAGCATGATATGTAAAAGAATGTCACCCCTTTTGGCCCCTAGGTTAGGCAAAGGAATGCCTTGGGGAGCTGTTAAATGCATCTCATTTTAAACCCCAGAGAAAAGGAAGAATAATTACTAAGAAAAAAGAAGCTTATAAAATGCAAATTGTGTTTTCCCCCACTAGTAGTCAACATACTTGTCCCTGAATCAGCTGTCCATTGAAGCATATTTTATTTGGCATTGGGTGAACTGTGGTAAAAAGCTTTTGCTATACTTTATTTTACGTTGGTATTAGCCACAAGGACAGGTCTGGGCACGAGTCTTTTCCAGAGAGACTGTCAGTAAAAGTGAAGACCGCAAACATTTTCTATTTCTATTAGAATACAATGTAAACCCTGGTACAAATTTCTTGCCTTGAATCTCCTACCCCTTGCCCCCCAATTTCCATATTTTGAGATAAATTGATCTCTCAGGGCTCAACACAGGTTCCATCTTCTCTGTGAAGACTCTTCTAATTCCCTAGGTATAATTTTTCCTCTGAACTCCCAGAGTAATTTATATTTTATAGCATTTATCCAGCCTACCTTATAGTTTCTTTTCCCTTTCCTATTCTCTCTTTTATTGCTACTTTTTCTTTTGATACATCAGAGATACCTAAAACACAAACAACACCTCCCTCCCACCCCAACACATTCCCTTAACATACTCAAAAAGCTATCTAAGAGCGATTGCAAGTAAAACACATACCTCTAATTTTATAATTTATCGTTTGTTAATGAAAAGGAAAGCTGTATGCTTTGGGAGTTTGTTCTAAGAAAAGAGAAGAAATTAGGTTTCCACGTTTATAATTTCTCTCAAACTGGTGACATACATGCATTGCATGGGAGTTGGAGCTCAGAACTGGGCGCCCCCCAAGGGACCAGTCTAGAACTGGCTCGATTTGGTTGTTGGGGAGCCCAGTTTATATACCTTTTCAATAGGGGCTGCTATTGTTTACCTCTGGACAGAGGAAATAACTGATCTATCAGACCACCCCCTCCACCATACCACACCTAGCCTTGGGCTATCTAGGCAAAAGAATCTGTCTCCACCAAAGCCTGAGAAAAACAAAATGGGGCTTCTGATGGGGTGCTTGGGTGCATGTGCTTGGACCCCAATTCTAAAATCACATTTCTCTTTAAAAATCACATTTCTCCCTAGCCTCAAAACACCATCCCAGACAGTTTCTCCCCAGCCCAAGGACTCAGCCTGTCCCAGCAACAACTTTTATCTCCCTTCCTGCTACAGTAGTCACCTGAACCTATAGAATTTATTAATCTGAACTAGCTGTATACTGGCTGAACAGACTGTGTACTGGATTATAACAACATTTACTACTCACTGACCAATCATATGTATCTTAGACTTAGACATACATATACTCCCTTACATTTATTTTATCTAACAAGACATTGATGAGAGCAGCCTGATATTCCTTAGTCAGTCATGACTGCTAGTTGACTTAGTGATGTTTTAGGCCTAAAACCACACCTCCAAGAAACCTGCCCTGGGCTATTTGATGAGTTCTGGGTAAAATACCTGAGCAGTAGATACCAAAAATGCTTGTTCCTTTAAGAACTAACCACTCCTTAACCACTTTCTAATCTCTCCCTGAATCATCTAGTTAGCACATCTGGCACATGTTTTACCATAGAATATTCTATATAAACTTTACTTGGACCCCTCTAAGGTTGCAGGTTCTCTAAGAACTCTTGCCCACGGAAAAGCATAATAAATCTTTACCTCGACCTCAAAAATGCTTGAGTCTGTGAATTCATTCCAGGTGATCTGCCCCTGTACTCCGATCTTTGCAGGGGTCTCACACACCACCTCTCTCCAGCCCTCATCACTTGCATTCCTTTGAATAAATCAATTCAGGCTTGGGTTGCAGTTTGACCAGGAAAAGACTCAATGCTTTCCCATTATCAGTAATGTCCTTCTGAAGAACTTTAGAGAAGGGGACTGGGAGTGGGGGGAGCTCTGAATCTCCAAGATACTGATCACTAAAGAAAAATCATTTTTTCTCAGGTATCAGCATTGTTCCTTGAATTTGACCTGTGTTTTATTGCATTCGATGTTGTCTTCATTTACATGGTTGCAATTGTGTATTGTTCCTTTGACTCTGCTTTCTCCATTCTGCATCTGAATTCTTCATATTATTCCCTATGGCACAATAATATTACATTACATTAATTGTTGGGCATATTTTAGCTGTAGCTATTTGCCTTTTCAAATAATGTTGCTATGAACATTTTTGTATGCCCCTTCCCCCCCCAGCCCCCAATCTCTTTGTAGATAAACAGAAGTGGGGGGGAGAGGATTCTGGGAAGATGGCAGAGTAGGTCAGAAAATTCCAAACTCTCAAGATTTTCCCCCAGAAGGAGTTAAACTAGCATCTTAGGGCAAACAGAGTGTGGGTAGAGATAAGAACAGGGTACAACTGGGGCCTTCCTGGGACAATTTTGAGAAGATGAGAAGAAAAAATCCCAGGAATAGGTTTGGTACCTGTGAAAAGTAAACACCACCAGGCTAGGATCTGTTTTAACAATGAGTGGCAAGCCACTTAAACAATAAGCAGCAAGCCCTGGGTTAGTGAGTTTGAGAGGCCTCTGCCCTGGGCTCTGGAAATTTTACCCCCAGCATAGTGAGGGGTGTTGGGCATTTGAACCTGGGAAGATTGAGGGAACCTCTGCTGATAAAGAATACCAGGCTCAGCTGTTCTGGGAAGAGTGGGGGTGGGGGGAAGGAGAGAAAAGGGAGGAGGAGAAGGAACCAGCATATGCCTGATGAGTTCAGAAAAAATGGGGCAGAAATCCCCTGGCTGAGGGCATCAACAGGAAGTTGGAAGTTTGGCTTTGGTTCCAGGCTAGAGGGGAGAACTGACCATCTGGAGCAAGAGGCACCATTTCCCATACCCCAGGGCTAGAGTTATTATCACCAAGTTATTATCACCAAAAATACACAGGCAAAGAGAAAGGATCTAACCATAGAAAACTATTATGGGAATAGTGATGAATGAGGTTCATCTTCAGAGGAGGATGTTGGAGTAAAGAAACTCCCAAAGGGTAACACCAAATGATCACCTGCCCAAAAAGAATTCTTAGAAGATCTTAAAAAAGATTTTAAAAATAAAATTACAGAGATGGAGGGAAAACTAAAACAATTAAGAATAAGCCAAGAAAAACAAGAAGGTTGTTAAAGGAAAATCAACCAATTAGAAAAGGAGAGCCAGAATCTTAAGAAAATGACATCTTGAAAATTAGAATTGGGCAAAGTGAAGCCAGTGAAATTATGAGATCAAGAAGTAATTAAACAAAATACAAATAATGAAAAAAAGAGGAGAAAGTGAAACATAAGAAAAACAATAGATTTAGAGAATAGATCAAGAAGAGAAAATATAATAATAATCAGATTAACCGAAAGTTATGATAAAAAAAAACTTGCTACAATAATACAAGAAATAAGTAAATTGTCCTGAAGCATGAGAACAAGGGGGAAAAGTAGAAATAGAAAAAAACCCATCCATCACCACTTCAAAGAGATCCTATGAGGAAAATTCATAGAAATACCATGGTCAAATTCTGAAACTTCCAGCTCAAGGATAAAATATTACAAGCATCAAGATTTAAATTTGATGGTGCCACAATTAACAGCAGACATTAAAGGACCACAGGTCTTGGAACACGATATATTGAAAAGCAAAAGAACTGGGGATTCAACTGAAAATATCATACCATGCAAAGTTAAGCATTATCCTGAATGAAAAAAATTTGGCATTTGATAAACTTTCAGACTTTCAAGACTTAATTTAAAAAAATCCTGAACTTAATAGAAGATTTGACATATGAGAACCAAGAGAAATATAAGGTACATACCAAGGACTAATTATAAGGGATTTATAAGGACAGACTGTTTCATATATGTGTGTGTATATATATATATATATATATATATATACACACACACACACACACAGATAGATATGTATGTATATATATACACACACACAGATATGTATGTATATATATACACAGATATGTATGTATGTATATGTATATACACATATATTTTTGCATATATATGTACATGTTGTTGTGTTCGTCCTTTGTTTTCAAAGAAGATCATGATATTGGAGAAATGATGACATGACTTGCAATGGACTTTGTTTTGAGTGAGGGAGGGCTATGCAAGGTCACCAGCCTCACATTCTCTTCCTGAGTCATCTGGGTCCAATGACCAGATATTCATCAGGATGACTGGAGACAGTCCAGGATGCTATATATTTTCATCAGGAACATGTTTAAGAGGGAATAATACATATATATTTAGAAGAATATAAAATTTTTCTGAATTCAGAAGAAATAAATGGTAGGAGCATGGGGAGAGGGGAGAAGACAAGGGAGGGATCTTCGGAGAGGAAGGAGAGGGAATGAGTAAAAGGGGGTTGTAGAAGGGTGTTTAGATTTATGGGAATGAGAAGATGGGGAGGGATCCTTGGAGATGGGTAGGCAAGTAATAGGAGGGCAAGGTAGTGGGTGGAAGTAAAGTAGAGGAGGCAGGAGGGATAGGAAACAAGAGATATGCACAAACATAAAAACAAAGATCAGGAGTAGAATATGTTTGTGAAAGCATATGTGTATATATATATATATATATATATATATATATATATATATATATATATATGTTATGTATATATCTGTAACTATAGAGAAACATAACAAACCTTATTGTAGCCTTGTGGGGCCATGGTGGGAGAGGGCAAAAAAAAACAAAATTAAAAAAAGTGCACAGCAGAAAACAAAAGAAAACTCATAAGAAAGCAAAGATGTATAATTCTCACCATAATGTGTATTATTTATCATATAGGCTTTCTTGAAAAAATATTTATTGTTACACATTTTGAATCCTCTCATGTTCTGTCTGCTATGCACATGAAATGCTTCTTTTTGCTTTCTTACTTTGTATTTAAATTCCAATATTTAAGTTTATGATATATTTTTGTTTTTTTTCCCTATTCTCTATTTGTGTTCTGGCCCTTGAGTCTAAATAAAATAAAATACAAAAAACAGAAGTGGGATCTCTAGTTCAAAGGCTATGAACAATTTAACCATTTTTTCAAACATTATTCCACATTGTGAACTCTTTCATTAGACTGCAAGTTCCTTGAGTACAGTTTTGTTTTTTAAACTTTCTTTTAACTTAACTTTGTATCCTTAATGCTTATCACAGGGTGCAGCATTTAGTAGGTGCTTAATATATACTTGTTGACTGACTTTTTGCCAAGAGTTGAACTATTTTGTAATTTCCCCCAGTGCTATTATAATTTATATTATTATATATTTGCTTTATGTTATGATAGCTCGTAAGCACATTCATTCATTCAAAAAATATTTACAATTTACAATGAACTCTGTGAAAACCCTTATTAGAGATACAGGGGGAGAGTCAAAGACAAAGGAAGGAAAAGTCATATCTGATGAGGCAGAAAAGAATACTTGAGGCAGATGACTCAAACAGGACATGAGATAGGACAAAAGACCACGATGTGACCAGCCAGAAAAGTGACCAGAGAAGACAATGACCTACTACTATAGGCAATCTTGGATAAAAAGTCAACTAATGTAATACTGGGGGCAGCTGCTTCAGGAGATTATCTGCTCTAGCATTGCCTTAGTGTGGGCTTGGAGGTGGGGTGTGGAATTTAGTCAGGAAAGGGGCAGCACAAATAATAGGGCATGATACCTGCATCATGTGGCTGCTCAGGCAATAGATCCCTAGAAATCATGGCTATGTGGTTCAGTCTAGGAGAAGATCAGAGCCAAAATACAAGTACTCCATCACCACAAGTTAGCATCTCCCTTGGTTATGTATTGACACCATGAGAAAAATATCTGTTTGCCCTATGATAGTAATGGCCTACATACTTATGGAGGGACTTGCCATGTCAGACTTGAGAATTTGAACATTATTCAGCAGGTTTTAAGAAGTCATTGAAAGATTTGTGGAGGCAATAGTAGGAAAGACAGATTAGAGCAGAAGATAGTGGAGGCAGAGAACAGTTATATACTGAGTAGTCCTTTTGGCGTGGTAGAGAAGACCTGGAACACTGTGGTGGATGGGGAAAGGGCAAGAAGGGGATTATAACTGGAGCTCTACCACATAGGTAGAATGACAGGGATCTATAAATTATTAAATGTGCAAGCTGAGGGAGAGGGAAATATCAGACTTAATAATGAAGATTGATCATGGGTAATTGGGTTAATGGAGATTTCATTGACAAAGAATTGAGATGTCAGAAGAGTTTAGACTTTAATGTTCTAGTCATCTTTGAATCCCTAAGAACTTCAGGCATTACTCTGAAATGATAGACTGACTGAGGCAATGAATGAATGAAAGAACATAATTAACCATAATGTATATTTAAGTGGGGTTGATCAAAGAAGTGCCTTATCAGTTTGATGAACTTCCCAATCAATTTAATGGTAAGTGGGGTTGATGGAGGAAGTTCCTTATCAATTTGATGAACTCTCTAATCAACTTGATGATTTTGGCTGTGGGATTCTGAAGGTACTTGAGGGCATAGCTCCTTATTACCAAAAAGATATAGGAGATTAATCCGTACTAATAGGATATAAAGAATTCAAGATAATTGACTAACCCTAAGTGCACTGGAGGAATTGCCCCCTTTCTATGATTTATAAAAGTAAGCTAAGATTCTATATCTGTCTCTGTCTTTGTATCCCTCCTGGAAGAGAGCCTCCAGACTAAAACAAAGCAGATCAAAGCGGCATTTTGTGAGTGCAGAGTGAGAAGAGCATGCGGGGAACCTGTGCCCATTAGCAGTTTTATCCCTTCCTCTCATCCCCAGGAAGAGTTAATGGTTACTTGCTGTATAATCACAAGGTTGTGGTAAACATGAACTAGCAAGTACCCTTGTGTAGGATGCCCAGGGAAAAAAGATTTACTGAAATCTCAAAGAGGTGCTCAGATATCTATTTTAAAGTTGTTTCCCCTTCCTAAAAGAGAACTGAGGGACTTCTTGAGTGCATCATGTGATTTTGTATCTGTTTATGAGCTCTTGTAAGTGCTTCATGTTTTATTCATTTCTGTTGAGTGAAATAAAGGTTGTCTCAAATCCACTTTTCATGTGCTAACTTGAGTGCTTGTATAGAAGTTAGGCACCCTTTATATACATATTTTGGGAAATCTAGATATTAATTACACCCTGAGTATATCAGGAGATTTTCTTAGAACAATTCCTTGTTTTTATTAACTTTTTTTCTATTAATGAAATTCGACTTTCCTTCTCACTCCCTTCTCCCTCCACTGAAAAGAAAGAACAAAATCTTTGTAATAAATATGTACAGTCAAATGAAGCAAATTCCTACACTGGCTGTCTCCAAAAATATATGTCTTAGTCTGCACTCTGAGTCACCTCTCTGTCAGGAGCTGGGTAGTATATTTCATCATGAGTTCTCTAGAGCAATTCCAGAGTTATAGGGGAAGCCAAAGAAAAACTCTCTTACGCCAATTTTCAGGATTAAACCTCATATGTTTAATCCCAGAGATTTTTGGGAGGCTATAGGGTGGCCATATGGACTACTGTTTGTTTTGTCTTCTTTTAATTTTAATAATTTTAATAAAAATATATATGCACACACACATATATGTATATACATACACATACAGGTGTATGTATACATATATTTGTGTGTATGAATGTGTTTGTGTGTGTATATATATGTATATATATAATTTCTTTAACATATCCAGTAGCTTGCCAAAAGGAAAAACAAAACAAAACAAATACTTCATATACCCAGGGATATTTGAGATAAGTCACAATTTCTAAAAGATATCTTGTGACCATGGTGCAGAATGAGAAGGAAGGGAGCAGGGGCTGCAGACCGCAACAGTGGAGAATGGGATCACAGATACATCAAAACCTCAAAATATAATTTTGAAGTTAGACCAGGTAGCAAGTGTCTGAGCCATAGCATTAGTGATTTCATAGAACAATTTTTTTTTAATATTAGAACTTGCCTTTTCCTCCAAGTTCATTTATGAGAAGCAATAAATTCAAATTTTTGCAAGCTGACATTTTGATTGCCATCCTGTTAAATTTTAGGTTTACTTTCAGCAGCTCATGGTTTGGGCAAAATTATATATCAGGTAAAGAATGACTATGGCTCTAAAGCTTCCCAGTTCTGTACCATTACTATAGTTCCCCCCAGTCCCTTTTCAGGTGCCCTGTTTCCTCTTGGTTTCTATAAAAGAAACTTCTGCTCAGAAATCAGTTGGATTACATTCCTACTATTGGTCTTTCCAAGCCCAAGATTGTAGGCTTTCTGTGACCAAAAATACATTCATACTTAAGCGTGATAGCTTACAATATTACCTCTCTCAGGGAAATTTGCCTCTTAAAACATATCCAAGTGTTCAGATAAAGGAATGAAGACCAGTAAGTGGAATAAGGAAGAAAAAAAGAATCTTCCTAGATCCCTGAAGTCATCCCTCCGAGGCTTCCTAGCTGGGGACAGAAAGTGGGAGGAGTGACTATCTTTGCTTCTTACTAGCCCGACTTTGCATTAGTCACTTCTCACTGGGCGACATCTGTAAAATGAGGTGACTGGACTTGATCTCTCCCAGTTTTTTCTTGCTCCAAAACCTGTAATTCTCACCTTGCTCTTAAGTATAACATTAGGTATTTAAATTTAAGTTTACTCTCCATTTGCTTCTGGTAAAGAAAAGGATATTTAAAAAAAAAAAATCACAGAATTGCTTACATGCCTGGTCTTAGATACTCTCTTTTTCTTGGTTATTTTAGACAGAATATCGTACTGTATTCAACAGACGATAAGCCTCTGATGTGTGTTCCTTTGGCACAAAGTTTGAAATCTAACATTCGTGTGGTTCTTCATATATATTATTTCTTTTGATAACAATTGACATTTAAGAAATCTTTTGCTTACTTTACATTTATTTACATTTGAGTCTCACAACAACTGCATGAGATGGGTACTACATATATCATTAATCCCATTTTATAGATAAGGAAACTGAGGCTCATAGAGATTAAATGAGTTGCTACTATGCAGCTAGTATGTGTCAGAGATGGGATTTGAATTCAGATCTTCCTGACATACAGCATACTAACCCATCCACTATACTGATTTCCATCCTTACCTTGAGGTATTATTGATTCTATGTTGAATGTTAGAAAAAAAAGGCAGAATTGTTTAATGGATCCAAAACCGTTCTCAAAGTAAGGAAGAACAACAGTCAAGTCTTGTAGTTTATACATAATGACTATGCCCTTGGTCAATTCACTTAACCTTTAAGTACCCCTAGTCAACTGTCTAAGACTCCTAAATTTCAGAATGGGCACTGATCTTCATTTGTAGTCAGAGTCCCCTCACTGAGAATTCCCTTTAACTATAGAATTACAGATCTAATCTAAAGGCCAAATGAACAAGTAAATAAATTCACAAACAAGGAAATGAATGAATAAATAAAAGCGGGATGAGGAAACTGGAGCCCAGAGAGGTTAATCTTATTTGTCCAAGTTTATACATGAAAAGACAAAGCTTCTGATTCCACATCTTCCCACTGCACTAAAATGTTTTAAAAGAAGAATAGACTCTATTACAATCTTCATTTACCCCATTGAGATTGCTGAATTTAGAGAAGCAAAGATTCAGAGTTGGAAGGAATCTTAGAAATGATCTAGCCGTCAAACTCCCTTATTTTATGTATGAGGCATGTAACTCCCAGATTACTTAAATGACTTTCCCAGGGTCACATAGGTCATAAGTAGCAGAGCTGGTATTTAATGCAAGATTTCTTGACTCCAAGTCGAGCATGTTCTAATGCTCCTTAATCAAATCATTGACTGTTTGGGGGAAAAGGGTAGGCGGTGAATGACGTTAGGAATTATATACTATGCACTATACCCTATAGAATATCAGGTTGTTTCAACCTCGCAAGAACCTTACAGTAATCCTTACAACAAATGTTGCTTTTCAGCTTCTTTTTATGTGGCATATTCCCTTTTAAAATGTTAAATTCCTTGAAAGCAGGGACTGTCTCTTTTTCCTTGTACTTATATTTTCAGGTCTCCCACTATGTCTGGGACCATCTCTAGTCATCCTGATTTGTATCTTGTTACTGGATCCAGGTGGCTCGAGAGAAGAGAATGAGGCTGGTGACTTTGCACAGCCCTCCTTCACTTAAATCCAGTTCACTTCCAAGTTATGGCATCACCTCCCTCATGTCCAACAACAACAACATATTCTTGGTGCTCAGCACAGTGCTTGGCACAGAGTAAGGACTTAATAAATGCTTGATGAGTAAGTCATTGACTGACCAAACATGAATCCATAACCTAAGAGAGCAGAGATCTTCTGACCAAAAAGAACATACTTTTCCATATAATTTGATATTATTTATGTTCCTTCCCTTCTCAAGATTCTTTCTTGACTTTTTTGTCATATTATTTTTCTAGTTTTCCTCCCACTTCCTTTTATATTTTCACTTTGGACTCTTCTTCCTCTTACCCCCTTTTATTTTTAAATTTTTTTATTTTTATTATCTCATTCTGAATTAAAAATTTTTTAAAAAAATTTATTTTTATTATCTCTTTTTGAATTTAAACACAAAGAAGAACATTCTATATACGTAACAAGAAAGATGATTCTGCATGAAAGTGTGAATTTCCATTCCCTACTGCTTGCTTGGTTTATTTAAAAAATATGATAAATTTCATACATTACTATCAAAACTGTTTCTTATTTAGTCTTTTTTATGAATCCTCCATTTTCTCTATTGTGCATTTAAAAATGTTTCAAATCCCCTCCTGTTTTGTCGTCACTATTACCAATTACCCACCTACGTCCTTCTCATCCAACTCCTTCCCTAATTAAAAATTTAAGGAGAAAAACAAAACAAAACAACATAGTCAATCAGTCAGCTAGAATTTATTGAGCACCTTCTATGTGCCAGGCACCAGTCCAATTGCTGGGAATATGAAGAAAGTCAAAAAAGCAGTCCCTACTCTTAAAAAAATCCATAGTCTACTCTACATGCAAGCTGCTATATAAAGCTATTACAATAATGCAAGGTGGTGGTCAGAGGTAATAAGAGCCTGGACTAGAATGATGCCATTGGAAAGAATGCTAATGAAATATATTTACTTGATGAGCCAATTAGCTTTGTTCTCTTCAACAAAAGATGAATGTTCATACAATAGCTTCACTTTTCATACTAAATGTGGCATTTAATTAATTTCATCTCTATGCTCATCTTCTAAACAGCATTAGTACAATGGAATGATTGCAGTCCTTGGGGGTAGGCAATGACAGATTCAGCTGGTGATTTAAGAAAATAGGAAAAGGAAAATAATCTTCATATCATGTTTTTTCTCCATGCTAAACCTAATTCTTCTTATGTTAAATAACGGTTTTGTACCCTTTAAACTCTTTCCCTAGGTTCTAAATCCTCAAATATTTGCATTAACACATGCCTAAGAAGAAAGTTTCTCAAAAACACAAATCTCTTGAAAAGACAGCCAGATATGTGTGGGTTCCAGAGACTGAAGGATTGTATGTCAGACTAGATCAGGTTGGATTGGAAAACCCCAAAGCATGACTGGTATGGACATGGCTTACACAACCATTTTAGCTTAGAGGAGCCACCACTTTTATTCTTCAAATATTGCTTTGATCACAGTTTGTGGTGCAGAAATTTCACTGTCTACTGCATGGATCAAAGATGAATTGAGCTGAGCTGAAACTATGACAGAAATAAATGGGTTCTCAGAATCCCAAGTAAAGTGAACTCTGGTTACTCCTTTACTGATTCTCACAAAGCACTTCCAGCAGTGTTTCAAGTTCTCCAGGCAGCTCGTCGATTGCCAGGAGTCTTTTAACAGGAAATATTTTTTCTGGGGGTCAGCAATCCTGGCCCACCGCTCTCTTGTCTTATACTTTATCAAAGTGTTGGCTCTTGCTTGGAGACTTGTAAGGTAAAAATCCTATGGAAAAAATTCTGGATTGGAGAGACTTAGGAGTAGGAGTCACATAACTACTTCCAACTCACTGTTGTTGAGCAAGTGATTAAAATTCTCTGAGCGTTAGTTGCCCTAACTAAAAATCAAATAGGGAGGGTGGTTGGAAGGAGACCTACACTTGGAGTAAGTGAATCTTGGTTTGCATCTTGGCTCTACTACTTTCTACTTGGATATGGTTGTAGTTCAGTCATATCTAACTTTTTATGACTCTATTTGACATTTTTTTTTTTGGCAAAGATACTGCAGTGGTATACCATTTTCTTCTCCAGCCCATTTTACAGATGAGGAAAGTGAGGCAAATAGGATTAATCAACTTGCCCAGAGTTATTCAAATAGTATCTGAAATCAGATTTGAACTCAGAAAGATGAGTCTTCCTGGCTTTAGGACCTGAACTCTATTACTTAACCTTACTGGGTTTCATTTTCTTCAATTATCTGTCAACTATAAACTGGATGCTCTTCAAGGTCCTTCCTACTCTAGATCTCTGATCTTGTCAATTTCTTTTTTCTTCTTCTAAAAATAATTTCATTCTCATCTTAAACACCAAATAAAGTGGACATGATTGCATGAGAAATGCATCTCTATTATGTATGACTTCCTTTTCTTTTTAGTATTTAAGTTTGTGTCGTAGTTTTCAAGACTGTACTGCAGAAAAGCACATTTCTGCTTCTCTCTAGACCTCTTTCTATTCTATTTCCTGCATTTGAAAATAAGACTGTATCTCTCACAGGATATAATGGTGAGAGTAAATGGATTCAAGTTTCAACACCTAAATTCTAAATGAAACTGCCATACCCTTACCACTTCAAAAGTGAGCTGCTATAGACAATTAAGTGTTTCAACATGTTCTTCAAACGTTCTTTGATTGTAGTTGGGAGGGAACATTAAGTCATAAGGAGACTTTTTTTTTGTTTTTTTTGGTTTTGTGCATCAAAGCTGGAATCAAAACAAAACTCTCCCATGAATATGTAAAAGCTGCCTTCGAGGATTTGGAGCATTAAGAGCATTCTCATCATCACTATTGCTAGCTTCAGGGTCTTCTAAACCATCAGGCTGACTAAGGTTTTGCGCACACTGGCTACAGATTACATTGTCTTCAAGCACCCAAGAGAACATTCTTAAAGGTGGCCTTTGGGCTTCATCTGGGTGAAAAGCACCAGTTGCCGCATCTCCTGTGTCCTGGGTTGTGTAGGGGTTTCTGAACTGTAGAGCAGGACCATTTTGCTCGCTGAGGTTGATACTCACACAGAGTTTCCAGGACTTCTGACCTTCCATGACTCTTTATGCTTGGTTTCTAAGTCTCTTTTTAAGTTTCTTTTCCTTTTCCTTCTCCCTGGTGAGGGTTTCCAAATGTGAGGTCAGATCATTTCTTTCTTGTTCTCTATGCACCAATTTAACTTTATGTTGAACCTCCACTTCCACACACCTTTGCTTTACATTCCTACATATTTTCACTTGTTCCTTTACTTGTTCAGTTTTGCTAGTTCATAAGCATAGCTGCTACATTTTGCCCTCCGTCTAGTAGTAGTTGTTTACATTTTTTTAATTATTTAAAAAACTTGCCCCCATGTGACTGCTTCAGAAATTGTCTCAGAAATAGTTGCAAGTCCAACTACAGCAGCTGATAGTTTGCTATCAGCAGGGAAGCCGGCCACAGTCTCCATGTTGCTTGAGGCATTTATTTCTTCTTGTTGGTCCCTAGTTTTAGCCTGCACTGAGAGCCTGCTCACTTGCTTTTGGAGTCTCTGACACTCCTTGAATTTCCCTCTGTAATTGCTAGCAGCCATCTTCAGATGAAGCTTCCAGTCTTCCATCTCCCTGAGTTGCCGGACTGTTTTTTTTCCTTGTTGCTTTTTCACAATCTTGACTCTCAGTTTGGCCAAAGCATCCCCCAGATTTTTTTTTGACTTATTATTTTTTCAGCCTGGCATTATGGAGATCAGTTATTTTCTGATTCCTCACATTGACTGCATCACGCAGTTCTATGACCGGAAACAGGACTTCTTTGATCTCCTTTATAATTACTCTCTGTGTCACAGTCATGAGATCTTCCTCAAGCTGAAGAACATTCGAAGTTGCTTCACTGTGTTTTTCCTCAAGCTTCTTGTTTTCCGTATTTAGATTTTGTGGGGCTTCAATAAGACCCTTTTTCTGCATTTGCAGCTGGTCACATTTCTTTTTCTTCAAGTTTCTTTCCTAGTCTTCCAACTTACTATCTAATCTGCAAACTCCCTCCCCGCTTTTGTTTTTACAAACTTTTATGGATTTTTTTCACTGTTTTCTGAATTTTAAACTCAAGAAGTCCAGTTTTTATAGATACCACTAGCACGTCAAAATTTCTTTCATCTTCCATAGTTAGTAGTTCCTCAATTGGAGAAGACACTTGAAATTAGAATTCTGTGTTTACTCCAGAAATCTCACCCATATAGGTAATATAACAGAACTGATAAACTTTCCCATCATCATTTGGAAGGTAGTACTCTCAAAACGACAAAACAATTTGGCTGTTGATCCCTCCATATAATACTCAATCCCTGGGGAACATATGAATATATAATAATCTTGAATTTGCTCCAACCAGCTGTAAAAATGCCAACCTGCCAACCAGTCTTTTGGGTATGGGTGGACATAATGGATTAAGGTGTAATGACATTCAAGGGGAGCATTGAGAAGATAACTTGGTCACATTTTGAAGACTGATGTACAAAGTTGAAAGCCTGAAGAGTGGATGACGATGGGACTTCTTGAAAGGATGTCACAATTTAGCAAAAGTGGGTCCCCAGTAAGACCCTGTTGAAGGTTTGACAATGTCAACAAGGCCTCCTGCCCAGAGCCACCATCAACTATTGAGCGTTTTCTTCCACAAATTTGCTAAACAGTCCTGTTGATCCATAGAAACCATTCCTTGAACCCACTGCTCTCTCCATTCTTTCCCATCTTTCTTTCTTACCATCCCATCCATTCATTCCTATATTCTTTTTTATCAGACTTCCCTCCATTGCTTTCTCCAAGGTTGCTAATAACCTTAGAATTATTAAATCCAGTAATCTTTTTTCTTAGCTCTGAATTCTCCTTGACTTGTCTGCATAATTCGACTCTATTACCCATCTCCTCCATAAAATATTACTTGTTTTGTCCCCTCACCAATAAAAATTGCTCTCTCCATAAGTCTCTGATGTGATTTTATGTTATTTATAATGCCACATGAGAGCTTCCTCCCCTTGCTACCCCACCATAAGTTCCCATTACCTATTGAGCAAAATACAAACTTTTAAACCTGTTATGTAATGACATCTATATAGCACTTTAAGGTTTATTTGAGGCTTTCCATATATTATCTCACTTCATCCTTGTCACAGTCCTGTGAAGTACATCCTATAGTCCTCATTTTGCAAAAGAGGATCTTGAGACACAGGGACCTGCCTATATTCATGTAGTTTCTAAATAGTAGAGGTGGGATTTGAGTCCAGATCTCTCCAGATTCCATGTCCAGTGCACTTTCTATTTTATGATACTGTTTTTTCAGATAAGTTCCTTCATAGCATGATGCCATAATAATCTAAGATTTCCAATCTTATCACCCATAATTTCTCTTAATGTCCCCCATATGCTAAACTAGATTATTCACCTTTCACTAAATATGTCGTTTTTTCTGATTGCCATGATTTAATTATATTCCGATTATATTCCACGCCTCCCCCCAACCTGGAATACATTCACATTCTTAGCTTCATTTTTACCTATTAAAATCCTACATAAACTTCAGGAATTAATTCAAACCCTACTTTTTCAAGTACCCTTACCTCCTCAGCATTTGATGATTTCTCCTTCCTCAATTCCTATGGCATTTTGTGCGACTCCCATCACTTAGTCAGTTACATTTATTAAGTGCCTATTATTTGTCAAGTCCTGGGGATACAAAGGTAAAAACAGTCCTTGCTTTCAAGGGGCTCACAATCTAATGCAATAATGAAGAGCAAAATGAGTTGAATCAAGGCAATATTGTATACAATTACAGCAATATTGTTTTAAAGATGAACTTCAGTGAATAATATTGTAAACACTCAAATTAACTACAAAGGACATACGAAGAAAGGCGGTATCTGCATCCAGAGAAAGAACTGATGAGTAGAAGTATATATAGAATAATTCACATATATACAAATAAGTGTGTATGTGTGTGTATACATATATATGTATTTATATACATATATATATATATATATACCTATTTTATGTAATAGTAGCCATCTCTAGGGTATGTGGGAGGGAAGAAAAAAAAACTTCTTATATATGTTATATCTCCATATAAATTTATTATATGTGTAAATGGAAGAGCAAGTTGTACATAACAAATTTTCAGTTTCATGATCATCTTTTTATTATAGTATGTTATGGAAATTCTTGTTTTATCCCATTAATTAAACACAAAATAAAATTTAAAAATGAAAGAAAAACAACTAGACAAACAATCTAATGGGGAAAGACAAAGGGGAGGGGAGAGAACCTGGTAATGGGAACAAGAAGACCTGTAACTTGATAGGCAATGATGAGATGGCTGCCTTGGGAGCCCTTACTTGGAGGATCTGGGAGAAGTTTTTCAATGTCCACTAATTCTCAAGTAGGGTCCCAGAGACAGGGATACTGAAGAGGTGTGAGTTTCAGAGTCAATGTGCTATTACAGGAAGATGAGCTGGAGACCATGATAAAGTCCAGGGGAGCAGCTGTGCAGGAAAGGATGATATGTATGCGCATGTGCCATTTCTACTAATATATATTAAAACATTCTTAAAGGTCAAAATCATGTGGATTATATATTTTCCTACCTTCTAGAGTATCAGTGTATAATTAGCTATTTAATGAATATTAGTAGAATGAATGAACTGATGAATCTCATAGTATTATTTTTAGATCAGACTTTTGATTTCATTGATATAAGGAATTCCATGTGAGAACTTTCCCTCTGGCAATATTGAGCTGCATCTACTCTGAAATTTATGATCTTAGATAGTTGCCTATGATATTGAGAAATGAAATGAATTGCCCAAGATTATACAGCCAGTATGCTATAAGTAGGATGCAGGTCTTACTGTTGTAGCTTGAGGTTCAACCCTTTGCATAAGCTTTTCCTCTCTCAAACTCCTGATCATTCCGTTCCTCATGTAGACCCAGAGTATGAGAGTTATGCATCCTGATTTCAAGGGCCATCTTCTATACACAACTGCATGTTGCCTTTCCTGTTAGTCAACTTTAGTAAGCAATAATGAGATTTGAACACATGGAGATTCACCTATTTAGAATGATCAAGGGATCACAGAATTCAGAACTTGGAGAGATCTTGGAGATTATCTTGTCAAATACTCCCATGTTATTTTTGAGGAAACTGAGGCTAGTATCTAAATTAGTGGCAACGAATTATATTCTACTACCTAACGTTGTCACTTCTTTTAATATTCCATGAGAATCCAACCATTTGATTCTGATAAATAGAACTCCATTCCTTGTTGTACCAATTATATTTAGAAAGTCCAATGTAAATTCATTCTGAAATGACTAGCATTGGGGCGGCCTATATCAGAATGTTCTTTGAGCAGCTGACATTGAAGTTGGATGTCAGTTTTCCTACGTTCCCCAACTTCAGAGCACCTGTAGCTCTGTAATGGACAAAGAGCCCTTCTATTTTAGGACTTATATTAATTATATTTTCCCAATGCAACTGTCAGCACACTGACAGAAAATGTTTTAGTGTAGTTTGTCTTACTTGCCAACTCAGCTAAATTCAAACTTGATTTCTAATTTCTGGGCTCCATCAGATACTGGGGGCAGCAGTAACATAGGCCCAGATTTTAAAGTAATTTGTACCTACTTTCCTGGTAAATCCCTGAACAATCAGCAGTGCTATCTCTTTATGAAGCGTGGACAAACAGTGAGAAATGTTATAGACCTATAATTAAAAAAAACTTTTATGTATATCTGAACATTATATTTTTAATCTAAAGAACATCAAATTTATTGAAAAGTGATTGGGAGAAGTTTCAAAGGAAAGAGAAGTAAGACCAGGTAGTTTCTGAAGATTGACTAGTGAGTAAAGAAGAGTGACCCATTGCTCAGTCTGAGGGAAACTCATTAAGGGAGAGTCTGAATAAATCAGGTTGCTTCCTAATGCTCAAAAATACTATTTCTCTTTTGCTCTGAAAATAAAGAAACAACAAATATGAAACTTTCTTTTTCACTATTATTTAAATTTAAAATGCCCTAGTCCATCAACTTTTTCATCCTGCTGCATTTTCATTTTTAGTATATAAAATCATGAATATGCTATTTCACTCAAATCATTTTCTTTAGGACTCTGGGTAGTCATTTATCTACTAGCTTATTCAAAATATTTACTCATTTTATAGGTAGACTTTTCCTTCTGTTGACTCGATAGCTATATCATCGCTAATTAAAGTTACAAGGATTAAGCCTACATACAGCCATTGACTAAACAGTGTTTTGCATATATATGCATATGCAAATACATATATGTATACATAATTCATGCATTTATATGTGTATTTTTGTATATGTATATGTGTGTATATAAATATATGTGTATATATGTATATGTGTGTACATAAATATATGTGTATATATGTGTGTATATATTCCTCTTCCACTTGACAGCAACAAAGCATGTCTTAAAGTATAGAAATTAGTTTTGTAGTTAGATGCTTATACATTTTCAGTTGTTTATCCTTTCCTGAGCTCTGAAGTAAATTTTGAAATCTGGATGAAGGAACGAAGGAAACAAAGATTTATTTAGCACCTAATGTGTGTTAGTCACTGGGCCAAATATTTCAAAAATATCATCTCATGTGATCCTTACAATACCCCTGGGAGGTAGGGTGCTATTCTTATCCCCATCTTTATGAAGTGTTACAAATTACTACAAAATACTTGGATGCTTATGGGTGTTAAAGGTGAAACATCTTACTGGGAAACATTATCAATTAACCTTACCTTTACAAATCTGTCTCAGTGTTTGTGACATTTTTAAATCAGTTCCAATCACTCTATCCATTCAATTAAAAAGCATAAAAGATAGAATTGAACCACAGAAAAAGTCAGGCTAGTTTTGCTGTCTTATTATTTTCAGGCTGCACCAAGTCCCTAGGATAGATACCAGACTTACCTTGACTCTCCAGAAAACCCAGGTAAAAATATTCTCTTTTGGCAGCAGCTCCAAACCAAAGGGTGACACTATAAATCCTTGAGAACAGGAGAAACTCAGAGAAAGTAGGAGAGTTGACTATTTATGGGCTCCTATGAATACTTTGCCGTGAATTTTCTGTGGTGTGTAAAATAAAGACTCTCCTATATCCTGTTTATGTTGTTAGCTTGAAGATTTGCACAACCACAGCAGAAATTATTTTTTTTACATAAACATTCTGATTTTCTTGGGCAGGGAGTTGAGTAGTGGGGGTAATGGGGAGGAGACCTTGTATTGAGAAAGCATAATGAAACAAATCCTGAGGTTTCCAAGGTAAATCCTCAGAGGAGGTTTGAGTCAGAGGAATTTATGAGAATCTTTCCCATCTACCCCAGATTAAATTTAATCTGTATAAATCCAAAGCTTTGGATTCTGGATCATGAATCACATTTTTCTTTTTTTTTAATCCCATCCCATCCATATGAAGAATGCTCAGTAGGGAAACTTTATAATTACATATCATCTCTATGTCTATGTCTATCTCTATGGATACATATATAATCAATTGATTTAAATATAGAAAATTGTCTGGAAGTTCTGAGAGATTAAGTAATTTGTCTATGACCATATAGTTATTATAAATAGCAGAGATAGAACTTGACTCTTGGTTTTATTAACATGAAGAAATTGTCTATTTTAAGTAAAAAAAGTCACCATAAAACAAATGAATTATTTTTTAACTCCACTTCTAAAACATTCTTGGATTAGAACAAGAACATGGCCTAATGTTTTAAAAAATGTATCTAAGGAGAATTTTCCATCCAGTTTAGACCTTGTACTCAATTTAGATTTTTAAATATTGACCTGTTGTAATTTCAATCTGTACACAGAGATGTCTACAAACCCAAACTTGGTTTCAAGTCTTGGTTTAGCCACTTAGTAGCCTTGTTTTTTTCAATTTCTATTTAGAGTCTAAATATATAGATAACACCTTTGGAGTAACAAATTTCAGACATTTAGTATCTGCTTTCTAAATCATTCTTTCTTGTTATGAGTCTATTTGGCATTTCTCAAAATTTAATTTAAAAGAAATTTTACTTGTTATGAAGAAATAGGGAAAATCTTATCAAAGCCATAAGCATTGTTTCAAAATCTGGTGGTGGTGAGTTAGAGAATTTAGGAAGTTATTAGGTAAAATTGATGCATCAACTTTACTTAAAATTATTCTCTATCTTTATTTATATAATGTCCTCTTTCAAATTTCTGGTTGAGGACACATGTAGTTTAAAGAAAAAAAACTAGGTGTGGTGTCTAGTCAATTTGTTGGAAATTCTATACTCTAACCTATGTGACCTTGGAATTTCCTCCTCAGTTAAATCAGAATGATACCTGTACTAATCCACCTTACAGGGTAATTGTGAAGAAAGTACTCTGTATTTTCAAAGTACTAAATGACTAAAACACAGTTATCCTTTCCACATTGTTGCTTTCCCCATCTGGTTTTGATACATTGCAGGTTGGCATAAGAAATTAAACGGGATTTGGGGAGTTTTGTGAAAGCCTCAGATGACATGAAAAGGACAGATGATACAGGAAAAGTTTAGAAAGTCAGGAATGCATAAAATATATATATAATATTGTATAATATCAAAAAAGAAGTCTATGATGCTGGAAGACTTCTCTGGTAAGAAGGGAGGGTCAGAAAATTTTAGGGATACCATACCCCTAACCCCACATGGAAGGGATAATTATAAGACTAAAATAATGATAATTGCAACAGGTCTTGTCCAAGCACAGAAAAATGTAAGACATCATTCATTCTCCAATATCCTTTAAGATAATATTTAATGCATTATTATTACTATTTGCTTTAGCAGCTCATTGAATTTAACCACAAACATTTATTAAGGAACTCCCGTATGCAGAGATTTATGCTATGTAGTGAGGGAGATAAAATTTAAGTTAGTAGGCATAAAGCTTCTTAAAGGGAATGAAATCAATGAGGCAATGATGGAGAAAAGGAAAGTTATATGAGAAAATCCATTAGTTTCCTCTTTCCTTTGCCCTTGAAGAGATTCCTGGTCTACCATTCCATTCCATCCCATTCCATTTCCTACCATCTTTGCAGCCAAGAACATAGAAGCTGCTCAGAATAGGAGCTCTTGGTAGGACAGAAGGTCTCAAACACTTTGTTGTTTTCCCCTCTTTCCACGGCTGCTGAATCTATATGTGTCAAAGGCGGAACTGGGAGAGCAGTGTGGGCTGAGACAGAGACCTGCAGCAGATATTGAAATCAAAGCTTTGGAGATGTGACAGACCAGCAATCAGAAGCAAGAAAACTGAGATTAGACTGCATTGGCCATTGCAATGAAACCTCTATAACTGACCAGTTAGGAGACCAATTCCCAGCTTTAACACTTCCCCCTCATTTTCTCCATTTACTTGCAAATCTGAGTTCTAGAAGTGGACTCCTAACATGAAGATTTTCTCTTTATCTGTATCTCTTTCCCCCCATCTACTGGCTGGCTTGAGGCTTCGTTGGGACTCATTCATCTGATTCTTATCATTGAGACTGGTTAACGGAGAGATTCTCTGGACAAGAGGGACATGCCAAATTGAAATTTCCATAATATTAATATTTAAGAGTATTTTTTCTTTTTCCTTTTTTTCTTTTCCAAATTCGACCTAGATCCATATTGAATTAAAGCCATCAATCAGATGTATATCAGGTTTCCTGACAGCTCTGGGAGGTGAATAGAGAAGTCAGGCATTTTACCTTGTAGATATGTGCCCTCTGGTGAGCAGTGAGAATATTACAGCTATCAGAAAAGTTCAAGGCAGGGCCACTAAGATGTTTTTTGGTGAAACCACTAACTGACAGTGAAGGTAGTACTTTGTGGCCAAAGTATATAATACACTCCCCAGAGGGCTAATCAATTACTTGATCAATAGAGCTATAGTTTGCTTTTGTTGTAAGTGGTAGAAAGCAGGACAATGAGCCAGTTCCATATGAGCATCCATTGCTATGGTAGAATCTCAAGTGACATTCATAATAAGGACCAAGCATACATCTATCCAACATCAATGCCACTTAAATTAGCTCCAATACCCATCCTTATTGAACTTTAGTTGAAGAATATGAAAAATATTAATAGCTATACTAAAAATACCTGGCATGTTCATTAGAGTATCAAGGTGGCAGCACTGACCCGGCAATATGGCATAAGGAGTGGAGAGCTGTCATTATAGTTAGGAACACTCAGAGTCCTACTTGTGACACACACTTCTCATGTGTCCCTAGACATGTCATTTAATTCTTATGCTTCAGACAATTCTCTGGGATTATAAACTGCAAAACAATGGCAATTTGTATTGGTAGAGGGAGTTTCCTAACTGGTAGTTGCCTAGATCAGTGAAATCACAAGTCTGAATCTCTTTATGCCCTCTCCCTACCCACTGAGAAAGATGTCTCTGGAAGGTATAAAGTGATAATCTTAGAGAACAGTTAAGAGTCAAGACACATCACTATGTTCAATATAAGACTGAATTGAGTAACGCTTTTCAATTAAATTATGCAGGCATTTATTAAACATCTATTATGTGACAGGCTATATCTCAATTTTATTAATTTTAACAGCATCTAATAAATTTCAAAAATAATAGGGTATATACTTGTGAAAATACTATCTAGTCTATAGAAGATATATTTACTTATTTATGGATTTCGATGTGAATTTGGCGATACTTTGCAAAAAATCAACAGCCCTTGACCACAAAGATGCCTTAGCTTCTCCGTCCTAGGTCAATCTTTAAACTCTGAAGGAGAGAGGTATGTGAATAGACACAGTATTCTTGTTCTTTGGTGAGTCTGTGTGTACATAGAGAATAGAAATGTAAACAGAAGCAATAGCACTAAAATAGAAAGGATGATTAATTTAGAATTTTAGTGTTGGAGTTCGCCATGCTGCTAAAAGAGCTATAACCACTGGCTTTAATATGGGTACCAGATTTGTGATCACAGAACCTTGGTTCAAATCCAGTATCTGACACTTCAAGTAGCTTCACTGTGCCTCAATTTCCTCATTTGTAAAGTAAGGAAGTTGAACTAAGTGCTCTTCCAGCTCTATATCTTTAACCCAATATCCTAATATCAGGGGTGCTTAGACTTGTCCCAGATGGCTGAGAAAGGTCATTTAACATCACTGAGGTTTTTTCTTTCTCCACATAATGAATTCACATTAGGTGTGCTCTAAATTTTCATACAGTTCCAAATAATTTGCTTTTATATTTAGAATATAGCTTAGCATAAATGCTCCCAGTTTTTAAAATGATCCTTCATTAGGCTTAAAGCGAGAGAGCATATACTCTAGGTTTTCTCCCTTGATTTAGTATCTGAAAGTTGTTAAACTTTTCTGTAGTGACTTCATACTGCTACCCTTTCTGTATTCAAGAGGGCATTGCCTTCAATAACAACTTTTTGTCCTCTAGCTTTTTATATCCTTTTTAAACTTTATTTTATCATTGTACACAAATTTACAAATCTGACTCACAGTAGGGCAGTCTTGCCAAGCGATGATCTTCAAAATGACAACAACTGAACAAAATCTTTGAGCAATCTGATCTCTCAAATAAAAAAGTAGTCTTTATTCCACAACAGATGATATTATGACATTGATTAGGAGAAGAAATAGACCACACCAAGGAAGGGTGGTACATAGACTAAGCTGGTGAAAATCATATCATCAGATGGTGTTAACCTTGTGCTGCCTTAATCTGAGAGCAGCTTGATAGAAATTCTGTTAGTGAAGAATATTAGGTAATATAGATGTGGGTTATTGAATGTCCATGATGGAATAATGGAACCTCAGTTTACTCTTACTACTTAGAGCATTACAGGATTACAAATTTAGAGTGGAAGGAACATTGAGAGTCATTTTGTACAAGGATCTTATTTTTAAGGTGAGAAAACTGAAGCCCAGAGATTTTATGCAACTTGTTTGAGGCCACATAGGTGCTAATAACATAGAATTTAAACTCAGGTCCTCTGGATATAAATTAAGCATTATTTCCACTGTCTCCCTTAAAGACTGTTTGGTATTTGCTAATTGTTTCAGATTGCAAATTGGTATCATTTTGTTGAACTGTTCCATAGAGAGATTTTCCTAGAATTTGTGAGTAGGGGCTAAAGTCCAGAGATGTGAGACACCCTTCAAAATAACTCAGTCCCTTTTTTGCCATCATTATCTCTTAACGTAAGTATAGTAAGGAGGAAATAGGAAAAGGAAAGTGAAGTTGGAGAAATTATTCTGGAAGGGATTGAACCTTCTGAGAATGTGCTCAGATATAATAGAAATCAAAAGTAGACTCCCTTTCTCCCCAAACCTCTGCCTCAAACACCAGGGAGAGAAGAGATTAGAAGTTGAACAAAAGTAGGAGGTATTTCTTTTAACCCATACACTATTCTAGAGAGGGTAGGCACTGGGAAAACATTTGTCTTTAAAGCCTGTGCAGCATGGTAAGTTGGGAAGAGCACTGGATCTTTGAGCTAGTGATTCTTGAACAAAATCATAACTCCGCTCATACTTCGTGGGTAAACTTGAGCAAGTCTCTTAGCCTCAGTTTCTTTATTTAAATGGGGAGGTTCTACCGACTAATCTCTAATGGTCTTTCTAGTTCTAAATCTCTAATTTTCCTAGATCAGAGGTGGGGAATGTGCAGGCTCAAGGCTACATGTGATCCTCTACGTCCACATGTGCAGTCCTTTGACTGAATCAAAATTTCACAAAACAAATCCCCTTAATTAAAGGATTTGTTTTGTAGAACTTGACTCAGTCAGAAGACCACACCAAGGACCAAGAAGGCCACATGTGATCTCGAGGCTGCAGGTTCATCGCCCTTGTCCTAGACCTTTTCTGTACCACTATTCACTTTAGATATCCAATGGTCTCATTCTTTCTAACCTCTCTTCATTCAAAACCTCCACAACATCCGACAAATTTATTCACACAAAGGTATAAATGATTGATAATCCTGAACTGAATCCTGTTTCAGGGACATTAATATTTTAACCAGAAGATAAACTCTTAAGTTGTAATAGGTAGGATTTATATACTTCTCCAAGGTTTACAAATGCTTAAAAATGATTTTACTTGATCTTTACAATTCTGGTAAGTAGACATTATCATTATCCTCATTTTATAGAAGAGGAAATAGAGGCTGGCAAAAGTGGAGCAGTATGTCAGGGAAACACGGCTAGCAACTAAGGCAGAATTTGAACTCAGATCTTTCAGATTGAATCTATAATTGTAGTACCTGGCACAAAACAAATAAGGATGTGGTTGGTGATGATGGTGATGATAATGAGAATAATTTGTCATTCAGTAGTTTTCAGTTGTATTTAACTCTTCATGACTGCATTTGGGGGTTTCTTGTCAAGATACTGGAGTGGTTTGCCATTTTCTTCTCCAGTTCATTTTACAGATGAGGAAATTGAGGCCAGCAGGGTTAAATGATTTGCCTCTGGTCATCCAGTTAGTAAATGTCTAAGGCAGGAGTGGGGAACCTGTGACCTTGAGGCCACATGTGGCCCTCTAGGTCCTCAAGTGTGGCTCTTTGACTGGATCCAAACTTCACAACTAGTAAGTGTCTGAGGCTGGATTTGAACTCAGGAAGAGGAGTCTTCCTGTCTCTAGGTCTGGCACTCTATGGATTGTACCATCCAGCAACACTTGATGATGGATGATATGATAATATAAATGATAAGAGAACATTGTTTTGGGGGGGAAGAGTTTCTTCTTTTAGGTAAGTAAATTTCATTCCATTCCATTCATTCAATTCAACAAATACTTGCTGTGGTCCAGGAGAAGGACATGATCCATCTATCAACGAGTATATATTAAGTGCCTACTACATGGTATACTATGCTAGGTGCTGGGGATATGGAGATAAATAACAAACCAATCTCAGTTTCAAGAAGTTTGTGCCCTCTTGGGAAAGACTATATGTACATAAAAATATGTATATGTAGAAGGGATCAGGAAAGACTAGGAAGATGATGGTGCTGGAGCTTCATCTTGAAGGAAGTTAGAGATTCTGTGAAGGAGAGGTGAGAGACTGCATTCCAGGGATAAGAGATGGCTAGCTCAAAGGATAGTGTATAGAGACGGGTTACCATGTGTAATGAGCAAAGGACAGATTGGCTAAACTGCAGAGCAGAGTTGTCAAAACATCTTGCCTGCAGCTCATATGTGGTCCATAACACTTGTTAGTATTATTGGAACTAGATTAGTGAAATAGTGAATGAAATAAATAAAAATGTAGTAAAATCTAGTTAATGTGTGGTTTGCTAAATCAACACATGCACTCAGGAATTCTTATGTGTGCTTTAGTACCCTTCCTTTCTGTTTGAGTTTGACACCATTGCTTTATAGTGTGGGAGGTTGGAAATATGGCTTGTAGTCAAACTATCAAAGATTTTTTAAAATAAGTTTTTATTGATGTCTACTGTTTCTTATACCACCACACTTATCCCAAGAATCCCTTTCCCTGGGGCGGAGCCAAGATGGCGGAGTAGAAGGACGCATGTTTATGAGCTCCAAAACCAAAAGCCCATAGAATTAATGTAAAAAGAGTCCCCCATAACTTCTGGGTCAATACAAAGTGTGCAGAAACGGAGTGGAAGAGATTTCCGTTCCGGGGAGCCCTGGAGACCCGTCCCCAGGGTCCGGTGCGCCCCGGAAAGTGGACCCCACCCCCAGCGCTGCCCTGGCCACGGCTCCAGAGAAGCTGATCCAAGCAGGCTTCAGAGACGGAAGCTCCGGCAGCCGGGAAAGTCCCTCTGCCCACAGAAGCTACAGGTCAGTGAGAGAGAAGGCAGGGCTGGAGGAGAGGGGAAACAGGGCATCTCCGTGACTTGGGCCCCCTCAGGAGGAAGCAGTGGCGGCAGAGGTGTGGGCGGTGGCTGAGGCGGCAGCGGCCCAGGACTCAGGAATCCCCCAGCAGCAGGCAGGATCTTCATTACAGAAGATTCCTGCATAAAACCTGACGGAGCTGAGCCTGGGAGATGGCCCTGCCCCCACCCCACTCTGTTACTGAAGGCTTCTGGTTAAAGCCCCCAAGGGAGCTGGGCTTGGGAGGCGGGCCCCCCACCCCACCCCCACTCGCTCCATTCCTGAAAGTCTCTGCATAAAGCCCCTGAGGGATCGGAGCCTGGGAGGCGGCCCTGCCCCCACGCCAGCACCTGAACTAAAGCTCACTGATTGACAGCCGGCAGGAGGAAAGCGCATTTAAATCTCAGAGGCCAAGCACTAGCTGGGTGGATCCAGGCGGGGGTGGAAAGGAATCTCAGAAGTCAAGTAACTGGCTGGGAAAATGCCTAGAAAAGGGAAGAAAAATAAGACTTTAGAGAGTTTTTTCCAACAAATGCAAATGATCCCAACCTTCAGATCTGATGAGGAGGATGTATCCTTGCCATCAGGGAAAGATGTGGAGGGCGGGGCCTCAGTATCCCAGACACCCCAGAGGGGTGGCGGGTGGGCTCAGGCCCTGGAAGAGCTCAAAAAGGATTTTGAAAAGCAAGTTAGACAGGTGGAGGAAAAACTGGGAAGAGAAATGTCAGAGATGCAAGAAAAGTATGAAAAACAGGTCAATACCTTGGTAAAGGAGAGCCAAAAAAATGCTGAGGAAATTAACACCTTGAAAAATAGGCTCACTCAATTGGCAAAGGAGGTTCAAAAAGCCAATGAGGAGAAGAATGTTTTCAAAAGCAGAATGAGCCAAATGGAAAAAGAGGCTCAAAAGCTCACTGAATTTAATAGTTCTCTCAAAATTAGAATGAAACAGATGGAGTCTAATGACTATGAGAAACCAAGAAATCACCAAACAAAACCAAAAGAACGAAAAAATGGAAGAGAATGTGAAATATCTCATGGGAAAAACAACTGACCTGGAAAATAGATCCAGGAGAGACAATTTAAAAATTATGGGACTACCTGAAACTCATGATCAAAAAAAGAGCCTAGACATCATCTTCCATGAAATTATCAAGGAAAACTGCCCTGACATTCTAGAACCAGAGGGCAAAATAAGTATTGAAAGAATCCATCGATCACCACCTGAAAGAGATCCAAAAAGAGAAACTCCTAGGAACATTGTGGCCAAATTCCAGAACTCCCAGCTCAAGGAAAAAATCTTGCAAGCAGCTAGAAAGAAACAATTCCAGTACTGTGGAAATACAATCAGGATAACCCAAGATCTAGCAGCTTCTACATTAAGGGATCGAAGGGCATGGAATAGGATATTCCAGAAGGCAAAGGAACTAGGGCTCAAACCAAGAATCACCTACCCAGCTAAACTAAGTATAATACTTCAAGGGAAAATATGGTCTTTCAATGAAACAGAGGACTTTCAATCATTCTTGATGAAAAGACCAGAGCTGAAAAGAAAATTTGACTTTCAAACACAAGAATGAGAAGAAGCATGAAAAAGGAAACAGCAAAGAGAAGTCTTAAGGGACTTACCAGAAGTGAACTGTTTACATTCATACAGGGAAAGACAATATTTCTAACTCTTAAAACTTTTCAGTATCTGGGTAGTTGGTGGGACCACACACACACATGTACATGCATGCACACACATACACACATGCACACACATACAGAGATAGAGAGCACAGATTGAACTGAATAGGATGGGACCATACCTTAAAAGAAACTAAGGTAAATGGTGAGAGAGAAATGTAGGGGGAGGAAAGAGAGGGAAAGGGAAGGGGGGTAACTATATGTCATTTAAGAAGCAGGTAGGAGTTTTTCTTAGTGGAGGGAAAAAGAGGAGACCTGAGAAAAAAAAAACAAAACAAAACAAGAAGTTTACCCTCATCACATTTGACTAAACGAAGGAGTGAAATGCACACTCATTTTGGTATGAAAACCTATCTTACAGTATAAGAAAGTGGGGGAGAAAGAGATATTGCAAGGGGGGGGATGATGGAAGGGAGGGCAAAGGGAGGAGGGAGCAATTTGAAGTCAATACTTGGGGAGGGACAGGATCAAAAGACAGAAGAGAAACAAGGAGGGGCAGGTTAGGAGGGATGGTAATCCAGTTAGTCTTACACAACACGACTATCAGGGAGGTCATTTGCAAAACTACACAGATATGGCCTATATTGAATTGCCTGCCTTCCCAAAGGGAATGGGTGGGGAGGGAGGGATGGGGAGAATTTGGAACTCAAAGTTTTAGGAACAGCTGTTTAGTACTGTTGCAACTAGGAAAGAAGACATACAGTTAAGGAGGAATAGAAAGTCATCTGGCCCTACAGGAGAAAAGAGAAGATGGAGACAAGAGAAGGAAGGGATGACAGAAGAGAGGGCAGATTGGAGATAGGGAAAATTAGATTGCTTGGGGTATTGGGGTGGGGGGAGGGGAGAAAATGGGAGAAAATTTGGAACCCAAAAATTTGTGAAAATGAATGTAAAAAATCAAATAAATAAATAAATAAAATTAAAAAAAAAAAAAAGAATCCCTTTCCCTTCCAGACAGTCATTTTATATAAAGGAGTATTTCTTAAACAAGAAAAAAATCAGTTCACCTGATCAATACATTGAAAAGTTTGAAAACGTGTATTGTGTTACACTTGTAGACCTGGAAGAGCTGGGTTGGAGGTGTCTTCTCATATTTTTCATTTAAATGAAGTCTGATATTTGTAATTTTACATTAACACACAGTCATTTTTTGCAAAAGTTCTACATTGTACTGAGAAATATGAGGTTTTTTTGAAATTAAATTTAGAAGATCCCATAAATCTTTTAACTCAAGTTTATGCAGCAATTTGTTGTTTCATATTTCCCCTTTTATCTATTAGACTCATCAAAAACTGAGAAAGGGATATTAAAATCTCTTATTATGATGTTACCATCTTTGTTATCTTAATATTTTACTTTAAGAATTTGAATGCTAAGTCATTTAGAGCATATAATTTTATTACTGATACGGTTTTTTTGTCTATGTTTCCTTTCTACATAATGTAGTTTCCTTATTTATTCTCCTTCTATTTTTAGAATATTTGTTTTTGATTTGTCAGATTACAACTTTTTTAATTCACTTTATGCATAGAAATTTTTCCCATCTTCCTGTTTATTTTGTATATGTATTTATTTTTTTATGTGTTTCCTGTAAACAACAGATAATGGAGATTTGTTTTTTTAATCCCATTTGTCATCTTTTTCATTTTATTGGATTGTTTAATCCCTTCACATTTAAAGTTATGAGGGTTAGGTTTATATATTTGCATTTTTTTCCCATTTGCCTCTTATATTAGACTTTTTAAAGTTAAGATTTTTCTCCTTTTCTGCTGTAAACTGTTTCCTCAGTTACTTTAGCTACTCTGACCACACCTTGTGCAAGGGTCCCATCTCCCTTCACAGATTGTCTCTCTTTTACTATAGGATCATTTATTAGTGGAAGCCCTTCCTTCCTCTAAAGCAAGACCTTTTTTCTCCCCCCTTTCCACCTTGCTTTTTCAATTCTTTCCTCCTCCCCCTGTAAGTTCATCTCTTCTTGAGACTACAGGGGTCACATTCCCCTCATTGTTAGCTCTCAGTTTGATCTGAGCTTGTCACACACTCTCCCTTTCATGTACCCTCCTATTTTGTAATACAGTTCTCCCACCAAAACTTGATTCCTCTGTAGTCAGGGTGTTTCCAGGTCCTGCCTATAATGTCTCAGGCTTGCCTCTTCTTTATTATCTCCAGGAGATTTCTGCCTTTATCACTGTCTCTTTGTATACCTTTAGAAATAAGTTGTTTTTTTTTAACTGGTCAGTCTTCTATTCATCTCTCTGCTATCATTCTGTTACTGTTGCTATCCTTAGCTGCTGCATTTATTCACCCCTCCTGTGTTATTATTATTATTTGGTCTAGGGTTCTTGAGCATCAGATGATCTCTTCAGGTATGTTTTTCTTTCTAAGAATGTTTCAAACATCTCTATTATTGAACATCCTTATTTTTTCATATATGGGTTATCTCAGATTTACAAGGTAGGTCATCCTGGACTACATTATATTTATGTTTTTCTTCAGAATATATTATTCCATTCCCTCTTATGTTTTCTAATGGTGCAGAATAGTCTTGTGTTATTTGAATATCCTGGAATTGTTTCTTTTTAGCCGCTTGCAATATTTTCTCCTTGACCTGGGAATTCTGGAATTTGGTCAAAATGTTCCTAGGAGTTTCTCTTTTTGGATCTCTTTCAGGTGGTGATCGATGGATTCTTTCAATACTTATTTTGCCCTCTGGTTCTAAAATGTCAGGGCAGTTTTCCTTGATAATTTCATGGAAGATGATGTCCAGGCTCTTTTTTTGATCATGACTTTCAGGTAGTCCCATAATTTCTAAATTGTCTTTCCTGGATCTATTTTCCAGGTCAGTTGTTTTTCCAATGAGATATTTCACATTCTCTTCCATTTTTTCGTTCTTTTGGTTTTGTTTGGTGATTTCTTGATTTCTCAGAAAGTCATTAGACTCCATCCGTTCCATTCTAATTTTGAGAGAACTATTATCTTCAGTGAGCTTTTGAACCTCTTTTTCCATTTGGCTCATTCTGCTTTTGAAAGCATTTTTCTCCTAATTGGCTTTTTGAACCTCTTTTGCCAATTGAGTGAGCCTATTTTTCAAGGTATTATTTTCTTCAGCATTTTTTTGGGTCTCCTTTACCAAGGTATTGACCCGTTTTTCATGCTTTTCTTGCATCTCTCTCATTTCTCTTCCCAGTTTTTCCTCCACCTGTCTAACTTGATTTTCAAAATCCTTTTTGAGCTCTTCCATGGCCTGAGCCCACCGGACATCCACCTGGGATGTCTGGAATACAGAGGCCCTGACCTCCACGTCTTTTCCTGATGGTAAGAAAAATAGTTCCTCATCATCAGAATTGAAAGGTGGGAACATCTGTACCCCATCAAAGTAGCTTTCTATAGTCTTATTTTTCTTCCCTTTTCTGGGCATTTTCCCAGCCAGTTACTTGACTTCTGCGATTCCTGTCCACTCCCACCTAGATCCTCCCAGCTAGTGCTCTTGAATATCCTTTACTTTGCATTTGAAGGTTTTTTTTTCTGACTGCTTGCAGATCTTGCTTCTGAATTGAATTATTTCATTAAACACTAAGTGTCTTGGAGTTTGCAGCCTTCAGGTTTTTTTTTGGGGGGGAGGCAATCTGCAATTTTTATTCTGTTTATTGTTTTTAGAAATGTTGGGCACTTCTTATATTACTTCTTGTATTATGGTGTTTTGGTTTTTCATCTTATTTTCTTCTTCTGGGTGACATATAATCCTTATTTTGTCTCCTTGAATACTTTTTATCAAGATCAGTATGTTTTACTTGCATAGTGAACACATTTTCTTTTAGTACTATTGCTATTTCTTTCTTTTTCTAGATTGTCTATTACTCACTGGGAAGGATTTGCCATTGTAGATTCCAGTTTCTTTTTTTTAATTATATTTACTATTCAGGCTGTACAGGCTGCTTTCATAATTTTCATTTTTTTAGTGAGTCAATCAGGAGCAGTGCATTAGGATTCCTTGTTCCTACATTTCACAAGGTTCTCTGTCTCATTAAATGTTGCATTGTTTTCCTTTGTTTTGAAAAAGTCATATGTGTCTGAACTAATTTACTTGATCTAGAGGTCATATTTCCTTCTGCGGCTAATGTTTTCCCTGATGATTTGTGTTCAAGGTCTTTGCTCTTTCTTCTCCCTAAGATCTTT
This sequence comes from Bettongia penicillata ogilbyi, assembly GCA_023548195.1. Lineage (NCBI taxonomy): Eukaryota > Metazoa > Chordata > Mammalia > Diprotodontia > Potoroidae > Bettongia > Bettongia penicillata. The sequence continues at coordinate 13,728,525 of JAJHZJ010000089.1, read as the reverse complement.
GGTCATTTTAGACTTTCCCCTCATACTTTCCTCTATTGCTCACTTTTGGATTTCCTTCCTCTTTGGGAGCTGGATCTCAAAGCATCTTGGCCTCTTCCCACGCTGGGCAATTCACAGTGCACAAGCCTATGTTGTGGGCCCAAGGAATTTTTGCGGGGGCATAATTGGTTTCATCTGGATGTTGAGTTCTTTCCCTCAGTTTAATAGAGCACTGTGCATCCCCTTGGCCACCCTCCTCCCCCCATATACCATGTCCTGGTGTTCTGTCCTTTGCCTTCTATTTCTAAGTTCTCTCATGTAGCACTGGCAGTCCAGAGAACCATCACACTAGTGCTACAAAGCTGATTTTTGTAGTTTGGATCTTCAAGGCTTTAGAAGGAAGGGGAGACTGTGAGGTTGAGTTCTATTTCAAGCCCAAATACATGTCCTGACCCTTTCCCTCTGTTCTTCTACTCTTTTAAAAAGATCTTTTTGAAGCCATGGACCACTGTCTGCCTAGGTGCTGGTTGTTTTTCCGTGGTCTCAGCAAGCTTCTGTAGCCTGGAATGTTTCCACGGTACTAAGTCTCTATGCCAGCCCAAACAAGCTTAGGAGCATAAAGCTAGGATCTCCATGACACTGGAGAGAAAGAGAAAAAGGTACCTCGATGTGGGGTTGTAGTCTTTAGGTTGTGTTGGGTCCTTGGGTCAGCTAGTACAGTCTTGTTACTGGTAGCATGGGAAGTGAAATCAGTTCTTTTTTTTTTTTTAACTATTGTTTGGATTCCAGATGGCCATGGAGACAGATGAAGTCGCTTAGTCTTTTGCACATAATATCTATTTTGGAGAGGTTTGAAAAGTGATTATCAGAGAAAATGTCTAGTCCTCCATCTTACTAATTACATGACCTGACTGTCAAAAGTTTTAAAGACTAACCAGAGAAGTTTTTATTTGATCCAAAATGCAAGAGAGAGAGTCTCTGAAGTAGATTAAGGGAATGATCTGATCACATCACTTTAAGGAAATAACTTTGATCATCATTTGAATGATAGATCAGGGTAAGAAGAGCCTTGAGACAGGAAGACCAATTAGGAGGCTATTGCAATAGTGCAGGCAAGAGATGTGTACTAAGGTAACAGCTGTGTGAGTATACAGCTATGAGAAACATGCTGGAGATAGAGAAGGAAATATTTAGCAGCTGCCTGGATGGACCTGCATGCTGCTAAAGAGTTTCAGGTAAATAATGAAAAATGAAACATGCACAATTAATTAAGATACAGGGAACAATGCAGCAGGAGTAAAGGGACAATTCAAGCAAAGTATTATGAGGAATTTGAGGAGAGAAAGATCATTATCAGTTGGGGAGAACTGGAAAAATATGGCATGCTCTTCAGATCGTCAAGCAAGGTCCTGGACACCCTCTGAAGTAGTCTGATCTTGTAAGTTGGGTTGGCAAGAAGAGGAAGCTCATGCTAATTTTTGCTCCTGATTAAAAGGGAACACAATCTGAATGCTTATCTAGGTGAGCCTAAAACAGAACTACAATCTGTAATATCATGGATAAAAATCTTGATGGCTGAATCACTAATATTAAAGAGTAATTCTAACATGAGTGTAGTTATTTCTTCTTCAGAGGTTTTTAACCATGGATGCCTGAAATGGTTTCTAAAATAGTTTAATTACTCAATATCATTATAACTTATTTACTCTGTGATCTTATGCATTTTATTTTATAATTTTAAAATATTAATCAGAGAAGGGGTCCATAGGTTTAATTACACTGCCGAAAAGTTTTATGATAGAAAAAGTTAAGAAGCTTTGATTTCCATAAACCTGTATAAAGGTGGCATAGTGTATAGAATTCTGGACCTGGAGTCTAGAAATCTTGAGTTCAAATTCAGCCTCAGGTATTTTATAGCTGGGTGACCGTGGGCATGTCACTAACTTCTCTCAGGCTCAATTTCTTCACTGTAAAATGAGGATATGATAACACCTACTTCCCAGGGTTGTTGTGAGGACCAAATGTGATAGTAATTGTAAAATACTTTATAAACCTTTGAACTGTATATAAAAGTTAGCTTTATTTTTCCTACCTGGGCACAGAAAGGAAAAAGGCAATTCATATTGCAATCTGTGAAATAGCCACTAGGTGGCAATCCAAGTTAGAGCTATGTGCCTCAAGCATCCTTAAATCAAATTTAAACATGAGAAAATGAACTGAGTTTCCCCTTTCTCACATTTCTGTGATCTATTTCATTTAGGATAAGGTAAAAAAAATGGAAAGATTGTTGTGCAATATTTCATACTTATAAAAAACTGTCTCGATCCCCATTTCCATTAATATTCTTGCCTCCCTCTTCCCCAATTTCCTAAGACTCAAAGAATCATGCATTCACATTACAGGTTAGATTATAAATTTAATAGAATCTGAAAAAAATAAGATATGGCAGAAAAACTTCTGGCCCATCCAGTGCTTAGTAACTCTGACATTTCCACTTCTCATTTTTCCAGAACATATGTCCAGAAGCAGTTTGCAAAATAGAATTATTGGACATCCTCTCCCTTAAAGTTAATATCTCAAGGAAAGGAAACGGTATATACAACCTCTCTGTGTGACAGAGTGGGGAGATCCTCAGAGGCAGTGGTTGCTTCCTGGCTAACCATCAGAAGTATTTTGTCGTGTGCTGGTCGTCAGAGGTTCCTTTCAATGCGATTATCTCTCTTTTGTTATACCACGATGTCCATGCATCTTTTGTGGGACTCAGCAGATTCTAATTTACAGTGATTTGTGGCCATGCCTCATTCCTCTTCCTACTGCACTGTTAGCACCCAATATTAGTTAGGCTGACTAATCCATCTTCACAATTCACATAGCCCTAGTACTGTGGTTGTTCATTTGTTTCAGTCATATGCAATTCTTTATGACCCCATTTGGAGTTTTCTTGGTAAAGATACTGGAGTGATTTGCAGATTTTTTCTATAGCTCATTTACAGATGAGGAAATCGAGGCAAACATGATTAAGTGACTTTTTCAGGGTCCTACAGTTAGTGTCTGAGGCCAGTTTTGAACTCAAGAAGATGTCTTCCCAACCAACTCCAGGTCTGGCACTCTATCCTCTGAGCCACCTAGCTGTCCCAAGTAGATACTTTTAAACATAATTATTGAATTATGGATTTGAAGGCACAGCATTCAAAAATCAAACTTTTAAAGAAAGCAATTGGTAAGGCAGTACATTGTAGAGTCATGACTTATGTTCAAATCTTGCCTCTTCCATATACCAACTGTGCTACCCTGGGCACTTTACTTAATCTCTCAATGGCCCAGATATTTCTTAAGACTTTAGATTGCAGAGTTGCTTACCTGCATTGGTGGAGGCAGTTCTTTTTTCTTTTCTTTTCTTTTTTTTTTACCATGGTGCTCCCCGTACCAGTGAAGTCACTCATCTAGTCAAAAAAAAAAATACAGAAAAGCACACTTTTCCTTCCCAGATCCTCCCATATCTCAAGTAGGTGATGGTGATTAAATTTCCCTTTAAGAACTCCCAAAATAAATGTTTTTTGAAATTTAAATTCTTGAATTTATTTCTCCTAATGTACCTGTAGAGGTCTCTCTAAGTCCAGAGTTTACTGGGGCTTCCCTACATGCACATTTGATATAATTTTCAACTTAGGAAATCCAAGCAAGGAAATCCTCCTTATAGGCAGCCTCAGGGTGGGCTACACCAAGTTAATAACATACCTCTCATGTGTTTTCTAAAAATTATCCTTTTTATATGTGTCTAGGGAGTGAGGAGAGGTAATGTGAAGGGAGAAATCTGTTGTTAATAAAGATGAATTGTAGGAATTATTCAAGAGATGCATTGTCTGCAAAGCCAAGGGGAATTATTCATTAACACTGATGCTGAGATGTTACCTCTGTTTTGAGATTAATATAGAATTCTTTTCAGGCAGCCCATTTGCTAACTCATGCCCTAATTTACCACCTCTCCACCCAAAAGGCATACACATGTCTAAAGTCCTTATTGTCATTCTTACCTGTCCTTAAGATTAATTATAGGAATCGGGTATTTTATGTCCATAAATATGGGCAGTTTAATATAGGACCCATCCAAACACTGAAAAATATAAATAAAGCAGAATTGATCCAATTTCTAATGTACGTTTCTTCTGACTCCTTTTCTGCTCAGATGAAACGGACATTTGTTAATTAACGTAGATGTCACTAGAATGTAAAGTCCTTGAAAGCTGAGAATATTTCTGTTTTTTCCTTTGTATTGACAGTACTTAACACAATTCCTGGCACATAGTGCCTAATAAATATTTGCTGACTGATTTATGGACATGTTATTCCCCCAAATGAATGTTATCACTTTGAAGGCAGAGACTATTTCACTATTTCACAGAGTGGAGCATACAGTAGGTACTTAATAAATGCGTTTTAATTGAGTGATGTCATGAATGTGTCACAATGTGATATCAAATTGATTGTTATTTGGTAGGGAGGGAGAACAACCTTAGTAGGATATTCATAAACTCTTTTCAATTATCTTATGGCATGTGCATATCTTCTATAAGATGCTGACTCCATTATATTTTTGAAGTTGTAATTTTTGAGTTGCTATGGCTGCAGATCTTGACTAGCCTTCTGAAGAGGAGCTTTTTTGACTTAAAGGAAGTGATTCGCAGAAAACAGAATTGATATTTATTGCTGGCTTCATCCTCTAAGCATTTCTACCATGGTCAGGATCTGTCAGGACTCGGACACCTTGCTACCATAGCTCTTGAAAATCATGTCTCCTTCATGTTGCAATGTGGCTTAGGAATAAGGCTTTATTAGCATACTAGACTAACTACATGGCAAAAGCTTACATATGGAAAGACTTCACATGACAATGTCCTGTGTGTGTCAAGGGGCTATCATAGTGTGGCTTGAGGGAGACAAAATAGACATCTTTAGCTAGCCTCTTTTCCCCTTCCTTTCTCCAAGGGAAACTTTAATTTCTTCCAGGAGGAGAACTTGCAAGTTGGTGTGAGAGGCCACTCTATTCTCCCTCCTCAGAGACAAGGGTACTTGACTGGAATCTCCGCTCCGTTAGATATTGTTAGTCTATGGGATACGATCAGATTCAAGCAAACTTCTGATTGCTATTTCACTAAATGAAAGGGAAAGAGGACTCCACGTTTTATATCCAAGGTTTGGTCCCTTCTCCAAGATGTACAATATGTCCCATATTAACACAGAGTGAAAAGCAAATAAACCCATTTATTCAGATCATAGTGAAACTGAAATCAGAGAAGGTATACATAGGAGAATATTCATCAGATGAAAGAGAGTAAAATAACTAGCCTTTTGAGATAGATTACTAATCTCAGGGGTGGGGAACCTATGGCCTTGAGGCCATATGTGACCCTCTAGGTCCTCAAGTGTGGCCCCTGGGTCATATGTGGCCTCAGGGCCACAGGTTCCCTACCGCTGAGTCTTAACTTAATCAAGGGAGAGTCCTGAATCTTACCCAAGAGGAAACTCTGCAGTCTTTAGGGTGGCAATCTGGAGACAGGGATATAATCTAAATTTCTGACTTCTCTAATGTCTTCCCAGAGTAATTTCCTTTAGTACCCTGAAGTGAGGTTAACCTCTTTCATCTTTCCCCTCGAAGCTGGGTTCTAGAAGGGTCTGAAGCAACTTGAAGCTTGAAAACTGTTGAAGAAGATGGAATAAGGCTGAAGCTCACCTGCTCTCACTAACTCCACTATACCTCACACCCAGGTAAGGACATTGGTCTCCATGAACAAGGAGAGAGCACCATACCAAAGGGCTTTGGGACAGAAGCTGGTTGCTTTTAGACGTAGAATGAAGCTTTGTCACTAAGGACCAATGGACTCAGTATCAAAAGGAAATCAAATATGTTTTGCAATAGCTTCTAAACAGGTATTCCTATCTATCATTTTGTCTCTCTTAATCTGCCCTTCATTCCATTGTCAAATTTATCTTTTATTTGTAAAACGTTTGTCATATCATTCCTCTATTTAAAACCTTTCAGTGGCTACCTGCTGCTAACTGTGTATAGTTCAGCCTATTTGAGATATGGATAGAGTGTTGAACCTGGAGCCAGGAAGACCTCAACTCAAATCCAGCCTCAGACACTTTGTATTTGTGTGATTCTGGTTCTGCCACTTAATCTCTGTGTGCCTCAGTTTCCTTAATTATAAAATGAGAGCAATATTAGCACTTACTTTGATCATTGTGCAAATCAAATGAGATAATATTTGCAAAAAGTTTCACATAGTGCCTGGCATATAGTAGGTGTTTAATAAATGTTTGTTACCTTTCCTTTTCTGGCTTTCAGGGTCCTCCATAATTTGGTTCCATCCTGATTTTTCAGCCTTATACTATTACCCTTCAGATCTATATTTCAGATAAACTGGATTACTCCTGAATGTTCTCATATATTATCTGCATTTTCACCTCTATTTCTTATACCTATAATGTAATTTCTTCCAGTAATTGTGAAATTTCTTCCAATCCTTTGAAGTCAAACTCAGATGCTACCTTCTCCATTAAGCCTGACTTGATTCCCATAATCAGTAATGACTTCTATTTCTTTTGACCTCAATGAGTATTTTTCTTGCATCTTTAAAATTCATTTAACAGATATTATTTTGTATTTTAGCTAATGGGGGGGTCAGAATTGGAAGGGAGAAGGTCTGTGTCTGTGTTTTCATCAGTGTAGGGAACTCATAGTGAAGGAGTTACCAAGCATTTATTTTTCTCTCTCTTTACTTCTCCCTATACCGAGAAAAAAAGAAGAAAAATACCACTCTAACAAATATGCATAGTCAAAACAAATTCCCATTTTTAATTCTGCTTCTGATTATGTCTTATTGTACGTATTAATCCATCATCTCTTTAGCAGAAAGTGTATAATAGTATGGTTTGTTGGTGGTCTTCTGGAATTACGGTTGATCATTATGTGAATCAGAATTTTAAAAAATCTTTTAAAATTGTTTTGACAATGTTGATGTCATATTATAAGTTGTTCCCTTGGTTCTGCTTATTTCACTGTCTAAGACCTTTCTTCTTTCTTTGATCTCGATGGGGTATAGATCCAGTAGTGGTATTGCTGAGTCAAAGGGTATTGGCAATTTAATCACTTTTGGGGCATACTTCTAAGTTGCTTTCAAGAATGACTTTACTAATTCACAGGCTTGACTAACAAAACTTTTATGTGCCAATTTTCCTACAGCTCCTCAAACATTTGTCATTTCTCCCTTTTTTTGGTGTAAAATTTTCCAATCTTGTGGATGCGAGGTAGAATTTCAGAGTTGTTTTAAACTGCATTTTTATTTAGGAGAGATGAGAGAATTTTTTTTTAACATAATCACAGATAACTTAGATTTCTTCTTTTGGAGCTGCTTGTTCATATTCTTTAACCATTTATCAATTGGAGAAGGCTTTTATTCGTATAAATTTCAATCAGTTACTTATATATTTTGAAGCAAGGCATTTATCAGACAAGTTTGCAGCGAAGATTTTTTTCCCCCTATTTTACTTATAATCTTAGCTGCATTGGATTTTTTCTTCTGCAACTTAGAATCTTAAAGAATTCTCTGAAACATTGAGGGTTTAAGTAGTTTTCCAAGAATCACACAGCCAATATGTGTCAGAAACAGATCCTGAACTCAGGATTTACTGACTTTTTATAGCTTTTTAACCTCAACAGCATATTGTCTCTTGTAACCAATTATCATTATTATCAGTAATAATAACAATAAAAATAATTTGCAATAATAGCAGCTCACATTTGTAAGAACTGAGGGCTCAGTCTGAGTTGGTAGTAAAGGAAAATAAAGAACAAGTGGTTATTTACAGGGTAGGATTTAAACAGCTATGGGAAAGGTTTTGCATGGTAAGCAGTTTTCAGAGACCTTGGATTTAAACAATAAGTTTTAGTTTCAGATTCAGATTAGTTCTTCAAGCAATCAATGCACAAGTGTTGTGTTTATGTGTGTGTGTGTGTGTGTGTGTGTGTGTGTGTGTGTTTTAAACTGCCTGCAATAAAGCAAGCATTGAACTAGGCCTCGGAGATATGAAGACAAATGCAGAATAATTCTTACCATCAAAGTGTTATAATTTTATTGGAGTGGGGTGGTGGTGGAAATCAACACATTTCCATATAAATAAATACAAAATAACTATGTAACCCAAGCTTCAGAGTCCATTGGTATAGGACTCTGTCCTTGTTGGTAGAGATCGATTAATAAATATCCCTTGTTTATGGGACAGGCAGAATTGGGGAGAGATAGAGAGCAGACAAATCTGTTATTTGCTAACTTCCAGTTTTGAGAGAGAAGATGCCCTTCTCTAAAGAGAGAAAAAGAACTGGGAAAAAGTAGAGGGCCTGAAAATCTCTCTAATGTCCCTTATTTCTGCTTCACTATATTAGATATTAAAAAAAATTCTTCTTTCATGGGATCCGAGATCTCTCTCTCCCCCATCCTCTCTCTCTTTCTCTCTTTTTTTCTCCCTTCATCCCTCCTTTCTTCCACCCTCCACCTCTCCTCCCATCTCATTCCCACTCTCAGCTGTATAGCTTAATATAATATTTTCTCTGACTTCTGTTTGCTGACTGTTTGGATAAATGGATTTGTTTGCTATTCGCTATATGTGTTCATTGTGGAACTGATTTTTCACAGGAATGGAATCAAGCCTTGGATGTATAGCCTGGGGCCCTCCTTTCCTGTAAGGGGATAGCAATCAGGAGTGCTCTTTAAACATAAAAATTACTTTACTTATACTAAAAATATTTAAAGAAGCAGATAGATATGTCTGTTCTGGTGTACCTTCTCTCTGAGGAGACCAAAGTGACTAACGTCTGGCACTGTTCATCTGTTTTCTCTCCTGGCCCGAATCAAAGTCTTCCTTAAAGAAGGATAGTAAGAAATGCTAGAAATATTTATTCTTGCCTTCCTGTGAGTCACATCTAGACAGACCAATGTGGGCATATATAACCTACATGGGCATAAACAAAATAGCATACAAATACCACATTACACTATATATACAAGACAAATACAAAGTAATTTAGTATGGGGGTGCTATCAGTTAGGGGAGAGGGATTAGGAAAGGCCTTAGAAAGGAAGGGACATTTGAGTTGAACTTTAAAGGGACCTAGGTATTTAAAGATGCAGAGATGAGGAGGAAGAGCATTGTGAGGTGGGACAAATATCTTGGAGGAAACTAGTCTTTTATAGCTTTTCTGAAGACCTATATCCTTCAGCTCTTTCCTTTGCTCTTTCCATCTTCGAGATGCAGTTGAGCCCTTGGGTATTCTTTACTTAGGAGGGACTAAGTCTGGGAGAGGAGCCAGACTCAGTTGGTTTTCATTTTGCAAAAGAGCCAAGAACAAACCACAGTAGAAAAATCTACAGAGTCCAAACTCAAGCAGATAGCTTTTGTAAAATTTTTTGAAAGTAAGGGTATAGTTAAAGTGAGACTTTTGACATGATCAGTCCACAGATCTGACTTTGTGGAATTCTGGAGATTTTACTGGGAGCTCTGGACTCAAGGTAGGTCTGTATGCACTGCTAAACATATGGTTTTGTAAGCAAAATGGGTTTTATATAATCTATATAAACGAGTCACAAGTATAAAACACATTTTCCAATGATTCAAGTACTGTATTGTACTGTATATATAGAGAGTTTTTATTTGTCCTTTGTAATCTATCCTGAGCAGATCCCACATGGACTATTCTTTCCAGTTCTGGGTACTGTATTTTAAGAAGTATATTGAGAAGGTGAAATAAGACCAGAAGAGGGCAATCTGAGTAGTAAGGGGACTTGAAGCTATATCATAAAATAATTGATGGAAGGAACTTATGTTCAGCATGGAGGTCAGAAGACTTGGTAGAAAGCTGGGGTAAGTATATTTGAAGGTTTGTGATATTTGCTTGATCTCAGAAGGCAAATGATTGGAAGTTATGGAAACACAAATATTAGATGAACACAAAGGGGAAAAAATGTTCTAAGAATTAGAGCCATTCAAAAATGGAATTGGTTGACTTAGGGAATAATAAGTTCATTTCTGTAGATTTTCAAACATAAGTTAGATGACTACTTCAAAGGATATAGGCAAGGGGATTCCATTTTAGGTAAAGGTTGGACTAGACAATTGCAAGGTCTCTTCTTATTCTGAGGGTCTGTGATTTTTGGGTGATAGTAGAAAATTTATTTCTCTATTTTTTTCTAGATTTTCTAGTTAAGCTGAACCTGTTTTGTTTGAACCCAAACTCTTTGTTTTGCCTTTAAAACCCTTTGACACCTTGCCACAACTTATCTTTTCTGCTTTAGTGGTGTATTGTGAATGTATTTTTAATGGAATTGATGTATTTTTTTAGGTATCTTATTACTTTATTTTTTAGCAAAGATTAATGGATTCTGGGAGAGGAAAATGGGAGCAGGGGTCAGTCCATCCATGCCTTCAGTGTCTGGATGGTGATCTTATCTTTCTCAATGATATGGACAATTACCCCCATTCCTGACATAACATCCCGATTCACAGCATTCAGCATGGCTTGGGAGATGGTTTCAAAGAGGTGCTCAAGTTCCGTATCAGGTTCCCAAGGAGATTTACACATCCCAGACATCTACTCCAAGCAGGTACCACTGACCACAAAGTCATCAATCACCATGGGACAGCTGATGAACAGATCTAAGGAACAAATAAAGGGTTCAAAGGTCTTAGGGTGCAAACCAACAATGACTGGCTCAGTGTAGTAGGGGTCAAATTATTTCTCATAGAGGAGGTTGGCTACTATGCTCATGAGGGTATACGGCTTGATTTGTCATCCTTTCAGTTCATATAAATTCAGCTGGAATTTGAGGCACTGAGCCTGCATGTTGGTGGCAAGTCCAGCCAGATCAATATATAAGTGGTCCCATTGGAAAGATCTTCTGGAAGTCAGCACCCACTATCTAGGCCTGGATGCCAAAGTGTCTGATCACTGCAATGGCCACATAGTTCTTTCCCTTCATGGCCATGAAGGCTGCTCCATTGTAGGATATAATAGACATGGTGCCAGAACCAGAGAGGATCCAAAGGATCTGTAGCTAATCCCTGACTTCTCCAAACTAGAAGTGATGTATTTTTGATGGAATGGGAAGCTCTTTCTCATCCATTAATAGGCCTAAGTGACCTGCTTAAGTCACATGGAAGCCTGAGTCATGTGAGTTTAAGTCACATGTTAACAGGAAGGGGTGGCGAAGGGAGGGTAGAACAGGAAGAGGTGGAGCTAGAGCACAGTTGAGAAGAAGTTAGAGAGAAATCAAAGCTGGGAAAGGCAGCAACTAGTGTGAGTGAGAGAGCTTGTTTATAATTTTGTTTAAGGGAATCTGTTTGTGATTTGTTTAATGGGGCTGGTTTGTGGAAAGCCTAGCAGAGGTGAGGCTTGGGACTGGTGATGTTCTCTGCATTGTTACTGTGTATAGATGTCTTTGTTACTATGATGGATTTGGCTTTCTGGTGTCTGAATAAATGTTTTGGCTCTGTCTTCCACATGGAGAGTCTGTGGTATTTCACCATTCAGAATTACACTGGGATATTGATGGCCTCTGTAGGTGCTTGTGAATATCATGTTGGGGCTACAAGTGGATATAGCTTTGACTTCTCTATTCTGCAGTTCAGGCAAATTAGCCTTATCTCATACCTTAACACATAACATTCCACTCATGTCCATACCTTTTTACAGGCGTTTTCATGTTCCTGGAATGTGTTCCCTCCTCCCCTCTGATTCACAGAATTCCTCGCTTCCATCAAGAACGCATTTAGGGTTAGGGTTAAATGCGCTCAAGCACTTTGACAGGAAGCTTATCCTGATTCCCTCAACTGTTAGCCCCTTTCTCCCAAACTACCCTATAGTAAACTCTCTATTTCTATTATCTTTAAATTTATTCTGTGTGTAAATGTACATAAATATATATGTGCATATATATATAATAAAAAGGATATATATGATATACATCACACACATACACATATATAATCTATAAATGAGATAATCAAACATAATCATCTGTTTTTCAGTGAAATATATTGTTGTTATAAATTAAGTTTAATTCAAATAACATATATAAATCTCTCTATGTATACATACATAGATACTCCTCTCTCCCTTCCTCCCTCCCTCCCCCTCTTTCTGTCTCTGTCTCTATCTCTCTCCCTCTCTCTCCACACACATAGTGCTGTATATTTGTATACACACATACATACACACACATATATATATATATATATATATACATAAAGATCTACATACACACACATGCACATACACAATACAAATATATATTTTGTGTAAAATCTTTTAAATTTAATATAATGAAAACTATCCATTTTACATTTTTAATGCTTTCTATTTCCTGTTTGGCCCTAAATTCTTCTCTTATCCATACATCTGATAGCTAAACTATCCTAAGCAGTAAGAAATGGTGGGCAGGTTGGTTTCAGAGAAACCTGGAAAGTCTTAGATAAACTGTTACATAGTGAAATAAGCAGAACCAGGAGAACATTGTATACAGTAACAACAATATTTTATCATGAATAACTGTGAATGACTTAGCTATCCTCAGCAATACTATGATCCAAGATAATTCCAAAGAACTTGTGAAAAATGCTATCTACCTCTAGAGAAAAAAAAAAACAACCTGATGTTATCTTATCAAAGCACACTATTTTTTTAACTTCCTTTTCTTTTCTTTTCTTTTTTGGGGCATAGTTTTCTTCTATAAAGTGACTAAAATGGAAATATATTGTACAATATTACATATGCATAACCTGTATCAGATGGTTTGCCATATCAAGGAAAGGGGAGGAGAGACAGTAAGAGGGCAGAGAGAGGGAAGAATTGAATTTGGAACTCAAGACTTGAAAAAAAGAATGTTAAAAATTGGTTTTTCATGTAATTGGGAAAAATAAAATATTAAAAAAAAGAAGAGATCCTGATCTACATGGTGAATGGAATTTTGGAAATTCTGAGATGAGATCACAGATATAATAAAAAATAGAGATGACGCCTTGTGTAAGTGTACATATACATATAAAATGTACATGTACAAATATGTACACAATAAAAAGATGCATGTATATGATATATACATATATATGGAATACACAAACATATATATGTGTGTATATATCTATATATGTGTATGTATAAAATAGAGATAATTACACATGATCTGTCTGCTTTATAGGGTTTTTGTGAGGATCTAATGAGAAATGCTTTGAATACTGTAAAATACTATTAAATGTAAAGTATTGTTATTGTTGTTGCAATAAATTGTGTTCAATTCAAACATTTATTAAAGATGAATTCTTTGGAATGCACTAAGTAAATGAGGCTATAAATATAAAGAAAACAATAGTATCCTCTCCTCCTAAATACCTTACAAACTAATGTGGAGGAGGGGGATAACATGTACACACACACATATGATTGTGCATTGTGTGGAGTAAAGGAGAGCTCAGACATGGTACTCTAGGGAAATTGTGGAGAAAGAGCTCTCTTTATTGGAAGGACCACAATCACAGCATAGTGGAATGAACACTGGACATTGAATAAGCGGCTCCTTGCTCAAATCTTGTCCCTGATACTTACTGCTTGTGAGACCCTGGAAAAGTTACTACACTGGCCTCAGTTTACTCTTTTGTGAAATGTGAAAGTTAGGTTAGAGGACCTCTGAGGCCCCTTTACACTCTAAATCTATGTTTCTATAATCATCTACAAACCCTAAAACACTACATAAATGCATCTCATCATGAGCATTATCATCACCACCCGTGTATGACTAAGCTCCTTGTGAGTAGGGATTGTGTCATTTTTCATTTTTAAATTCTAGCTGGCATAGTTCTTGCCAGTTGCAAGCCCTTTAATGAATGGTCATTAAATTTGAATTGTGTCCAGCTGTGCTGGCGCATGCCTTCAATTCCTGCTTCCAGAGGAGACTGAGACTGGTGGATCACTTGAATTTGGGAGTTCTGAGGTACAATACGGCTAAAGCTATCCTGTGACTGCACTGTTGACCATGAATATGGTATGCTCCCTGAGCATAAAGGGCCATTAGGCTGTCTAAGGAAGGGAAAATATACTCTAGTTAGAAAAACAACCGGGTAATGGTTTCCTGCCAATCAGTATTGGAGATCAGGACTTTGGAAGGTTTCTGCACTTCTACCCTGGGTAGGATAGGAAGACTCAGTTTAAAAAAAAGTGAATTTCCATTTATACATACATACATGCATGTATACACACATTATATATAAATATGTGTGTGTGTGTGTGTGTGTGTGTGTGTGTGTATGGAGAGAGAGAGAATTTCTAGAGAATCATTTAATTTAAATTTAATTTAAATTTTTTTAATTAATTAATTTTTTAATTAATTTAATTAAATTAATTAATTAATTTTAAATTTAATTTAATTAATTAATTAATTAATTTTAAATTTAATTTAATTTAAAATGATTCCATAGTTATGGACTTTCCCCTTAATGCCAGCTAGTCACATTATTAATGTGTATCCTTGGCTATAAGGGATATTGAAAGGACAAGGGCAGATGGGCATGCAAAATTATGCTTTCTAAAAAAGGCCCAATGTTAGGTAATGGGAAGAACTGGACTTCAAGACACATGGTGGGTCACCAGCTTTGTATCTGAGTCCAAATATGTGTTATTTTATCAGGGGGAGATTTCTCTTCTTTGTAAAAGTATGGGGAAGAGAGGGAAAATCTGGAGATTTATGACAGTCTGTTATTCCCCCCCATGGGGAGAAAAATCAAATCAACTACTCATCATATTTCAGTTCTACCTTCATAGATAGGTCATGTCTTCCATCTGGGCTATTTAACCGCTTGTCTTTAATGAAGAATTTAATTAGATGGAAAAGAAAAGTAACCCTGAGAAAGGAATAAACTTTCTTCCCAAAGTTTAGGCTTATTGTCCCTGCTGGACATTTTCCCCAACTGTGCCCTATTTATTCTCTGGAAAGGGTAGACTCAAATTTAATGCAGTCTTTACAGAGTATATTCCCCCATCATATTAATGTCTATATATGGCATAGCCATTGAACGATCCTTGTCTCAGCTACGTCTGAGCTGGGTCAAACAAATCACTTGGTATTTTGTTCCTTACTATATGGCTTTTGGCAAGTCCCAGCTCTTGGACTTTTGTTGGGTCTCCATTTTGACCTTCTGAGACCAATAAGGTCATAGTTATCATCAATCTCCTTCACCTTAAAGTAGCAAGAAAAGACACACAGTGACAAAGGCAACAGCAGGTCATGTGTTCACAGGCCACTTAGGAGTAGCCCTTTGGGAGATAAATGCCTGAGGCTTCTGAGAGGAGTCAGAGAACCCTTCTTAAATTGAAAAATTGAAACCTTGCCACAAGATAAATAACATGAAACACAGACACTCAGCTGTTTATGAATGTTTTCCAGTGGCCCTTTCCCCTGATATTTTTATTTAATTAAATATTTTTCAATTAAATGTCAATTTTTTTAAAATGAGTTTTACAAAAGCTTGAGTTCCAAATTCCCTCTCTCTCTTTCCTTCCTCTCTCTTTTCCTTGAGAAGGTAAGCAATTTATTATAGATTACACGTGAAAAGTCGTTGGAAACTTATTTCTATATTAGCCATGTTGCAAAGGAAAAACACAGACCAAAAAGAAAAAAAAGAAAAGAAAAACATAATGCATCGATCTGTATTCAGACTGCATCAGCTCTTTCTCTAGCGATGGATAGCAGTTTTCATCATAAGTTCTTTAGAATTGTCTTGTATCATTGTATTGATCAGAATAGCTGTCATTCACAGTTGATCATTCTTACAGTATTGCTTTTATCTTGATGACTGGCTGGATTCAGATGGCTCCGGAGAAGAAGTGAGGATGGTAACCTGCACAGCCCTCCCTCACTCAAAACAAAGTCAAGTGCAAGTCATGTCATCATTTCTCTGATGGCATGGTCTTCTTCAGCAATGAAGGATGAACACACACACAGTACTGTCTACAATTTTGTCATGGTTCTGCTCACCTCACTACATCAGTTTGCATAAGTCTTTACTGTTTTTTTAAACTATTCTGCTTATTATTTCTTATACCACAATAGTATTCCATTACATTCAATCATATTCCACAACTTGTTCAGTCATTCCACAATTGATGGATGTTCCCTCAATTTCCAATTCTTTGCTACCACACTGCTATGAATATTTTTGTACATATAGGTCCTTTTCCTCTTTTTGTGATCTCTTTGGGATATAGACCTAATAGTATTATTGCTGGGTCCTTTGGATATAGTTCCAAAGTTCAATCTCTGCTGGTTTGATCAGTTTACAACTCTACCAACAATGCATTAGTGCCCTAATTTTTTCACATTCTCTCCAAAATTTTCCATTTTCCCTTTCTGTCATGTTAGTCAGTTTAATAAATATGTGGTGGTACCTCAGAATTGGTTTTAATTTGCATTTTTCTAATTAATGGAGATTTAGAACATTTTTCATGACTATAGATAATTTTAATTTCTGGAAAATGTCAGTTCATATCCTTTGACTACTTATCAGTTGAAGAGTAACTTGAATTCTTGTAAATTTAACTCAGTTCTCTATATAGTTAATAAATTAGAACTTTATTAGAGAAACTTTCTATAAGAATTCCCCCTTCCCCTATTTCCTACTTTCCTTCTAATCTTGGCTGCATTTGTTTTGTTTGTGCAAATCCTATGTAATTTAATATAATAACAATATCCATTTTATATCTCTTAATACTCTTTATCTCTTATTTGGTTATAAATTCTTCCCTTATCCATAAATTTGACAGGAAGTATTTTTGATGCTCCCCTAATTTGCTTATGACAATCACCCTTTATGTCTAAATCATGTAGCTACTTGGACCTTATCTTGGTATATCCCGTGAGATTTTGCACAATACTTATTTTTTTTTTGCCAATCTATGTTTCAGTTTTCCAAGTAATTTTTGTCAAATTGTGAGTCTTATCCCCAAAACTTCAATCTTTGGGTTCATCAAACACTAGATTACTATAGTCATTTACTACTGTGTATTGTATACCTCATCTGTTTCACAGATCTACCACTCTATTTCTTAGGCAATACTAGATTTTTTGATGATTACCACTTTATAATACAGTCCAAGATCTGGTACAGCTAGGCTGTCTTACTTCATATTTCTTTTGATTCCTATGATATCCTTGACATTTTGTTCTTCCAGATGAATTTTCTCTATAAAACAATTCTTGGTAGTTTGATTGGTATAGCATTGAATAAGTGAATTAATTTAAGTGGATTTGTTATTTTTATTACATTGGCTTGACCTGTCTATGAACAATTAATATTTTTCCAATTGTTTAGATCTATCTTTATTTCTGTGAAAAGTATTTTGTAATTATGTTCATAGTTTCTGGGTTTGTCTTGGCAAGTAGACTCTTAAATATTTTATATTGTCAGCAATCATTTTAAATGGAATTTCTCTTTCCATCTCTTCTTTTTAGACCCAGATGGTATTGTATAGGAATACTGATGATCCATATGGGTTTATTTTATATTCTGCTATTTGGATGAGGTTGTTAATAGTTTCAACTAGTTTTTTAGTTGACCATCTAGGATTCTCTAAGTATAACTTCATATAATCTACAAGGAGTGAGTTTTGTCTCTCCATTGCATATTTTTGTTCCTTGAATTTCTTTTAACATTTCTAGCACAACATTAAATTATAATGGTGATAATGGGCATCTTTGCTTCGCCTCTGATATTATTGGGAAGGTTTCCAGCTAGTCCCCATTACAGAAAATACTTGTTGATACTTTTAGATGGATATTACTTATCATGTTAAGGAAAGCTCCATTTATTTCTATGTTTTCTAGTGTTTTTAATGGAAATGAGTGTATTCTTTCAAAAACTTTTTACACATCTATTTAGATAGTCATATGATTTTTTGTTATGTTTGTTATTGATAAGGCCAATTAGGCTGATAGTTTTTCTAATACTGAACCAACCCTACATTTCTGGTATAAATCTTCCCTGGTCATAATGTCTGATCTTTGTGATATATTGGTATGATCTCATTAGTATTTCATTAAATGTTTTTGCACTGATATTCATTAAGGAAATTGATTTACAGTTTTCTTTCTCTGTTTTTGTTCTTCTTGGTTTAGGTATCAGCACCATATTAATGTCACAAAAACAATTTGGTAGGATTCCTTCTTTACCTATTTTTCCAACTAGTTTGTACAGTACTGTAATGAATTATTCTTTAAATAATTGCTAGAATTTACTTGTGAATCCATCAGTTTCCTGGGGAATTTTTCTAGGGAGCTCATTTGTGGTTTGTTCAATTTCTTCTCTTGTAAGATAAGGTTCTTTTAAGTATTCAGTTTTCTCTTCAGTTAATCTGGGCAATTTATAGTTTTGTAAATATTCATCTATTTTGCTTAGGTTGTAAGGTTTATCATTATATAATTGGGCAAAAAGTGTTTTCTCTTCTATCAGTCCTCTCCCACTTCTCTAACCTCCTTCCCTTTCTACTTCACTCTAGGGTAAGATAGATACCCAACTGAGTGTGTATATTATTCCCTCTTTAAGCCAAGTGTGATGAGAGTAAGGTTCAAGCATTGCCTATCACACTTCCATTTCTTCCTCCACTGTAAAAGTTCTTCCTTTCATCTCTTTTATGTGAGATAATTTCCCCTGTTCTTTATTCCCTTTCTCCATTCTCCCAGTTTTTCCATTTTTCTCATTCCCTAATTTTATTTCTTTTTATATCATCCCATTGTAGTCCTATGTCCCCTGTCTGTGTATACTCCTTTTAACTGCTCTAATAATGATGAAGTTCTTAGGAGTTATAAGTATCATCATCCCATAAAGGAATGTAAACTGTTCAATCTTATTGAATCCCTCATTATTTTTCTTTTGTTTACCTTCTTATTTTCCTATTGAAAACAAAATTTCCAATTCAGTTGCTTTTTTTTCCCATCTAGAATGATTACAAGCCTTCTATTTCATTAAATAATTATTTTTCCCAGAAGTATTATACTCATCTTTGCTGACTAAGTAATTCATGGTTGTAATCCTAGCTGCTTTACCTTCCAGAATATCATATCTCAAGCCTTCTTCTCTTTTAATGTGTTAGCTGCTAAATTTTGTGTGATCCTTACTGTGACTCCATAATATTTGAACTGTGTCTTTCTGGCTGATTTCATCCATGAGTGGAAGCTCTGGAACTTGGCTGTAATCCCAGGAATTTTCATTTTGGTATCTCTTTCAGGATGTTATTGGTGAATTCTTTCAATTTATTTTTTTGATCATGACTTTTAGGTAGTTCAATAATTCTTAAGTTGTCTCTTCTGAATCGATTTTTCCAGATAAGTTGTCATACCTGTTTCTATTTTTTCATTCTTTTGAATTTGTTTGATTATTTCTTGATGACTCAGATAATCATTAGTTTCCATTTTCCAAATTCTAATTTTTAAGAAATTATTTTCTTCATTGAGCTTCTACACCTATTTTTCTATTTGGTAAAGTCTACTTTTTAAGGAGTTCTTTTCTTCAGTTCAGTTCTTTTATTCAGTTACCTTTTCCCCATTTGACCAATTCTGATTTTTTTAAAAAAAAGTTCTCTGAAGTGAATTTTTGTGTCTCTTTTCCATTTGGGCAATTCTGTTTTTAAAGTGCTATTTTACTCGGTTTTTTTTGGTTGTTGTTGTTCTTTGTTTTTGTTATCTCTTTTACAAAACTGTTGACTCTTTTTTCATAATTTTATTGCATCACTCATTTCTTTTCCCAAGTTTTCCTCCACTTGTCTTATTTGAGTTTAAAAACCCCTTTTAAGGTCTTCCAGGAATTCTTATTGGGCTCATGTCCAGTTCCCAAATTCTTTTGAGACTTTGCTTGTAGCTATTTTGACATTGTTGTCTTCTGAGTTTGTGTCTTTATCTTCCTTGTCACCATAGTAAATTTTCATGGTCAGGTTCTTTTTTTTTCTTCTTTTTTCATTTTCCCCACACTATTTCTTGACTTTAACTTTATGTTAAAGTTGGGCCCTGATGCTGGAGGAAGAGGGCACTGTCCCAAACTTCAAGTTTTTCATGGTGCTATTTTCAGAGCTAGTTCTGAGGGTCTGTAGGTTTTTGACATACCACTTCCAAAGTGGTATGACCTATTGAGAAGTGTGCTCACTGTTCTCTTGTTCTATGCTCTGGTCTTTACTTAGGAAGAGACCTTGTTTCTCTTTAGTCAGAAGTATTAGTGTTTATCTTGGCCCTGTTATTAGGTTTTCTGTTCTTCTATAGCCATAAGTGCTGGTGTTCCCTTCTGTCTTGGAAATGAGACAAGGGCCGTTACTTCCTTGTAAAGAACTGTAAGTATTCTTCTTAACTTTGGTATTGTGACCAGGTTCTTGCTATGGACTTTACCTAGGGAGATACCTTGTTCCCCTGTGGCATGAGTGCTATTGCTTATTTAGACCCTTCAGTGTGATTTGGGTCAGTGTTCTCTTGTAGCTACAAGAGCTATTACTCCTTTTTGCTTTGGAACTTCAACCCAGAACTGAGTATGAGCAATATATACAGGGTCCTGAACCCAGCACCAGTAGAAGGTCTTCTGTAATCTTTTTCTGGTCAGCTATCCAACTCACCTTGTACCAGGCACTGCTTTAGGTGCTGAACATGGAAAGACAAAAATGAAACAATCCCTGCTCTCAAGGAGCTTGCATTCTCCTGTGGGGATACAACATAGGCACAAGTAAGCAAATGAATAAAATATGCAAATTCATGCCAAGATATTTCAAGGAGAGAATGCTAATTTGGAGGAATTGGAAGTGGAAATGGAGCAGGAAAGACCCCGTGGAGAAGATGGCATCTTAGCTGTGTTTTGAAGGAATCTTGTAGGTAGGAGTTAGGGAGAGTATCTTAGATCTTAAAGATATG
This sequence comes from Bettongia penicillata ogilbyi, assembly GCA_023548195.1. NCBI lineage: Eukaryota > Metazoa > Chordata > Mammalia > Diprotodontia > Potoroidae > Bettongia > Bettongia penicillata. The sequence continues at coordinate 13,707,562 of JAJHZJ010000089.1, read as the reverse complement.
CAAAAGCATGTGGACAGGGGGTGAAATGTCATATATGAGTAACTGTCAGAACATTGGTAAGATTAGCTGCAGTGATATCCTTGTCATGTGAATTGAGAACTAATATTTTATTATTCCTGGAAGAATATGCTACCTCTCTAGGTTTCCTATATCAAAAGTCTTCGAATCAACCCCTTAGCTTGAGAGGAAACTCACCTTGCTTGTCAAAATATCTAAGTGTACTTATTTAGTCAGTAAATATGTGTAAAGGAAAAATAAACCCTCAATTTACCTTCTTCTACCTTGATGATTGAAGATGGGAAAAGACACTGGTATCCTGTATGGTATTTATTTAAGCTATTTCCAAAGTGTGAGTTTTGGGTATGTGGAAATCCATAGCAATGCTTTCACAACAAGTTTTGCAAATGGATTTGAATTGAGTTTGCTTGTCAGTTTGGAAATAGTATCATAAATATAAATGACAAAGGCCCACAGAAAGAGGGCCTTCAGGAAGTCCCATTTTCATGAAATCTATGGAGCATTTATATAAAAAAAATAAAATGTAACATTGATAATGAATGGTGCCTCCAGGTGGCCTCTTATTAGCCACCACCGCTGCCACATCTACTGTCCATCAACTTACTGTATCATAGGAGCAGTTTTCACCTTTCTCTGCAATGACATGTCAGAGTGGCAAGAAATGATGAATGGAACTCAGAGAACCGTTCCCTGCAATATTTTTGGAAATGCCATGTGTTTAGTATAGCTCATGTGGGAAGCTGCAGATCACAAATTCAGATTCTTTCCATATGCTTGAAGGTCAGACAGTGGTAGTGAGCACAAGGGAAAGTCACCCCTGGTTATTGTATCTACCTCTGAACTCTCATTAAAATATCTGTAATGTAAGAAATAATGGGATGCCTCCAGGTAAGAAAACAATAGGTAACCTGTATCAGTATTTGTCTTGGACTGAACAGAGAGCTACTTCCCAAAACTGGAGTAGCTTTATAAAGTCTCAATGTCCTCCTCTTCTCTTGCCCCTTCTACTCCATCTCCTGTCCTTTAGTCTTTCATTAATCCTTTTCTTTCCCCATTTCCCCTTTTCCTTTCCTCTTTCCTTTTTATTCTCCCTTAGCCCTTTTCTATTATCCTTATCCCTTTCCCCTTATCCTTAACCATTTTCTCTCTCACTTCTCTTACCTTTTGTCTTTCCCTTTTTCTTACCTTTCTTCCTGAGTGGTGATCCCTTCTACAGCATCCCCAGGAAATGACTGTCCAGTTTTCTCTTGAAGACATCCAGGGATAAAAAATACTTTACATTTGGAATAATTTTGGAGCAATCTAATTCTTGGAATTTTTTTCGGTTTAATGAGTCAAAATTTGATTTTCTAAAACTTTTACTTGATGTTTTCAGGTCTTATCTTTGTGGCTAAGTAAAGTAAGTCTCGTTCTCTTCCACAGGAAAACAGTTTTAAACCTTTGGATATATGAATATGGCATCTCCCATCCTTCCCAGTTTTCTTTTCTCTAGGCAAAAGGCCTTTCAACTGATCGTTAGAAGGAATGATTTCTAACTCCCCCATACCATGAATACCTTTCAGTGAATATATTTTCAATATATTTTCAAGTGTAAGCACCTTTATAGGGATTTCTGAGGGAGGAGATTTCCACCATTATCAACTCCTTCCCTGCCTCTCCTCCCCAAATACACACTTCAGAGTAGATGTACATATTCTCTGACTGCTTCATTGTTGGCATGAGCACTCTTTTAATTGGGTACTGAGTTGTAGCTACATGAATGTTTGAAAGATGTGTTCCTTGTCCATCATCTCTTTTCCTTTTGCTGGTTTGCAAGGATTAGTAATGTTCTCTGATCTCTAGAAGGTTGCTGGGGGCTATCCTTCTACCCACTAGGCAATAAAACATGACTCATGCACTTGGCAAACTTGTGTCTGGGATGGGGCTACCTCCAATGTGTAGCTTTTTCCTTTAGTACAGAAGTTTGTGAAATATTGAAAGGCAGCTATGATTATCCCTTCCTGGGCACAGGAGCAAAGAGGTAGCAGATATTGGAGTAATTGCCTCCAACACATACACAAAAATTTAAAATAGCTAATGAGCAGTCCTATTGAAAATGACCCAACAAAGCTTGGATATTAGCTGATTGTGGTTATTTCTATGATTCTTTATTGATTAACTTTGCCTCTACTGTGTGAGGATAAAACTGCATGCAATTCTATGCTCAGTGTTCACTTTCTGGTACCTTTTTAAGCTTCTTTTCCCTTGACTAGAGAGGACTGCTTAAACTGGAACCAAAAATCAAAACATAGCATTTATTAAGTGCTTACTATTCACATAAATCATACTAAGCACTTTAAAAATATGATCTTATCTGAACCTCACAATAAATCTAGTAAGTAGGTGCTATTATTTCCATTTTACTATTGAGGAAACTAAGGCAGAAAGGGTAAGCAACTTGCCTAAGGTCACCAATAGCTGAGGAGAGACGTGAACTTGTGTTTTCTTTATTTCAGGCTTGGCATTCAACCCACTGAACTACCCTAGATACCTATTCTTCAGGAATCTGAAGTGGAGGTGGAAGAAAAGTATCAAGACCAATATTCATCAGTTGAGGAGATAGGCAATCTCAGAGTAATGAACTTGTGAGGGAAGGTAAAGAATAAAGATTGGTAAAGTTCATTAGCCCCTATGACTTCAGTCTTCCATTACCTGACTATCTTTGCTAACCTACAGTATAGAACCTAGAACTGAGCACTCTAGATGTGGTCTGAATTGGTCAGGGTATAGTGGAATTCATTCTGAAATAGGGATTGTTTCATTCTTTGCATTTATATCCATAGTAGTTATTTAATAAGTGATTGTTGACTGAATTACTGAATAATATAAAGTCTTAGATTTCGTTACTTTTTTTGGATGCCACATTACAATGTTGTTTTATATTAAACTTAAAGTTCACTAAAAGCCCTATATAATTTTTACACAAATCATTATTAGCTATGTCTTCCCTGAAATATTTTTGTTCAGTTGATTTTTTTTACCTCCAAGTGTAGATCTCAACATTTTTTCCTATTAAAATGAATCTTAGTAGACCCAGTCAATTATTCTAGCTTGTGAAAACTTTTCTGAAAAGTGATTGAAGTGTTCTATGCATTAAATATGCCTCCCAGAGTCTTGACATCTAAAAATATAGTAAGCATTTCTAAATATTCATCTCAGTCACTGATAAAAAATGTTTAAATAATACAGAGACAAAGAAAAAAGCTACAGCACTCCACTGAACACCCCTTCCAGTTTTACTTTAATCATTAAACTCTAGGTGTAGTCACTTGGCCACCTTGAGTACCCTAACTCAGTTATTGTTTATTCACATCTCTCTTCTTAATCTCAGACATATGGTAAGAGATGTTGCCAAAGGCTTGTTGAATGTAGTTTGTATTCTTGTCTTTCTTGTGACAGTGATCTTTAAGTGTCTTGTCCCACTCTTCCTTTACCTACTGCTCCCCTACCATTCAAAATTAAATGCCTTATATTTTGTGAGGTCTAATGGAACAATGATTGAAACCTTTTTCCTTTTACACTTAACTGGTTTACTTCTTCTATGGAAAGTTCTAACCTACTCCATCAAGCAACTGTAATGAATTGGAACAAAATTACAAAACATTACACGAATTAAGTTGCTTTTTTTACAGCTGATGGTATTGTTGGTGTCTGCATACATGGATGGAGCAGGAAAGACTGAAATAATGAGGTTACAACATAAATAAGTTGTCCATAGATAGCAACTTATTTAAACCACCAATTCTTTCCCGACTAGGAAATATTGTAAATGGAGGGAGTGTTATCATGATACTTATATTGATTCCAAACTAGGGGCAAGGTAGTGCTATTCCCAGGTGTCCATTTGGGAACTATTTTCACTAATTGATTCTGCCTTAAACTACAGTATATTTCTCAAACCTAACAAACAGATCTATTGCCCAGGGAAAGCTTATTGTAATTAATGGAGGTGACTCTGTGTCAGCCACTTTCCCTCTATCTGGACACTGCAAAGATAGTAGATCCGGTAGTACCTCCTCTACGTTAATGCTCACCCGTAGTTTAATTTTGGAGGTAAGGTTATTGTGGGGATCAACTGTGATCTTAGATGTGAAAACTTTTGATATAGAGTGTTGCACAAAATGCAAGGAATGACCATTCAATTTAATATACCTTTATTAAATTCTACACAATCACGGTGGTAGGCACATAGTATTATAAACAATACTTTAACATTATAATCGATAATATGTAATGGAGTTATTTCTGTGGGAATGGACTGCATTTCCCATGATGCTTTTACCTAATGAGCAATTGTTCTCAAGTAGTGAGATTCTAAAACTCCATTGATCCAAAGATCAATTCTCAGTACTTCATTCCCAAGAGCCATGTCTGTCAGTGATTATATCATGATGCACAGAGTCTGAGGGGAGTAAGGAGAGGAACAATCTTGGTTATGTAGCAGTGATGAGACCAAACAACTCTCCAAATGGAAGTCTAAGAACTGTCTATTAGTACAACCACACTTGAGATGTTACCACCATTCCCCTTCTTACTCACTTCTTCCGCCATCATTGACTCATGAATGAGACTTCAATCTTTGGCATGCTGAGAGTATTTTATTCTTCCTCTACCAATTTTTTTAGTCCTGATGGAACACTTTGCTTTCATTTGCATGTTCTTTATCTGAATCTCTAGTGAATTTAGAGGTTCCCAGCTGAGCTAGAAAGGTAGCTGAGGACAATTAAGGTGGACTTTTCTTTCCTTATAATCCACTCTTAATCTGGTTATTTATGTGAATCCAAAACTGATTAGCATATGAACCACACTTAAAATATTCTATGATATAAATGATAATGATAAATTGCAGATGAGCATTTTACATTATGTGAATAGGGAGGGAAATGTGATATTTTTATAGCTCATCTCATAAAATCACTGTATGTCTTACTCATGGAAATTAAAGAGTGCTTGCAGAACTTATGATTAGTTCAGGAGAGGGTTATCTCCTCAGTATTCCATGGGGAAATAGAATTACCCCAAGGGTCTTTTTTGACTGTTGATACTGAATAAACATGTAAATTAGTACTTAGTAACTAGTATCGGTAGTACATGATGAGGCAAATATTGCAAGTTTATCCAGAGACAGCAATTTTTGACTGGTCCCTAGCATCCACACTTTGGCTTCTGACAGGATGTCATTCATACCTGTGTGTTTCACTGTGGCAGTCACTATATCGTAGATGAAAAGAAAAAGGAAGTGAAACAGATTCCAGGCAGAAAAGAGATAGAGTTTCATGTAATTATACTTGAGATTTTCTTCCTTTTCTTTTTTTGACTTTGTTCAGTAAATCTAAGCAACATATTCATAAAATATGACCTTATGTTCAGTGTTACATAGCCACAATTTTCCACCTCTAAAAAGAAGTAGGGGGATATGGTTTCCCATATATTATGATTTTGGGGTTCAAACTTGGTCATTGTACTTTCCCTTTTTAATCTTTTTATTTTAGTCATTTTTCTTTCCATTTATACCGATGTGGCCTTATTTGCATGTATATGTGTACATATGTGCATATATGTGTGTATACATATAACACATGATTGACTATGCTTAATTCATTTTGTATCAGTCATGCTAATCTTCCCATGCTTCTCTGTATTCGTCCTATTCATCTTTTTTTTCCCTTAATACTTGGTATCATTCATATATAGTAGAGGCATGGAGAATATTCATTTGCTTTCCCTTGTGGGTTAAACAGGGTATGTACAACTGCTTCCTGCCTTCTTCCAATCAATCTTGAGGAACATTTAGGAAACTTTTTACTTCTTGCCCTAAATCAAGGACTTATAGTAGGTGATGAGTCTTCTTATTTCCTACTGAGTGGAAAGAAAAACCTTATAATCAGGGTGTTACAAAAGAAAGCTACTAGACTTTTACAATTATCTGGCCTCTTCCTCCTTATTGTTGTCTATGAAGCACAGAGACTATTGGGATGATCCTGTTAGTTACGTAGGGAGGGAACAACTTGTTGCTTAATCTCTATATGGTTGTGAGTACATGTCCACTTGTATCTTTGTGTTTCTTCCTTCTTGATTTTAGGTCAAATAGCATGCCATGGCAGATAAGTCTAGGACTACTCTATAACTTCCAAAAGGTCAGATACTTGGAAACTCATGAATGTATCAGCTAAAGTGCCCACCAAAGCGGTTAGTTGGTTTTGGCAATTACAGTAACAGGTTGATGGTAAGAGAAAACTCAGCATTAGAAGAGACTGGACGAGTAGGAGGCATTATATTTAGCTGGGAGTGGAAAAGACAAATTGAAGACAGCCACATATACAGAAATATAATAACATGAGAGAGGAAGCAACTTCAAGGAGTAACTTCAACTACAGTCATTTGCATCAAAAAACAATGTAGTCATGAACTCAGTAAAAGATTCCCAAGCCATAAAATACTAGGACCTTTAAGCTATCTATATATCCATATATATATATATATATATGGATATATATACATATATATGTAAATATGTATCCTACAAGTGTATCTTGCTACTATTCTGCTCCAAGTTTAAGTTCATTCTTCTCATAAATTGTGTATATGTTTATGAGTTTTGGGGGCAATGTTTTGCATCAACTGTTCTAACTATACCACCTTAGTAAATATCTTTCCTAAAAGCTGGTGTTTGTTAATAGTGAAAGCTCAGGAGCTACGCAGTTAAAAGAATATACCCATAAAGTTATCCCCAGAACTTGAGGCAGGAGTCACCCATTTGTACTTAGCTAAGCCTGTGAGTGTGAGTGCAAATTCTGGGCAAAAGCAAAGAGGGACAATTATATATGCCACAACCTTTTTGTCAGTTTCTCTGTTGATAGACATCTGCATTGTTTCCAATTCTTTGTTACCACAAAAGCATGTTACACATATTTTGTTGAATGTAGGGGTCTTTCCTTTTATTGTTGATCTTTTTTGGGTATATAACTAGAAATAGAATCTCTGGGTGGTGGATGTTTTAGTCATTCTCTTTCCATGATTACAAGGTGTTTGGGGTGACTGTTTCTATATATCTAAGACTAAACATCTAGCTTCAATGTGGCCATATCTTGAATTTCCACTTAATGTACCCAAGATAGGAGTTATTTTTAATAGATTTACTGAGTACAGCATTACTGTACTCAGATTTACTGAGTACAGCATTATTTTTTTATAGGCCATGAGAATCTGATAGCATAGTAGAACAAAGCAACATCTATTAAAGAGTATTTATGAGATGCAAACTTTAAAAAACTTTGCTCTGATAATTTGTAAGTCAGAAAAATTAGGCACTACTTGGCCAAGAGTTACTTTGTTCTTCTCAGTTCAAATTGAAGCTAATGCTGTGTGTGTGTGTGTGTGTGTGTGTGTGTGTGTGTGTGTGTGTGTGTCTTGAGCAATTTAGGATTATGCGATCATTAGATTTTTGAACTAGAAGGAACTTAGTCCTATCCAATGACACCTCTTAGAGGTTATTGAATGGCTCTGAATGAGTCTACCTCATCTGGATCACTGTTCTGATTGTATGCAGAGATATGTACTTATATGGAAAAGGATACATTTTTATATATAGTTTGTAACATATTTACTTTTTTGCCTAGCATTTAATTTTATATGCAGTTTTTCTGTCTTACTTCCTATTTTTGATTGTGAAGGGACAGTCAATGTAGGAACACCAACTCCTGTTTTCATTACATCTCTCCACTGTACCTATTGTACACTGTTCCACATAGAGTGTTCAAGTTAAGGCAACATGAATTTATTAAGTGCCTATGATGTACTGGGCACTCATATGTTCTCTGCATCTGCATTTCAGGAATGCAGATGTCAATAAGTCATTGGTAAAGGGTAGAGAGCCAGATCATAGAGAATTGGATCCAGGATGGAGGACATAGTATACAAGGCAGGTATGGAATTGATTGTTTTGTTGTTTTGACCTATAAGCTGATATAGTTGAGAGTCTAAAAATCATGTAAACACATACCAGAATGGTATATAAAATTAGGTACTGCAGATCTGGATAAGGTGATACCTGGTATAGTATAAAGATTTAATAAATGTTTATTGATTATTCATTAATTGATGAGTAACATTTTCCTATCTGCAGAGTGAAGATCAGGGAAGCAGCGAGAAGTTATTGCTTCCTACTGTTAGGAATATAGGAAAATAGCAGTAGGACAAAACTATTTAAGCCCACAGCAAGCCAGGAAGTCCAAAGTCTAGGAGAAAAGGGCAAAGCAAATGGGAGACCAGATTTGACATAGACCTTTGATAACTGATTCAACTTTTCTGCTTTAGGCATGGAACTTTATACAGTTCTTGTAGAGGCAAATAAATCCACACATATGTTCAAGTTGAGCAGGCAATTAAGGAAGTCTGACAGAGATCAGACACAGTAATATGTGGGCAGAGATAGGCAGAAGTTCTTGACTGGTGGTTCCTGACAGACTGACAGGCCAACAAGGAATAATTTGAGTAAATCAAGTACCATGGGCTCCTTGTAAAATCCTTGGTCCTACAGATAAATAAACATTAATGTTAGAATCAAGCAAAAACAAGGAACACCCAGACAGAGGAATGATTGAAACCCCTGAATGTGTAAGATAGTTTACTTTTGAAGTGTTGATTAAGCACTGGGCTTCATTTTTTGATAGACACAGCAAAAGAGCCCTAAAACCAGAGGACAATCAGAAAGAATATAAATCCAAGCTGAGTATTCCTTTAAAGGATTTAATACAGCATTCAGAGGAAAAGTTGATTTTTGACTTGACAGAATAGAACTCTCACTGGTTTCCAATTGGGTTAGCTACATCAAGCAGAAGGGATATGCCTTGCTTCCAGGCAGCCTCTTTTCTTGATCATTTCATTCCATGGATTTGCTTCCACTCACAGGCGGTATGCTGTATCCTCTTTATTTTCTTGGAATAGCATTAGCTGTTTATAAAGAGGTAAATGTAAAGGATGAGTTGGAAGGAAGACATTTTGGCAAGTAAATAGAGAACCAATGAAAAGAAGCTAGGAAGATGGGAATACAACTCTTCAATAAAATGACAGCTTCTGGGGTTCAATTTCTTCATTTCTAAAATAGTGGGAAGGGATGTGTGGTTTTCAAGGTTTTCTTGTTGTTCACAGCACAGTATTATTCTTTGATGTGGGGAACTGAGGCATACTGTGGCAATATTATCTCTGGGACAGCCATACAATTTGTAGTCGTAGGTCTATCCATCCCTTGCTAAGACTCATGACACACTAGTGTGTCACCACACACCTTTGAGATCCACAGGCCTCTAAGGTCCCTTGAAGCCAGCTATAAATTCTATGGACCTCTGACCCCAAGAATAGAGCAGTTGCCATTATATTCAGGTCTGTGTATCATTCAAACGAGACCTAGTTTTCATGCTTATTTATCAAAGTTCAAAGAAATATCATTGTTTGTTTTTCCCACATCTCTTACTGAATTTACCAAAACATTATTTTCATATATATATATATGTATATAATACTTATTTTGTGACTTTTTTCGCTGTTAAAATGAGCTTAATTTCTTTAATTTGTTCTGAAAGTTCTCTGGCCTCATGTGTATGTGTGTGTGTGTGTGTGTGTGTATGTATGCTTATGGGTATGCACATGCGCAGGCTGAGGGTTCAGAGGATAAAAAGGAAGATGTAATTTGATACATATTTTCCTGGCTAACATTTATAGGCTCTGTTAACAAATTTTAAGCCTGTCCTTATTCTTCCCAGATAGAAAAGCACTCTAATCTGTTTAATATTAACTCATCTGGTAGTCTTCTTGCCTTGGGGCCACTACTTTTGTTGAATGTGAATATTTAGAGGATAAGTCTATGATCAGTCCAGCACTCTGCACAATGCCTTTGTCACTCACATCCTGTCTATCTGTTCTCCTTATAATGACATAGTCTATTAAATGCAAATATTTGCATCCATGAAGTTTTACTGCATTTAAATAAATGGAAGAGAGTGTTGACAAGGTCATGAGATGCACAAGTCTTCAGCAGTAAGTGAGCATTGCTGCTACTTTTTCCAGCTCCATTCCTTTCAAGGACTCCCTGCCTTGTCTGGTAGTCTGAGCCTACTCTAGCATCAAAGTTACTCAGAATTATAAGCTTCTCTTTTGGCACATTGATTATGAGGGCTTCCAAGTCTTCATAAAATTTTTCTTTTACCTCATCAGAATTTATTATGGTGGAAGCATAAGCATTGATAGTGGTGTGGCATTTTCCTGCAAGTAGCAATCACATTTTTACAAGTCTGTTGTTCACTCCTTTTGATAGGCATACAAACCTGCTGACTAGATTAGTTGTAGTAGCAAAATCCACACCAACTTCACAGTGATCCCTTTCAGTGCAGCCACTCCAGAAAAACCTGTCTCTAGCTCCAACTTAGGTAAGCAGGCTTGCATTTGCCAGCCCTGTTTCACTCAGAGGTATTTGGATGCAATAGCTACTGAGTTCTCTCACAACAAGACCTGTTCATATTTCAGGTCTACTGGATTTTGTGGTGCCTAGAAATGTGTGCACATTCTATGTATTGATGGTGAGTAGAACAATCATTGCAGAATTTTTTGGACATTTTTTTGGTATGTGTTTCAACCACAGGGTGGGATCTGTGCCTGCTGCAGTAAATTGATCAAGGTTAAATAAGCAGACAATTTTTAAGGCACTTTTTCAGCCCCTTCCTCACACCAGGAGATGGGCAATGAGGTGGTCCTTAAAAGGTAGCTCAGATATCCAGGATGCGGTTGAATCCCACTGCTGCTTCCAGTGAGAAGACTACCGAATGACTTGGCTGCTTGTGTACAGGGTTATGACTACAACTTCCAGTGTATCTATCCCTACTACTTCATCACTTGCCTGTCCCCACAGGACTTAGAGATAGATATAAATGGTGATACGAATGATGTCTTTTGATTTGTGCACAAATTGAATTTAAGTATGGCAGAATTGGAGGAGGTCATTGGGTAGAGAAATCTATCTTAGATGGGAATAAGAGATAATGGGGGGTGATAAAAGGAAGGGTGGATTAAGGGAGGTAGTCATCAGGAGCAAAATGGACTTTAGAGGAAAGATAGGCTAAAAAGAGAGAAAGTAGGATAAACAGAAGAAAATAGGATAGAAAGAAATATAGGGTAATTATAACTGTGAATGTAAATGTTATGAACTAATCTATAAAGAGAAAAAAATAGCAGTATGGATTAGAAAGCAGAATTCAACAATATATTGTTTATGAAAGATATACTTGAAACAGAAGATATAAATGGAGATGAAATAAAGGACTAGAGTAGAATCTATTATGCTTCAGCTGAAGAAAAAAAAAGACATCTGCCTCACTCTGTTCCAGAGTCATTGAAATTCAGTGGAAGACAAAAGTCAGAATGACTGGTGATGACTTGGGATGCAGAGGATGACCTTGGTGTCTTTAATGTCTAACCATACTCTTTGATCTCACAAAACCACTACTAGGTTTTTACTCCAAAGAGGTAAAAAAGACAAAGAATATGTATGTACAAAAATATTTATAGCAGCTCTTTTCATGGTGACAATTTGTGGCTGAACAAATTATGGCATACGATTGTGATGGAATACTATTGTGCTGTAAGAAATGACAAGGAGATGATTCCAGAAAAATATGACAAAACTTATATGAACTTATATAAAATTAAGGGATAAGAACCAGAAGATCTTTGTGCACAGCAACAGCAATATTGGATGATCAACTAATCCAAGGAAATTCCAAAAGACTCTTGAGGAAAAGTTCTATCCATCTCAAGTAAGAGAACTGATGTACTCTGAGAGAAAATTTAAATACAATTTTCTCACTTTATTATTATTTTTATTAGCAATATGAATCATACAGAAATATGTTTTGCATAATTTCATATGTATAATTGATATCATATTGTTTGCTTTCTCAGTGAGTAGGGAAGGCATGGAAGTGAGGGAGAAAATGCAGAACTCAAGATTAAAAAAAGAATACTAAAATAAATAGATAATAAAAATTAATACTGACTTGATTATTTCCAATTTATTATATATTTATAAATATACATATGTTTATATACACACATACATATAAAATCCTATTTGTACTTAATTGTTTGATTATTTTTTCCACAATTAGACTGAATTTGAGAGCATGGACTTTTTTTTTATTAGTGTTTGGCACATTGTAGGCACATACGTAATAAATGCTTAGTGACTAAATAAAGCTCCAAAGAAGTATAATGCCAAATTAACCCTTCTACATACTGCAGTAAGTAATAGAAACATGGAAGAATTTCACACTTGAATGAGACATTAAGAAATTTGTTAATTCAACTTTCTCATTTTACAGATGAGGTAACTGAGTTCCAGAAAGTTTAAATGATTATTTATTTATTTTATAAACTCACATAGTTAACTAGCAAGAAATAGGACAGGAAATTGAACCCACAATTTCTCATAGGTCCAGTTTTTATATTGTTTTTATATTGCACTGCTCTTGCTTTAAAAGATGTGTTGCTCTTTTCTTGTGTGTGTGTGTGTGTATTAGATTTAAAATGTGACTATTTCTTGCTTTCTTTTAAAATTTTAATTTATTTAATTTTTAACTTATGTAATGAAGCTAGAATTTCTATAACATAGTAGAATTAAAAAATAAAAGATGTGAGAGCACACATCCCCATCCCCACTGGAAGCAGAGAACTACCTTAACAAACAGCTCAAAAATCAAGTAAATAGCTGGGAAAATGAGCAAAAACCAGAAAGAAGAATCAGACTATAGAATCTTATTTTGGTGATAAGGAAGACCAAAATATACAAACAGAGGACAACAAAGTCAAAGTTCCTACATCCAAAAATAATTACTTAAAGATTAGAATAGAACAGATGGACGCTAATGACTTTTTGGAAAATTAAGAAATTATAAAACAGAGCCAAATGAATGAAAAAAAATAGCAGACAATGTGAAATATCATATTGGAAAAACAACTGACCTGGAAAATAGATCCAGGAGAGGCAATTTAAAAGTTATTGGACTGTCTAAAAGCCATGATCAAAAAAAAGAGCCTAGACATCATCTTTCAAGAAATTATCAAGGAAAACTGCCCTGATATTGTAGAACTGGAGGGTAAAATAGATATTGAAGAAATCCACCAATCACCTCTTGAAAGAAATCTCAAAAGGAATATTGTAGCCAAATTCCAGACCTCTCGGGTCAAGGAGAAAATACTGTAAGCAGCCAGAAAGAAACAATTTGAATACTGGGGAAATACAGTCAGGATAACACAAGATCTAGCAGCTTCTACATTAAAGGATTACATGACTTGGAATATGATATTCCAGAAGTCAAAGGAACTAGGATTAAAACCAAGAATTACCTACCCAGCAAACGTGAGTATAATATTTCAGGGGAAAAAAACTGGTCATTCAGTGAAATTGAGAAGTCTGGAAATTTCCACACCTGCCAATGATTTCATTCCCCTGAGGTCTGCTTATCCCATCTGTGCTGATGCAGCCCATGCCAGACTGTGCTCTGCTCTCTACGTGGTGCAAAAGACCCTTCCTGTCCCCTTTCCTGAAAGTCTTGACTTGGGAATTTGTTTCACTCTGTCATTTTGTGGGTTATGTAGTTCTAGAATTTGTTGAGTCATTTTTTACGGGTATTTGGAGGGCTTTGGGAAGAGTTCAGGGATGTCTCTGCTTATGCTCCACAATCTTAGCTCCACCCAGTTTATGCTTTCTAATCCCGCTTGTCTACTCTCACTGAATTTAGGATCACAGGTTTAGAACTGGAAGAAAAAGGGTCATATAGTTCAAACTTTATGCCCAATCATTAAGGAGAATGGGTTTCATCCTACTGTTAACAACTACATATCTATTTCTCTCTGTCTCTGTCTCTCTTTAGGACTGAACTTGACTTATTTGGCATAGGGAACTTTTGGTGAGGAACACATTCTGCCAATGCAGATGGGTAACTGCCCTGCAGTTTATTGTCCTAGTGGATTACCTGGGAGGATTTAAAGGTTGAACGACTTGTTCAACACCACACAGGTAGTACTGTGAACTTAGGTCTTCTGGACTCTGAGGTTAGATCTCTGTTCACGAGGTCATTCTGCCCTTCACTGAAATTACTTAACAAATACTTATTGATTAATTTCTAATTACAAGAATTCTCCTACACTTTTGGGGTGGGAGGTAACAAGTATCATGATCCTCATTGTATAGGTGCAGAAATTAAGGCAGGGGAAGGTGATCTTACAGTTATAGGGCTAAAGATTTAGAGCTGGAAAGGACACTCCATGCAACCAATTCCAGAATTTTACACATGAATGAAGTCAGACTCAGAATGGTTGTGAGTTGCCCAGGGTCACAAGGCAGATTTGAATTCAGATCTTCCTGATTCCAAGTCTAGCATTCTATTGACTATAACACCTAGTGGCCACCCAGTATTATGCAGTTAGGTATATTAGTAGGTGTCCATGGGTTCAGTGCTTTTATAATTAATTTTAGGACTAGAAGCATTCACATTAGAAACAAGAAAGTTTTTGATAGAAATTAGAACCACAATCAAAAGTACACCTGGCAGAACTCAAATCCATGCATGATACCTTCTTATGGTAGTGCTCTTAGAAAATGAAGTATGTCAGAAAACCTGAATCACATAAAGGATCATGTGGGCTTCTGAAATTGTTTACCAGGCTATGACCCTAATATAAATTGCATCAAATAGATTTTTATGGGTATTCACCAGTGCTGGAGCATTGTTTTCCCTTTCCATCCAAGCTAGCAATTTCTCTCTCAGCAAGGGGAGATGATGTTTCTTGAATGACTGAAGAATGTCCTTGTCAAGCGATTGCACAAAGGAGACAGATCAGAGAGGCAGTTGGTTTGGTCTTAGTGCCTGAGAATATTTTATGACCCACGAAATTGTCTGGGAATAGGGGTATTATACAACTCACCCAGTCTGGGTTCCATTTATAATCCCAATTGGAAAGCATCACAGTCATGTCACAGTTTGGATGCTATAACAAATTTTTCAGTTCTAAAGCGCTCTTATCAATGGGAAAGCTGGAATTTACTAATAGTCTTAGCCACCAGGCCCTATAAGCTTGTCTTTCCTTGTCTCTCCTACAAAATTTAGAGGTTTGCCCTGAGGGAAATACAATTTCTATTCTGAAATCTGGCTAGCTTGCTTAGGAAGGTTATACTTTTATCTTTATTGGATTTTACAAGCTCAGAGCAAGCTAGCACTTAAGGGGAGCCCAGGAAAATTAACAGAATGATTAGAAGTAAATGACACAGAGCATTTATAATACAGGATATTCTTCAATTCTTAGTGGACTAGCACTTTTGGGACATCCTATTTATCTATACCAAAAGTACAAATCCATTTTGGCAACGTCACTGGCTTAGGAGGGAGGAAGCCCATGTTCAAGTCCTGACTGTATCACTAACAAATTGAGTAACACTGGAAAATTATTTTCTTTTTCTGAGTCTCACATTCCTTATCTGAAAAAAGGAAATGTTGGAGTAGGTGATCTCTTTTAGGATTAAATTTCAAAGAGTCTGTGATTAAAGCTGGCATAGAGCATCCATGATTTATACTAGGTTTCGCAGTATTAAATTTGTCTTGTTTTGCCCCAGAAGGCAGAGCCAGGATTAACCCTTCCTTAGAAGTTGCAAAGAGGCCAAACTAGGTTTAATGTCAGGAAAAACTTCCTAACAATTAGAAGTGCACAAAAAAAAAAAGAATGGTCCATCCCAAGAGATGATGACTTTCTTCTTTCTCGAGGTTTCAAGTGGTCAAAGGGACCTTAGATTCCACCAAATTGACCAGCTTCTTTTCCAGGAAGCTCAGAGAAGCTGTCCAAAGTTGCATAGGTAGTAAATGGCAGAGCTGGGAATAAACCTCAAGCAATTCAATATAGGTTATATCTGTATAGTTAAGCAAAATAAATCCATAATAATCATGTTGTGAAAGAAAACATAGGCCCTCCCCCAAAAAATATCCTCAAGAAAAATAAAGTTAAAAAAGTATATTTCAATCTTTACTCAGACCCCATCAGTTCTTTCTCTGGGGATGGATAACATTTTTCATCATAAGTCCTTCAGTGTTATCTTGGATTAGCTGTGTGATTTTGGATGAGTCACTTAACCTTTTTTTATCTCAGTTTCCTTGGCTATAAGATGGAGACAGTAATAATACCTACTTCCCAGGGTTGCTGTGGGGATAAAATATTTGTAAATCACACTGTCTGGCATGAAGTAGGTGCTGTATATAAATGCTATTATAATCATTATTATCAGGACTGTCCAATCAAAGAAAAAATTTGAATTCTTTTCTTTGGTCCCTGGAGGTTGGAAAAAGAAACAACAGGTGGAATTTTCAAAGAGGCAACTTTGGGGTTGTTGTTAGGAAGCGTTCCTTAACAGTTAGTGTCACCTCTCAGTGGAATGGGCTGGTGAGGAGCATGCTTTCTTGGGAGATTTTCAGGCAGAAGCTGAATAACCACTTGTCAGGTATGTCATAATGGTAATTTGTGGAATCACAGTTCTGAAGCTGGGAGCTTGCTTACAAGTCATCGATTCTCAGCCCCTCATTTTAAGGATGAGGAAACCAAGGTCCAAGTGTCTTGCTCAGGGTCACATAGTTAGAATGTGAGGTAGGATTTGAGATCAGATCTTTCTGATTCCTAACCCATTTCCCTAGATTTCTTGTATAAATTACAAGGGATCACTCAGGCCCCCTCCAACTATTATATTTTGGGTGAATCTGTGATTCTTAGCCTATGTTAGATACTTTTTGCCGTTGTTGAGTTGTTTCAGCTGTGGGTTGGGGTTGGGGTTTTCCTGGCAAAGATAGTGGAGTTCTTTGACATTTCTTTCTCCAGCTCATTTTGTAGATGGGGAAACTGAGATAAAGAGCCTAAGTGACTTACCCAGTGTCACTGTTAGCAAGTATCTCAGGCCACATTTGAATTCAGGACCATGAATCTTCCTGACTGCTGGCCTAGTACTCTATCTACTATGCCACCGAGCTGCTCTACTAGACACTTAATGGATGGTTAATAAATATTTGTTAGCTAATTAAGTGATAGGTTCAGTCTGAATGTGATAACACAGAGCTTGACTACCTAGAACAATCAGAAAAACAGTGTTGAAAGAAATTAAATTTAAGATTTGAGGTCAAACATCCACAGAACTGAAACAACATGGTACTCCTAAGTGATCCTTCAGTTTACATATTGTTGGGAGCATGGCACCACCGATAATTGGGCCCATTAATCTTCTGGTGACAGGCTGTTGTTATCTGACATCTAGTCTGTCTCCCAGCACACCACTCAGAGTGGGTGATTTCACTCTATGATGAGAGGGAGAGAGAGGCTTGAACTCTGGCTTTTGAAAGCCTGTAATTCTCTTGGAAATGTTTAAACAATATCAAGGAAATGTTTCTTCAGCCTAAAGTATATATTTTTGAATCTTCCCAATATGGAATTCATTCAATGCATCAACATGTTTGAAGTGATGAAGGAAATACTGTTTAGTAGGGCCAGCTTTTATGTAGAGGTAAGGAAGAGGGTTTATTACCCATCCATCCTCCACCCTTTCGATTTCCCCTAGCAGCTTGTCATTAGCAACCCTAATACTGATCATTTTAATTTATTCTTATGGGTTTAAGGCATTACTTCTCTAGCATCATCTTTGAAAACCTGTCTTGGGAGGAAATAATGGATGAAGTCATAATCAGCTATTAACCCCTGAGTATGAATCAGTTTATCCTCTAGCTTTCTTTCCTGACAACTGAGATCAAAGCTCTGGAAGAGAAGAGATTTGATAGGGAAAAATAGGAGGCAAATTTTGGGTCATTGGTTAGCTTAGTGAGGACAGGGCTGGGTGAGGATACTATACATTTTACCTTTATATCACCAAACCCCTTGAAGGCTCTTAAATGCTTGTTTTGACTGGCTTGGTGCTTTAGTGGCAACAAAAAGCATTGGTCACCTGCATGACACGGAAAAATAAGACCCCTTAGCATCTAATAGGCACTCAGTAAAGTTTATTGAATTGGATTGGTTTGGAAAGGGGTGTTATAGGGATGGGTATGGGAGAATAGGGAGGGGGAAAACACTAAACTACCTTCCTGAAATAATAATCCAATTCCCCTTTTTTTCCTTCTCTGAATTGTTTTACGCCCTTTCCAATGGCAGTTCTTCTTTATCTCCTTATGGTACAGTACTTCATCTTTATAGAGGAGCAATATAATATGACATATTGGGATAGCAGCTAGAGAATTGATCTCAAAGGTAGTATGTTCTGGGTTCAAGTCTCTGACACACAATCATATCCCTACATGCGGGGGTTCTGCACAAAGGAATATAAATTTTAACTGGTAAATCTTGCAAGATGTCTTGGGGTTTCTGTGCTAGATATCTTTTTTAAGAAACATTCCTTAAACCCTAATCACTCTGACTTTCAGTGATTGGCCAGCAATGGGTCACAATCCAAGCCTCACTTGTTCATTGTGGCTCAGAGTGTGTGTAAATGGCAGTTGTTTCTGTTTTGGACAGAATCCCCTCCCAGGTTTATTTATTTATTCTGAGTAGGTAAAAGAGACCATTTTTTTGCCTCATTTCTTACTTTGCCTTAATCACTGAAGAGGTATTGCCTCAGACAAATTGAGACATGGGAAAGACCTTAGCTTAAAAAGGTCAAGGTCTCCCACTGTATCAGGACCATCTCCAATTGTCCTGACCTATACCTTGCCACTGGACCCAGATGGCTCCGGAGGAAAGAGTGAGGCTGGTGATTTTGCACAGCCCTGCCTCACTTAAATCCAATTCACTTGCAAGTTATGGCATCACCTTCCTGATGTCACTGGTCAGTCCTCTTTGAGAACAAACAACAAACAGCAGCCATAAATCCGATATATTGACTGGACAAGATGCAACCTCTCAGGCAACCCTCTAAGATTACATGTTGACAAAGGTGCTGGACTGTACTGTTAAAGGGACGTGTGAAGCTACAGCTCCAGTCGCTATCCTTTATATCACATGTTATTGTGGTCCATCTTGTGAAATATACAATCCTACTAATTCCAGAATGGTCTGTATTTGTCATGGGTGATCTGGAATGATCTAGGATGGTATCTGATAGGAAGCCCAGGTTCTGTCTGGGAATACTATATAGTGACCATTTACTCCAGGACATAAAAGGGAATTGTCTTGACTAGTTTTCTCCCTCTGGGACGTAGTCAGGCTCTGTTCCACTAGAGCTATGCTTGAAGACAGATGGCTCATTTACCATCTCCACTATCTAATGTGCCCTTAGAGATGACTGCACCAAGAAGAGTATCTATTGCTCAATTCTGGTGATAACTTGGGACTTGCCTCAGCTGTATCTTTTCAGTATTAGCTACTTGAATGCTGAAAAGTAAAGAGAATATTTTTTTTTGATAACTCCCTTTTATTTCAATAAGAGGGAACCTAGAGGCCCCCACAACAGTTATATTTTTCATCTTGCTTTGTACGTAACAATCTGAAGAGGTACTTCTACAAATAACTATTGTCTTCATTTTATAGACTTCCTCATCAATTTATTTACTCCCAGTCAATAAGTAGCAAAATCAGAACATCAACTTATGTCTCCTGATATAGAAAGGAAGTATGGTATAGTCGTGGATTGACAGGTGAACTTCAAGTAGGGAAGTTTTGGGTTTGAATTCTGACTCATTCTGTCAGTAGGTCTCTGAGCCAGAGCAATTCACTTAAAGTCTCAGAATTTCATTTTCTTTAAATGTAAAATGGGGATAGCAACAGTATCTATCTCATAGGGTTGATGTGATGATCAAATGAAATTCAGTATTCAAAATGTCTTTTAAACCTCTATGTGTTACATATTTGGGAGTTGCTGTTTTTCCAAAGGGGATAGATGGGCCTGGAGTCAGGAAGACTGATGTTCCTGCGTTCAAATGCAGCCTCAGACTCTTTCTGCCTGTGTGACCCTGAACAAGTCACTTAACCTTGCTTGCCTCAGTTTCCTCATCTGTAAAGTGAGCTGGAGAAGAAAATGGCAAACCACTGCACTATCCTTGCCAAGAAAACCCCATTAATGGTCATGAAGAGTTGGACACAACTAAACTGACTAAACAACAAAAGCAGTTAAAATACTATTATTGTTATATCATTTATTTCATTTTATTTGAATGGAGTTTAGATAGAAATAGCCTTGCATATGTAATTATCTTTTCTATATCTTTTTTTCATATCATCTTCCTTCCTGAAGATATCACTGTTTCTTCCTCCCCATAGCAATCCCTTCTCTTGTAATAAAAGATTAAAAAAAGAGGAAAAAATAGTACAGAAAAATACTTCAATCAACACATCAACTTAATTTGCATTATCTATAGTCTTTCACAACCACAGTTATCCAGCTTTGAAAAGAGTAACTAAGGTTGGTCATTATAATTGCATAGCTTTCAATTTCTTTCTTCCTTTTTTTAAAAGCTGTAATTCAGTGAAGTTTATTTCATTTTAATTAATAATTTTATTGATGTGCTTTGTTTTAGCATCATTTACATTGCACCATGTATCCCCTCTTCTCATCACCTCCCAGAGAGCCGTCTCTTAGAATAAAACACAGAAAAGAGGGCAGCAAGGTTCACTAAAACTAATCAGCACATTAAATGGGTGATTTTATATGTCACACTCAGTCCCTCTAAGGCAGGTAAAGAAAAGTAGCAAGTGCCTTCTCATACCTCTGCTTTAAGGCCAAGCTTATTATAATTTCACACTATTCAATTTTCATTGTTTTGCTATTGTAGTGACCCTACTGTGAATATAGCCTGGACCTGGATTCAGGAAGATCTTTCCAAATCCAGCCTCAGACACTTACAAGTTTTGTGACCTTGGGAAAGTCAATTAGCCTCTTTTTAGGTATTTAGGGGAAATAGAGATAGGCAAACAAAAAACAGAGAAGTCACTGAGGTTAACAGAAGGACAGAGGTTGGGTTGGTTCTCAAATCTAGTAACATTTTCCAGTGTCTCCCTTTATTTTTTTGACCTTTGAAATATTATCTCCTCTTATTATTGTCATTTGTAATGTTAACTAGATTATTAAATATCCTTCAAAGCAATGTCTTTATCCTTAAACCTACATTGTTCTTTAAATGAAATCGCTACTGCAGCCCACTAGGGAATGTAGTGACAAGAGCCCTTTTGATTTAATGAAATGTATGAAATCAAACCATAGGTTAGATGTAGGAAAGGCTTGGGGATTCCCTTCCCATACCTTGGGTAAAACACCAGCTGTGGATATGAATTTAATTATATAAGCACAATAAGCAAGTTGAAAGAAAGGCTTGTATGGAAAGAAAGGGAGATGAATGGTGAACTAACCACTTAGAGCTCCTTGGGGGGAGATAGTTAGACATTGGTGGTTTCCAAAGCAGCAGCTAGCTCATGCCTATCTATTCAGCCATCCTGAATTTTACTTTAATTTACAGCTAAGGGAGATAAAAAGGGCACAATTCTTTCACTGACTGCACCTTTATCTCTGTAGAGTTTGCCCTGGAAAGGGCATAGGATTCCTTGGCCCTGACAGTTCTAAATTTGTCTGTCTCCTATTAGAGAAAGCCAGGTGCTCTCTACTGTGGCTACCCTGGAGAAGAAAAATGAGCCCTCTGGATTGTTTTCCTGGCCACATTTCTGTTACTTGGAAGGCAATACAGAAATGTAGAGTTTAAAAGAAAATCAATGACTGAATCAGTCCTTTAAAGTATGGGTTCCCCTTTATTGAATTTTCTGAGAAATAAAATTCACTCACAAATTGACTTGTTTGTCTTCTGTACCCTTTTGTGTGATTTATTGGGGTTTTGTTCTTCATGAAGAAAGCATTTGAATGTAACGAAATTGAAACACTAATGAGACAAGGATTTGATCTTACTTGTCCCTCTTTGCAATTTTGCTCATATATAAAACCCTGATCCCAGGGAGTAGGTTTAGAATAGGGTTCATCTAGTATCAGTTTACCCATCTGTAAAATGAGCTGGAGGAGGAAATGGCAAACCATTCCAATATCTTTGCCAAGAAAAACTCAAATGGGGTCCCGAAAAGTCAGGCGTAAATGAAATGACTAAACAACTGATATCAGTAGAGTCAGAATGTATTCAGGTTGTCCTGAAATTCTACTTTGCATTTTGTGGAGTTCAAATTCACCACCATAATGCCCTATTCTTTACTTTTTTAATATCCTCACTCTTAATAACAAGATTGAGAATTCAGTTGCCCTGTAAATCTCACCATAGCTCTCAGAAATGCCACCATAATTGAGAATGCTGGAAAGGTGGATCAAGCAAAGCCATAATTCATTAAGGTATATAGTTATGAATCCTCTGGTGATTATGAGAAATGGTGTGGCATTACAGATAGCATGTTGGATTTGGAATCGGAAAGATCTGGTTTCCAATCCTACCTCACCTATTTACTAGCTCCGTGTCTTTGGGGAGGTGGTTTAATCTCTATAAATCTCAGTTTCTTCATCTTTAAAATAAATGGATAAATGAAAAGAAAGAAAAAACATTCATTAAGTGCTTAATATGTATGAAATACAGAGCTAAATTCTGAGACTATAATTAGAAAAGTCCAGACAGCTCCTGCTCTCAAGTAATTTATATTCTTTTGCAGGGAGACAACACATAAAAGAACGTTCAGCTACAGATGGATTGAAAATAGTGGAAGTTCTGAATAATGTGTAGCATAGCATAGCACAGCAAGAGGGTGCGTGGCAAGGCCTAGTGGTTCTTACAGGGTCACGATAACAATTATCACTCAGATGTGAGGAACAAATAAGATTATATATGACCCATGGAATTGTATAAATGTAAACCATTATTATAATTAATAATGACTGAAAAGCAGAGCAAATATTCTATGTGAAAAGGGTTATTGGTTACACACTGACTTTCACGTTGAACTCTTCGGTGTGACATACATAATAAATTATAATGCGTTACAAAATAGAACAGGTCTAGATTTAAAAAAAGTGAGTCAAAGTTTCATCACTGGAACATAGGACAAAAGAATAGGGATGACAAAACAGGTGTGTAAAAAACCATAAGCACTCTGCTCCTTACACCCTATGTGGCCATGAACAGGTCCTTTTCTTTTTCTGTGTGATTTCAAAGGAAATCATAGTTTCCAAGATGGTGGGTTAACCTTACAATTTATGTGAAGACCCTCAGAAAGACAGTACTGCCCAAGGGCATTTTAGGAAACTCCTCAAATTTTGTCTTTAAAATTCATGCCTTTAAAAAATAGGCACCAGGCTGCTCTTTTAATGATATCTCTAGAGAATGGGCAGATCAGTGATCTGCCCTTTTAATGATAACTCTAGGGAAAAGGTTGTGAGAGGCATTAAATAAGAAAAAAATGAGGTCAGTTTCCTCATCTATAAAAGAAGAGACTTCAATTCATGGATTGCTAAGACCCTTTCAAACTATAAGTCTAAGATCTCCAAATGATACATTGTCATTTGGTTTCAAATTGAATGAATTGCAAACCACAAACAGAATGGAAGAGGATTAGGTTTAATATTCTCTTTAACTATAAGTTTGGGAAAAGCAAGGTAAAATATGTAGGAAAATTGAAAAGTTTTTTAACCAGCTATTTCTTACTCAGGAAGAATATTATAAATATTCAGAAATCAAGAGTTGAAATTTACACATGAATTTTGTTGTTTTACTCTTGAGTCATTTCAGTCATGTCTAACTTCATGACCCCATTTAGGGTTTTCTTGGCAAAGATACTGGAGTAGTTTGCTATTTCCTTCTTCAACTCATTTTTCAGATGGAGAAAACCAGATTAAGTGATTTATCAGGATCATGCAACTGGTAAGTGTCTGAGATCAGATTGGAACTCAGGAAGATGAGCCTTTCTCATTCAAGGCCCAACCTTTTATCCGCTGTGACATCTAGCTGCCTATGACTGAACAATAACAAAACATTAACTCCTATGTAGTAATTTGACAGCTTGTATTATTCTATAGATAGCTAAAGGTACAGTTGTGGGTAGAGATCTGGGCATGAAGTCAGCAAGACCTGGATTCAAATCCAGCTTTCGATACTTACTCTGGGCAAATCACTTATACTCTGCCTAAGATTCCTCAACTATAAAATGGGGATAGTAGTAGTATTGGCTCTGCTGGATTGTTGTGATGACTAAATGAGATAATTAGCACAGTTCCTGGTACATAGGAGGTGTTACATAAATGCTTATTCTCTTTATGTACCAAAAAAACTCATTTTAATTTTATGTAAGCAAAATTGTCCATTTTATTTTCTGAGATCCTCTCTATCCTTTGCTCATGAACTCTTTCCCTATGCATACTTGTGAAAAGTATTTTTTATCACTGCTGCTATAATTTGTTTCTGAGACCTCCTATATCTAAATCATGCATTTATTTAGAGCTTGTCTTGATATGTGTTGTAAGACAAAGGAAACTAAAACCTAGTTCACTAAGGAAGAAAAAGGAGAGGATAAAAATAGTGGAATAAGAAGAGAGAGAGATAGAAAGGAAGGAGAGGGAAGGGAAAAAGGTTAAGGGGCGTATCAGGGGTAATCAGGAGGCATGAGCTTCCTACCATGCTACAGACACTGCTGTTCTGATGCTTAATCTTGGTTTTTTGACATCCTGGAAATCTGCATTCATTTAGAAGAGGCCATAACATTCCTATAGGCAGCTAGGTGGTGTAGTGGACAGAATGCTGAGCCTAAAGTTAGACTCATCTACCTGAGTTCAGCTCTGACTTCAGACACTTACTAACTATGTGACCCTGGGAATGTCACTTAATTTTGTTTGCCTCAGTTTTTTTCATCTGTAACATGAATTGGAGAAGGAAATGGCAAACCACTCCAGTAGTTCTGCTAGGTTCATGAAGAATTGGACACAATTGAACAACAAATAACATTCCTAACATTAATTTTAACTTAGCTTAAAAAATAAACTAGTTGACCACTATCCACCATTATTGATTTATGGGAGGACAAATGATGCTGGCAAAACAATTTTGAAATCAACCGATGATCTAAGACACCTTTGTGTTTTCCTAAGTGCTGCCTATAAAAGGTAGGAGGCCAGCTGATTTTGGAAGTGGTGTCTGAGAAAGAGATTCCTTTTTTTTTAGATTATAGTTTGTAATGAATAAATAAAGAAAGAAATAATTTATTAAGAAATCAAAAAAGAAGAAATTAAGAGCCCATTGGCACTTGGTTGGTGGGCTGATAAAAATGTGATTACATTCAAATTTTAATTCTCAAAATACTCAGATTGATCAATGATCCATTAATTAGGATTTTCACTTGAAAAATTGCAGATGCCCATTCTCCCATTCCTTTTTTGAGCTAATATCTTGATACTATCTCAAGTGCTTTGACATTAACATTCATATTTTTATTTTTTAAATGTCTTTTATGTATTTTTAACATTTATTAAAAAAATTTGAATTTCAAATTGTTTTCCTCTTGTCTGCCCCTCCTTTACTCTTCAGAAGGCAAGCAATATGTTATCAATTTTACATGTGAAGTCATGCAAAGCACATTTCCATATTATCCACATTGCAAAAACAAACAGACCAACCAAAAAATTAAAAAGCAAGAAACATAAAATAAAAAAAATCCACATTCAAAGTCTATCAGATCTCTTTGTGGAAGTGGATAGCCTTTAACCCACCCGTTCCTGTACATATGGTGCTATTCTTTTTAATTATCCTTCAGTAATGTTGGTCTGGGAGTCCTTTGAGGTTTTCTGGTAATTGTTATGATAACAGTGGAACACTTGGGATTTCCACTATTCTTGGCCCTCAGATCTTGACCAGCTCACTGTTCCAGTTATATACTCATTTATTTTACTCTTACATTTCTTCCAAGAGGGTATGCAGTGTTCTAGGGCATGATAAATTTAACAGAATGTCATCTGAAAACAGAAGACTCTGGAAGACCTCAACATCCATAGAGAATCAACATGGACTGACTGACCTTTCTTCCATCACAGTGGTGAACATGTTTAGTAGGCATGTTTCTCTATGTCATTTCTCAGAAGACATTTGTAATCAGAGGGTCATTCACCCATCCCCCCCATCCCTTTATTACATTTTTCAAGGGATCTTGAATGATTTTGATTTATGAATAAGAAGTCCATTGTTGGGAGGAAGCCTATAAAACAGACCTTTGCTGAACTGAATCAAATGATTTGTCATGTTCAACAAATGAACAATAAAATCTTATATTCTCCTCATCTTCCAGTCAAAAATATAGTCCATTGTGGAATATCACTCACAAAATTCTTTGTCTAAATTCTAAATTTAGAATTCTAAATTCATTGTCAAGGGTATCAGAATATCCAGTTTATTTAATATTCTCAATTTGTGTGTAGCTGAATGTGAATGAAAAGATATATACACACACACACACACACATATATATATATATATATATATATATACATATATATAAGAAAAGTAGTCATACAGGTAGACAGTTATTGAGGTTGCTTCCTTTGCTTATTTTTATCATTAATTCAGCCTGATATTTTTGACTTTGATATTTTCTTCTTTTTGAGATATTTTGTGAATCAATCCTTCAATGCTCTCACATTTTTATCTATCATCCAATCTAGCTACCTTTCCTGTTTTTATCTATTTTTTTAAAGTAACATTTCTACCTCCCCTGTTATCACATTTGAACTTCATATTTCTACCTCCCCTATTATCACATCTGAGATTCTGATATCAGAGACCAAGTCAGTGGGTGTTACTCTTCTTGATAGTAAATATAGTTTGCTATAAAATTGATTTTAGATAGTTTCCACATTTCTTCAGTTTGTTGTCCTTATATTTTCTGCCTTGAATACTTTTAAGATGAATTTACTTATATCAATCTCTTATTAAATTGATTTTACTCTCCATTATATCTCAGCTTCATGAGGTAATGTTATCCTTTTGGGTAAGATTTATAGATCAGTTTATATTCAAAACCAATGTTGCCTTTGTCTGTTATGTCTCTGTGACTGGCAAGAAGACCAAGGGTTTTCAAGCCTAAAGTACTTTGCTGGGTTGGATATTCTTGTCAAGGAAATTTATTTATATAGGTTAAACAGTATAAAATTATAATTGACATCAATGCTATTTCTGTTTTATATTATGTATTTTTCACTCCAAATACCTTGTTTAATTCAAGATTGAATTATTTAAATTTTATATTATTTCTTTTTCTCATTATCATCCTCTTCTAGCTTTTTACTACTTGTTTTGATAAATTAGGAGGCTGTATTCACAGACACTTAATTCAGAGATAACTCCCACATCAATAATGAGTCTTTTCTTATCCGTTAAAAATAATGTTTTATATTTTGTTATAACACTTTGTGCTCATCATATCCAATGCCTAATAGATATTTTCTCAAGTAAGTTGCTCATTATGTAAAGGTATAAGGCAGTGCAAGTCTCTTAAGTTTTTGTCTTCTGTCATTCCATCTTCCTGGCATACTTCCTGATATATTACATTCATCACACTTACTTATTTTCAACCTTGTTTTGATGTCACTGGATATTATAGATTGATTTAATGTGGGGGATTTTATAAAGATTCATAGAATTTCTGCATCTTTTCATGTTGCTGTGTAAGTTGAAATTATTTTCAGTCAGCAACTATCTGTTGTTATTATTACAACAAAAATTACTTGAATATCCAATGTGATATTTCTTGGGTATGTATAAGACTATCTCTATCACCAACTTTCTTTGTCTCTCCAAGGAAAAGCTGAAAGGCATCCTTCATTTCAGCTACAACTTTCTATCTTTTGGTTCTGTTTATAATGGGTATATCAAAATCAATATCATTCAAGTCATTCTGCTATATATCCACTCACTGATAAATGGAGGTTTTAGACTATCATAGGCTAGTATAAAGTTTATCAGATGGTTTAAAAATTGGGTGATACCACTCTCTGACCATTTTCTTTCCATCATTCTGCTATAATTCCTATAAAAGGAAAAGAAGCCACATGGGACTGAAAGTAATTTCACATGTCTCTTTGCTTTGTGGATTTTTATAGTCAAATAATTCATCACTAAGTGGCTAGACTATTGGTTATATGTCTCTCCATTCTTAGGAAGTCTGATTCTTCCAAAGAATCAATATGTACCCAGGTTCATAGTTTAATTCTTTCTAATTACAACCTTCTAGAGTTTTTGGTCTACTAGAATAACCTTTGAAAACACACTGCATGATGCAGCTTTGTATTAGGATGTTGGAGGTGTGTGTGGGGGGGAATGCAATTAAAAAAAGAATTAAACTGAAAAGGAAAGAGATAAGGGAAAACTGCCTATATATACACATAGCAACCTTGATACCATAAAAAATAATTGCACTTTTGGAAAAAAGTAAAAACCTTTAAATCTAGAAGATCAGACACTATTTCAAAGAAACTTAGTAGACAAAAGGGAAGATGCAGTGATTATATGTATTAAAAAGGCATGCGAAGAAATCTAGAAACTAGAGGAGAGAAACATCATAGGGAATACTCTAGTCCAGACAAGAGAATAAAATTAAAGTAAAAAACTTTAGCATAATGGAGAAAAATCTGTATTTACATATTATATGTTAATTTACTTAACGATGGTAGCAAATCAGCAAAAAGAAAATCCAAATTGAGACAAGTAATTACTATAGCAGAAGCTGCAAGGTAGCACAGTGAATAGAAATGCTGGGCTTGAAGTCAGGAAGACTTGGGTTAAAATCTGGCTTCAGATCCTTACTTAGCTATGTGACCCTGGGCAAGTAACTTAACCCTGTTTGCTTTACTTTTCTCATTTAGAAAATGAGCTGGAAAAGGATAAGGCAAACCACTCCAGTATCTTTGCCAAGAAATCCCCAAATATGGTCATAATGAGTCAGATATGACTGAAATGACTGAACCAAAAGAAAGAAAAAATTACTATAGCAAGTCAGCAAATAAAATCCACAAAAATTATCACCTTTTCCATATAATAATAACAAAAAGTAAGAAGAAAGAATAATAGGAGAAATTACATTCAGAACAGCTACAAGATGCAAAAAATCCACATTCCAATATGTAAATCTGATATAAGCATAATTATAAAGCACACTACAGAAGAAATAAAGGGAGAAAATTTTAGGCGAGATGTTCACTGTTAATGGTTGGGCTGTGCCAATATAACAAATGATTATATTATCTAAATTAGTTTGTAGATTTTGTACTATACCAATCAAAGTACTAAGTATATTTTGAGAAACAGAGAAAAATGGTAAAATTCACTAGGAAAAAGCAAAAGCCCTAGAATCTTAAGGGAAATATGAAAAAAAGTATGAATGAAGGGGTCATTCTTTCATATGGTTGTTAATAATTTGCAGTTCTTCTTTGGAAAATATAAGCATCCTTTGACCATTATTATTTGGAGGAATGGCTTTTGTTATATATTTCTGTTAGTCATATATATATATATATATATATATATATATATATATATATATATATATATATATATATATATCTTGGTATTAAGACAGACATTATATAGTATTTAAAAAAAGCTTTCTTTTTTATCTTTCTTACACTAGCTCTTTTTCCTGAAAAAAGGTTTTCAAATTCATATAATCAAAATGAAATCAATGAAGACATACATGTAAGAGAAACATTTGAAGGAAGAATCCATCAAATATTGAGTTAAAAGTCTAATATCTAAAATATACAAGGATTTTATTTTAAATATAACACCAATAACCATTACCAATAGTCAGAGACAAGCATTATTTTTTGAAAGATATGCAAACTATAAATCTTCCATGAAACCACTTTTCAAACTATTATAGCTACAGAAATATAAATTAAATTAACACTGACCCCCTGTAAATTTGCAAAGATGAAGAAAGATGGGAAGAGTGAATGTTATAGGGACTCTGGGAAGATAGACACTCTGAGGAATTTTTCAAATTTTCATCAATTAATTAATTAAGTTTTAGTTTTCAACATTCATTTCAGGGGTTTTCTGTCAACTGCTGGATCCCCCACAGTCAGTGGGCCCAGAACTCTGAAAGCAGCCTCCGCTACTTCCGCTACTGCCTCCTCCTCCATCCCAGGGCTGGGGCAGGACCTCAGCCAGACCAGGTTCCACAGAGTTTTCCCACTGACTTTCTATGTTGTCTTTGGCATTTGTGGGTTGAGAAGTCTAGAAACTGCCATCGTTGCCAGTGATTCATTCCTGAGGTCTGCTCCGACCCTGTCCGTGCTTGAGTTGCCCACGCTGGACTGCATTGTGCTCTACTCCTCGCTCAGTGCAGTAGAGGCTTCCTATTGATCTTGTGCTGGAGATTTGTTTCACTCTGTCATTTTATGGGTTCTGAAGTTCTAGAATTTGTTTAGAATCATTAGTAAATTAGTAATTAGTAAATTAATGGTTTATAGCACGCTATGTGAATGCTAGCCAGTTGTAGGAATTGGTGATGTTTAGTATAGAGAAGATCTAGGGGATTTGGGCACAGGTAATTCTTTTCAAATATTTGAAGCTTTTTTCTGTGGAAAAAAATTATATTTTTTTCTGTTTTTCTCCAGAGGGTGGGACTAGGAGCAATTCATGGGAGTTGAAATGCGACAAATTGAAGTTTGATGTAAGAAAAGACTTCTTGAATATAAGTGATAGCAGAATAGGAATGAGTTGTCTTAAAAACTTGTTTTCAATCTTCAGAGACTTTTAAGTGAATACTGGATATCCACTTTTTGAATATGTCATAGAAAGGATTCTTGTTTGGATATAGATTAGGCTAAATTGCTTCTGAAATGCTAATTTTGATGTTCTAAATATATTAAAATAAATTATTCTTTTACGGGTAAACAGAAAGTTGTAAGGAAATCAAATAAATAGGTTTCATGATAGGGAATTACTAAAGTAGTGAGTGACAAGGGCTATTGCAAGTGATAGTCTATCATCCTCTTCTTTCCATTAAATAAGTACTTAATAAGATCTTATTGTTCTTTCTATAGTATTCTGAATAGTGTGTAAGGGCAATGACCTTCTTTTTTTTCCCTTTGATTTATAATCCCCCTGCAGCCAACCAGGCAATGGATACTTAATAAATGATTGATGAACTAAGTTAGGTGGACATAATCACAACTAATTTTTTAAAATTTCTTTGTTTTGTAAGAATAAAACAAGATGCATTGGGATATGTGATCCCTTTTAAAAAAAACTTTAATAATTTTTATTATTTTAATTTAATTTTAATTTATGGAATAAAGAACATTTCCATAACATTGTATAATTAAAAAAGATGATTGTACATAAAACTGCAAATCTATTATGTACAACTTTCTATTCCTTTTAAATATATAACAGCTATCATGTAAATTTCTTTTTTCCTTCCTCTTAGATTTAGACACAAATATGTATGTATATGAAAAATCATTCTATACATACTTCTATTTATCAATTCTTTCTCTGATTGCAGATACTGCTTTCTTCCATAGGTTCTTTGTAGTTAATTTGGGTATAGTCAAATGATTTATTCCCTTAAAATTGTTCTTAAAACAAATATTGCTGTTCCCATATACAATGTTCTCTCGGTTCTGCTCATTTCACTGATGATATGTGATGTCTTCCTTGATTAAAGGACTACTTCAATGCCTCATTGTGGTGTGGAGGTGACTCTAGTAGGCTATGCTAATAACAGTGTTTACTCTGGTGCCCTGATAGTAGAAACTGAGATAGAACTACTGAAATAGTAAACATTGTGTATGTATATACAAATATGCATATACACATATACATATATATGCATATGTATGTATGTATGTGTGTATTTTAGAGAGACAGAGAGATACAGAGAGATGAACACAGAGAGATACAGAGAGCATCTCCGACTGCCAGGCCAGTGGAGTGGCATTTGGCATTTGGCACTGGACACAGAAATATGATCAATCATTCAATCAATAAATATTTATTAAGCATTACTATGTGAGGATTTTACAAAGGTGTGCTCTCAAGAAGTCCACATTACACTGAGGAAGGCGATATTTAAATAACTATATATAGATAAGATAAAATTTAGTGGAAATGGAAGGCAACCTCAGAATGAAGGAATTGTAGGGAGCTGTTTGGGAGGGGACTGGCAATGACCTGCTACATAAGGTGGGATCTGAGCCAGTGAAACTAAGGATACAAGTTATGGATTTAGAGTTTCAGAAATGGGGGTCGGCAAGTACAAATACTTGGAGTGGGGAGATGGAGTGTTGTATGGGATGAAAGGCAGGGATGACAATGTAACTACATTGTAGAGTGTGTGGAGAAGAGCAAATGATAAAAAACTAGAGAGTAAAAAGATCCAGATTATGAAGGGCTTTATATCCTCATTAGGATTTTATATTTGATCCTGGAGGTAAGGGGGAACCAGTGGAACTCGTTGAGTAGGGAGCTATCATGATCAGGTCTGTGTTTTAGGAATATCACTTTATCAGCTGAATATGGGATAATGGGAATGGGAAGAAGCACAATGCAGAAGGACCACTATTGCAACAGTGCAGGTGAGAGATGATTTTGGTTTATATAAGAGTGGCAGTTACATGAGTGGAGAGACAGAGGCATAGTATGCATTCATCTTTATGAAACTTAAAAGAAGATTGGACGCTATCTTGAATATACGTGTAGATGTGGATGAGAATTTGAGGATGCTACTGTGCTTGTGAGCCTGGGAAATTGGGAGAGCGATAGTGTCATCAAGAGTAACAAGAAAATTGAAATTGACGGTTTGGTTCGGGGGAAAGTGATGAGTTCTGTTTTAAGTATGTTGAATTTGAAATTCCTGCAGTGTATCCAATTTGAGATGTTTAAAATGTAGTTGGTAGTTCTAGACTGGAGCTGGTGTAAGAGTTGAGAAGACTTAGATTTAAATTTGACCTTTGATACCTTGGGCTTGTATGATCCTAGGCACATAAGTAACACGACCCCTTACTGCTTGGCCAACTCTCCAAGACCAAGAGGTAGGTAGGTGGTCTAATAGAGTGCCTGACTTGGAATCATGAAGACCTGAGCTCCAATCCTACTTTAGACACTTAACAGACAACAATTATTGCACCCTGGGTAAGTCACTTAATTTATCTATCTCAATCTCTCCTGTAAATAGGATAATAATGGTAACACCTACTTTCCAGGGATATCATGAAGACAAAATGAAATATGTATAAAGCGCTTTGCAAACACTAAGGCACTACTTAAAAGTTAATTCTTATATGCTTTCAGAAGAGTTGCTGATCTACTTTGTTACAGGAAGTTTTATCTGATGATATCACAGGTTCATACCAAATTCTTGAAGTCATTAACTGAGGAATAGAAAAATTGAGAAATTGAGATCTGTACCTGAGAGGCAGTACCGATACTGATGAACTCATGTTTTTTTTAAACCCTGTGGAAAGCATTCTCCAATCCATAAAGGGAAGGGGAAGAGATGTTTTGTGTTTGTAGTAGTGTGCACTTTGGCTCAAAGTCATATCTGAGGAGGAACTTTCCTTAGTTATTGAAGTTTACTTCTTAGACTAACGTATTTTCAGAGGTGAGAGATCCTCAGCCTAATACCTCTTATGGAGTTGGAAGAAAAGGAGCTGACTTCAAGGAGAAAGTTGTTGTAAGGGACTCAGAGTGAATGTTATAGAGAAGTCAATGAATAAGTTTGTCAGACCTTTGAGGTGAAAGGCTGTGAGTTCAGGCAAGAAATGAGCATGATAATTGCAGATGTCTGTGTAGAGAGCCATCTCTGTGAGTAAATAGATACGGCATTTAGCAGTTGCGACATCAAGAGCCTATGAGCAAATAAAATTCCTCTTTCATAATTCAAAAATCTTATCAGTCATGAAAATGCATAGGACATCTGCCATAAATTTTGGGCATGTAATTCCATTTCCTTACCTCTTTGGTGAAAAAAGTAGTTGTGACAGAGGAAAAAATGGAAGGTTGTAAACAGGAAGGTGTAAGTCCAATGTTATATTCATGAGGATGTTTTCTAGACAGTGTTAATGATGTATTGGGAGGAAGCATTGTGCAGTGAAAAGAGAGCTTGATTTGGAATCAAGTAGAGCTGGGCTGGATTCCAGGCTCAACCCTATTCTTTGAGCAAATCACAAACCTTTCTGGGTCTCAGTTCTATCATCTATAAAATGAAAGGGTTGGACAAGATGATCTCTAATATTCATTCTAGCTTCAACATGATGTGATTCTATTGCTTTTACCAATGAAGTAGTAGTGAGTTGGGGCTAGATGTTCTTGTAAGAGTACACAGGTCCCTGTTTCTCATATTATTAGACTAAAACTTTCAGACCATACTGGCATGGTCATAATGGGACTTTTAAAGAAACAGAACATATATACATATATATATTCACATATGTGTGTATATCTGCATAATATGCAAGCACACATATAAATATCAACAAAATTATGTAGACATACATATGTATGTTACATATAAAATTAGACTTTAAAATATTGACTTTATTCATAAAATTTTTGTGGATAAGCTTATGTGTTATATTATGTCTTAATATAATCTATAGATATACTATAAAGTATATCTATAAAGTGATATGGAATACTTATAAATACTTGGGGATAAAAGCATTGAATTTAAAACAGATGGGTGTTTTTTTCCATAGGTATAGTCTTAGAGTAGCTGAGTGTTCAGGTGACAAAGTATGACTCATGATGTTCATGCTTTAATCATAGTAGGCACTCAAGAAATATTTAAAAATTATTTGATAATATATTTGAATTTTCAAATATTCATAGATTTTAGTGGTGCATGTCTTGTAACCGTATAAAATATGTATATCAAATAAGGACCTCCAAAAGAAGAACTAGAATAAAGGATGTTTAGAAGTGAATGAGAAAAGATCATGACCTGGCCATGTGGTAAGGGTGAGGGATGACCATTGGAGATTTCCAGGTGTTCCAATTGTATCTTTAAATGTTGGGAGAAAATTGAGGAAGACTCCTAGTTGTATGTAGCCTCTGTGGGAGGAAAGGGAAAAATCTCATGGAATTCACACACATGGATGGGTTATGACTTGAGTTATTGAAAGGAATATTCAAAATAATTAGACCACAAACCCACTTGAGTATTTGAGCTTTGTGTTATTTTAACCTTTTGGTAAGCACTCACATATGTATAAATTTAGAGCCTTAGAGGACATCTAGTCCAGTTCTGTCATTTTAGATATGAGGACACTGAGGTCCAGAGAAGTCCATTTGCCTAAGAGCATGTAGGTAACAAGTGACACAATAAGGATTTGAACCCACGTGCTCAGACTCCAAAATCCAGTGACTGTTCCAGTGTACTACTTGCTTCTGTCAAGTTAATTCAATAGACATTTAATAATTGCTTACCATGTTCTATACTTTGGAGATGGAAAGTTAAAGAACACAGTCCCTGTGGCTGAGAAGCTTCCAGTCTACTAGGGAGTGCCTGATCTTCACAGATAAGTTTGACATCTGTTAAAATTGGATAAGAATAAAAGAGAGATTGAGCCAAAGTATGTATCATAGGTTCAGAATGACAAAGATGAGTGTCAAACACTGGGAGCATCAAGTGACATTTTCTAAGCATGGAGGACCAGAGAAAGGTCAATGACTCTGAAGTCAGAAGATCTGAGTTCAAATCCTGACTCTGATTGTTACCTGTGGGACTTTGGACAAACAGTTATCCTCCTTAGACCTCACCATCCTCATCTCTGAAATGACAATAGATGGCCTTTGAGGTCCCTGCTGCCCAAGATGTGCTGGTAAATGTTTAATAAGCAGCTCTCTGAAAAAAAAAAGTATGCATGATACAATTTTATGTTAAATCTACATTATTAGGATTTTTTTCATCACTTTCTTAATTCTAGACAATCAAAAAAAATAAATTATACCCTTACTTGTAGGCGTACTGATTTCTAAAGTGTAATATTCACCCTAAAAATATAACAATCAGTTCTCATGAACCATATCAAGCTGCTTTCAGTTCCCCCATACTCCAGCTCTACGTCTATGGTCCCATAGCTCCTAACACTAGACTTGAGCTTAGAAATCTCTTTCTTTTTCCTATGGAGGTGGTGACATTACAATTGAAACTCAGAGAGTTGATGCCCCTGCTCACACTATTGTAGAATAGGTAAGCATCAGAACTGGAGATATAGTCTAAATCTTCCAACTCCCAAGCCATTGGAGAAGACACTGGTATTTTTCATTATCTTATGATCAATCTTTTCTATTTTTTTGTAATGGGTAAGAACTTAAATGATTAACTCTTCTTAACAATGTTTCCCCAGAGTTCTGAAATTCAAATACAGGATGCTAAAATTCAGATAATATTCCTGTGAACATATATTAAACCACTCTACCTACATAATTAATTTCTTTTCTCCAAAAGAAAAGCCCCAAGATGTTGTTAATTTCTATCAGCAATACATCACCTTGATGTCTGAGCTGATTTATTTTTACATGGCATCCTAAAAGAAGTTATTGCTAAAGGCTATGGGATGATTCATAACTTCAGATCTGAAACATAATGTCAAGCCTTGTAATGAGACCTGTAGAAGGAGTTTGCTCTGTTGCACCATGGGCCCTCAAGCTAGTTGATGAAGAAATGTTTCCTGAATAATAATATCTGACATTTAGGTAGCATTTTAAAGTTAGCTAAGCATTTGACGTACATTATTTCACTTGAACTCCACAACAAACCCTACCATAGAAACACAGATATTGGTACCCTCAGTTTACTGATTAGAAAACTGAGGATCAGAGAGCTTTAGTGATTTGTCCTTGATGACACTGCTAATGAATGTCAATTCGGGGACTCTAAAGCTAGAGTGGGCAGAAACAAGATTTGAATCTGAGTTTTCCTGACTCTACGTCCAGAACTCTTCAAAATTCAAGATCAGTTGGCTTGGACTATGTAATATCAAAAGGGATAATATGTTGATTATTTGATAAAATGATTTTAAATTTTCAAATGTTCAAGTAGTGTTACATGTGTAGACATGTATATAGGATCATAGATGGAGAGCTGGAAGGGTCCTTAGTGGACATTGAGCTATTTCCCCTCATTATACTGCTGAAGAAATTAACTAAATTACTCAGCATCACATAGCTAAGAGAATGTATGGGATGAGATTTGAACCCAGGTCTTACAAATTTTAAATCCAGGTCCCTCTCCATTATATCAGGCTTAGATTGAGGCTGAGTTGTGAAGAGTTTTTATTCCCCTCAAAACAAAAAAGAGTTTTTATTTTTTTCCAGAGAATATAGGAAGCCATTGACTTCTGTTGAACAAAAGAACATCATGGTCAGACTTTAGAAAAAATGCTTTAGAAAAATCACTTTGGCAGCATTTTGGAGAATGGGTTCGAGCAGGAAAAGACTTGAATCAGGGAGACAAATTAGGAGACTTTTGGAATATCCCAGATGAAAGAAATCAAAGGCCTAAATTAGATTGGTGGATATGAGTATGAGAAGATAGATAACTAGATGAGAGTACTTTTATGGAGAAAGAGAGAACAAGATTTGGCAACTGATTGAGTACGTAGGGTGAAGGACAATGAGGAGTTAAGGATAACACTAAGATTGTCACTAGGTGACTGGAAGAAGTATGGCACTTTTCACAGACATAGCATTCTAGAATTTAAATCCAGCTCTTTTAAATCCAAGTCCAATAGCATGGCCCGCTTATTGGTTTTTTTTTTTCTCTTTACCTAGATTGGACTAATTTGTGCGTCACAATTTGGCCAATGGAAACACTATTTCAGATATCTTATTTGTCAATTTTCCTATTTTAAAATTTGAGAGAAAAGTTATGGTGCCATCATTTGAAATAAAAAAAAAATCATTGCTCATTCACACTCATAGAGTAAGGTAAAGGATACTGAGACTGGAATCAGAAGACCATGGCTGTAGTTCAGGTTTTGCCATCTCAAGCAAGTCTTTTGACAATAAGTGCCCTAAAGGATCTGGATTTTGTCATGTAAATACATGAACATATAAATTGAGTATATTAGTACAGGTCACTCTGCTTACATTCATGTCTCTTCATTCTTTCTCATTCGTGCCTCTCTGATCCTTCTGATAGATTTTCTCCAGAAGATTTACCAATAGTGTGGGTATCTTAGTAATACCTTCACATAGTACTGAATAAAATGATTTCTTCATAACAACTCTGTGTGGGTAGATGTATTATTTTTTTTCTTATTTGTACAGATGCAGAAACTGAGACTCAGTGAAGTTCTGTGTCTTGCTCCATATAGCCTAGTTGATATGTATCTGAAATGGGATTTGAACTCGTTTCCCTACTCAATACAACTCAGTATACCACACTGACTCTTTTTTGATCGTTAGACCCCTGTTTCCGTATCTATAAAATCAACTTTGGATTAGATGATTTTTGAGGTATCATCCAGTTCTAACCTTTAAGGAGTCTATAATTTTGGGGGACTTTAATTTATTCAAAATCCTTAATAACCTACCTCTCCCACACCTTTTCAATCTTTTTACACCTTACTCCACCCCTGCCCTCAAGCCCACAATATATTTTTTGCAATCCAGCAACACTTATCTTGCTATCCTTCACACAAGGCACTCCATCTCCAGGCATTTTAACTTTTACTGATGATAGGAAGGTGGAGGAGAGGATGGATTAGAAATGGACCTTTGGACACTAGGGGGTGGAATTATGGACCCCAGATTATATTGTTAATATCCTTTTATTTTAGGCACCCCAGTACAAATCCCTGTCCTCTTACGCCTAGTTATGGTTTTGTCTTCTTCATAAAGAATCATGACTTCATAGTTTCAGGTTAGCATGATTAGAGGGAAGATAGAGAAAAAAGGCAAATGAACTGACTAAACATTGCTACCCCAGCTCTAGAGTACGTATACCTTCAGGGCAGGTAAGTGTAGATAATCGTTTTAGTTTAGAAGGCCATGTGAAAGAGTGTAAACTTCCTGGGTCATTATTGATTTGTTCTTATCTACCTTCCTGCTCTTTGAAGATGTTTTTCAGCAACTTCCCATCATAATCAAAGATAAAAAACTTAAATATTGGTCTTAATATACTTTGTTTTGAGGAGATAATATTTTTTTAGCTAGATCTCTGAGGAATTCTAAAAAAGTGAAAGCATTGGCCTTCTGGATTTCTTTCTGCACCCCTTCGTGTTCTTGTAATTCATTCCAAAGTCAGAAAGAGAAGAATTATTGGATATAAGCAAGAAAAAAGCAATTCTTCTGACCACCGAGTCCATAAAACTTTACTATTTGCTTCTTGCTCCTTCCCTTTTTTCCAATAATCTGGGTCACCTTTGTTATCCGTAAGTAGTAGTACCTGCCTTGTGTGCTTATTTTTAATAGTGATTTTTTTTCAAACTCTATTAGAATGTTTCAGTGATGCTACTAGCAAAATTTCTAATTATTTAAAATGACAAACACAAACACACACACCAGAACACAAAGGACCCAGCACTTGTGGATTTAGATTTCCATTCACAAGTTTTATCTATTGTAATGAAGAGTTGACAGCCTCAGATTCATCATTTCTCTCACTGCTTCTAAAGCTCAGAATGGTTTTTGTTTTGTTTATATGCTACTGGGCAAATTTACAACCACACAAAAGAGGAATTCAGTGAAAAGACACTGGTTCATGTCTTTACTCAGCAACAAGGGCTTTGTTAATAAGGGAGATCTGTTTAATAAAACAGTCAAAAACGCATTGGGAGTCATTCATTCAACACACATTTATTAAGCTTCTATTATGTGCTGGACACTGTACTAAGTCCTGGAGATATGAAGATAAAGAGAAAACTGTCCCTGTTCTCAAAGAGCTCATATTCATAGAATCTTAGAATTCCAAAATATTCTAGCGGTCATCTGTACCTACCTTCAGTCATCTATCCTGACAGTTGTTTTTTCTAGCCTTTGTCTGAGTGCCTCCAATAATAGCAGAGTCACTGCTTTCTAAATCAGTATTGTTGATTTGAATTTTTGGGAAATAATTTTTAATATTGAAGATAAAATTTCCACATTTATACATTAAAAGCTTAAAAACTACACTAAAGACTTTCAGGTCACCCTGTATACCATGAAGGACAGCAGCATGGGGAGACAAGTATGTTATGTAGCCCATGATAATCCTTAAGCAGTTAGATGTTATTTGTTGTTGCTTCTATAGACAGTATGTCTTTTCTCCATCTGCTTATTAAATAGACAGATGAATAATAGTCTAAGTATGAATATAAATACTTTTTTCCTTTTTCTGGTTGACTATTTTTTATCAAAGAATGGAAATCTGTATACAGAGTTGTCTGTAATATTTGCTCAGTAGACCATTGGTAGAGGTGAGTCTTTAGTTTCTATCTGTCTATCCATCCTCCTTAAGAAATGACCCAGAAGAGACTTCCCAAATTACAGTGGGAGAGAAATGAATTTGAAGTCATAGGTCCTGAGTCAAAATCCTAGCTTTGCTCCTTTCTACCTATGAAGCCTTGGGCAAGAGACTTAATCTTTCCCTGTGTCTCAGCTCCCTCACTGGTAAAATGAGAAATTGTACTAGATGGCTTTCTAGCTCTAGATCTAGGATGGTATGAGCAATTACAACTCATACACAATATGACTAGGCAAACCCAGAAAGATTTTTGTTACTCAGAGTTAATTTTCCTATTGGCCTTGGTAGCCTACCAGAAACTCCCATCTTTATTAATCACAAACTCTTACTATTTTAAAGCTTAAAGCAGAGGTGGAGAATGAGAAGATAGTTATTCTTTGAATTTTTTTTAAAATGACTTAGCATGCAGCTAAAAAGTCCTTTATTATTTTTTCTAAATATATAATTTTCCCCCAATTGTGTGTTAAAACAATTTTTAAAAAACATTTTTAAAAAGTTTTGAGTTTCAAATTTTATCTCTCCCTGATTTCTCCTCTCCCTAAGATGGTTAGCAATCAGATCTAGGCTATACATACGCAGTTATGTAAAACATTTCCTTATTAGTTATTTTGTATAAAAGAAAATGAAAGAACACGAAAAATAGCATGCTTCATTCTGTATTCAGACTATATCAGTTCTTCTTCCAGAGGTGGAGAGTATACTTCATCATTCATCCTTTGGGATCGTCTTGAATCATTGCATTCCTGGGAGTAACTAAGTCATTCACAGTTCTTCATCAAACAATATTGCTGTTATTATGTACAACTTTCTCCTTGTTGTCTTCACTTCACTATGCTTCAGCTCATGTAAGTCTTTCCAAGTTTTTATGAAATTGTTCTGCTTGTCAAGATTTATAATACAATAATATTCCGTTACAATCAAATACCATAGCTTGTTTAGCTATTCCCCAATTGATGGGATACTGCTATACCTTTTTTTCTTTAGAATTATTTTATTAAGCCATAAATATACAACAGCTTCTTAACTGTACACATGCACTTAAGTTTTTTTAAAGGAAAACATTATGTCTTATTACACCAAGATCCTGGCTAATAGCTTTTCAAAACTTTGAGAAAAATCTTAAAAATGGTTTCACATGTCACCTGAAACTTACAAATTTAACATTATCAAAGAAGGAATACTTCTACGCTCTTACAAAGACCACTAGAAAGAAACACCAATTAAAAAAGCTAAGAAACTGTCTCAAAGGAATTTTTCATGTTTTTTATAAACCTTCCTCTACAGTAAGGTAATGTCATTAAATCCAATTCATTCATAAAATGACCCTCTGCATCTACTCTGGTGTTTCCTACCATAACACTGCATATTAATGCATGACTGAGATAAGAGTTTCCTTAACATTGTAATTTTGATAACTTGAAGCTGTTTTGTTAGCTCTGGGCTCTTGTCCTCTCCTATTTATAGTGAAGCCCATGAGCCAAGAGGCAGAAAAGTTCAATAGTGGCTCCTCCCTCCCTAACCTCCACTTCCTCCACTGTCTTCCCAACTATCATTTCCCCCATCATATGGTCCCCTCCATGATTCTGGTACCACTAAAGTTTCCCCTCTTCATTGGACCATAGTTTGAAGGATGCTGATTATAGTTTCCAAA
This sequence comes from Bettongia penicillata ogilbyi, assembly GCA_023548195.1. Classification (NCBI taxonomy): domain Eukaryota; kingdom Metazoa; phylum Chordata; class Mammalia; order Diprotodontia; family Potoroidae; genus Bettongia; species Bettongia penicillata. The sequence continues at coordinate 13,665,375 of JAJHZJ010000089.1, read as the reverse complement.
ATCATTGTGGCTTCCACTGCCATAGCTGCCTCCTGGTCCTCCTCTTTATCCATTGAAACCACCTTCAAATCCATGACCACTTCCATATTCATCAGATTCCCCTCTAAAATTGCTTCCTGGGCCTGGTCCAAAATTTCCACCTTCAATACAGGAATCCCCCAAACCAAAGTTTCCTCCTCTTCTCATCCTAGGACTCTCAACTTCCTGCATCTGTTGTCTAGATAAAACTTCCCTTACTTCTGTTTTATGGTCATTGATAATGTGGTATTTTGGCAATACAATTTTATCCACAGTATCATGGTCATCACATGTAACAAAACCAAAGCCCCTCTCCCCTTTATATCAGACTATTTATAATTGCTTCAATAGTATCCATTTTCCCATATTCCTCAAAGTAATCTCTAAGGGGATGTTCCTCCGTGTCTGTTAATTCCACCAACAGTTTCTTCGCAGTAATATGAGCACCAGATTTTCCAGATTTCTCTCTGGCTACTGCTCTCACCGGCTCAACCGCTCTTCCATCAATTGGTGGCTGCATCCACTCCAGCCATAGATGAAAATGTTACAAAACCAAATCCCCTTGATCTTCTGCTTGCAGGATCCCTCATATCCATAAATCTGGGAGTTTACCCCGTTGTTCATAGTAGTTTCTTAAACTGTCTTCTGTTATTTCAAATCTTAGGCCTTCAATAGACAGTTACAAAACTGTTCCTTTTCTCTCTCCACGGTGGCTGCGTCACAGCTCCCCTCTCTCAAGCGAGATGAGAAGGATCTCCAGCGAGGGGCGCAAACTGGACAAGTTCTTGCACTGGTGGGGGTGGAAGTGGGAGGGTTACCGTGCCATGCCGTGCGGTGCCGCGGCCAGGTAAATCAAATCACACCACCGAGGGCTACTGGCCAAATGGTCGGAGGCAGGGAGCGAGGGTGTGAGCAGTCAGAGACTCCGGTGGTGGCTGCCGCTACTGCTGCTGCCGTTTTTCTAGAATCTTCCCTCCGACCTGATACTGTTCATTTTTTTTTTTAACGACCAAATACATTTATTTAGAAAGGTTATAAATGAAATTGAGTGATTGATATTGTTATTCTTAAAATAAACTTTTCCTACTAGTACAAAGTAGGACAAAATTTGAAGGCAAAAATTTCAGGGCAAAATTTTGAAAAAGACAAATATACCTTCAGCACATTTCCATATGCTATTTACTCAGAAAACAACCATATCTCAGAATTGCAAAGCCTGTCAGAAGTCAGCCAGTATAACCCATACTTAAAGTATGGGAGCTTATTTGCAATATCCCCTACATGTAAACGTTCATTTTAAGTATTTATACTTTTAAGGGAAAATCAGTACATTCAATGGCAACCTATTATCTCTCTCGGCATTTGTAATTGCTAGACAATACTTCTCCATGTTTAACTTAAATCTGTTTTTCTGTGTAAGGAAAAATTTTCCAATAACAAAGGTAACCAAAAACAGAATAGTTGAGTGGGGAAAAGTATTCACACATCCGTTCCCCCTCCTCTCCTAACATAGTGGTTGTCTTCCAGTGGAAGCTAGAACAAAGTATATAAAATGACCACATTACTATGTTTCTGCTTGACGATGTCATGAGATAACCCTGATATTTGCTGCAGGGATTGATCTGATCATTTCATTGAATAGATTATGGTATGGAGAAAATACTCTCCTCACTTTTCCTTCTTTACAGGATTTTGTAAAATCATAAAATTATGGATTCCCAAATTAGAAGAAACCTTATAAGTCATTTAACTTAAGTTGCACCTGAACAGGAATCCATTCTACCACATTTTCAACAAATGGTCATTTTGAAGACCTGTGGCAATGAGAAATTCATCACTTCCATGGTCAGCCCCTTTCATTCCTAGATCACTGTAATTGTGAAGGTTATCTGAGTGTTGAGTACAAATACATTTTTCTGCTGATTGCAAACCTTACTTCTAGTTCTATCCTTTATAAACAAACAGGGCAAGTCTCTTTTCTATGTGACAGCCCATCAAATGCTTAAAGACATCTATCATATTTTCAGTTAACTATATATTTTTTTTCACAACAGGCAAATCATCCACAGTTCTTCCAACCTCAATCCTGTTGTCAAACAGATTTACCTCTGGATGTGTTTTAGTTCAGTAATAACATCCTTAAAATGAGGTCGCATGAACAGAATACAGAAGTAGTCTGAAAGGAAAGAATATGGTGGGGTGATGCCTATCTTCCTTCTGGATTCCATGGTCCTATTAATGTTACCTATGATAAAATTAGCTTAGAGAAGGGGACTACCATATCTTACTGTAAATATATATTGAGTTTATAGTCCACTCATATACCCAAATAACTTATATCTAGAGACTCTTCATCTTCTACCTTGTATTTATATACAATTAGATTCAGTCTATATCACCAGGCTGTCAAATTATTTTTTTTTTAAGTTTCCAATTCTATCATTTAATCTGTTATCTATATATAGGCAGCCACTGGTCCTCTAAACAAAGACTCTTCACACTTTTATTCCATCTCAAGTCTGCCTACGTTGTGAAAGTATTCAGGGTCAAATTTTCTTGTTCCTTCTTATCTAAACTTGTCATTAAGAAGACAACCTATTGAGAATTTCTAAAGTGAAGTTCTCTATAACTGTCGTTTCTTTGCATCAAAAAGTCCTCTCAGTGGTTCACTATTGTTAGTTTTTAATTTTCTTCCATAATAGTATTTAGTTTTTTTCTAATTACATAAAAGATAGTTTTCAATATTCATTTCTGTAAAATTTATTTCAAATTTTTCCCTCCCTCCTTTCCTCCCTTTTCCTTTCCTCAAGACTGCAATCAATCTGATATGTGTTATACATGTGAAATCATGTTAAATGTATTTCCACATTAGTCATGTTATGAAAGAAGAATCAGAACAAAAGGAGAAATCCATGAGAAAGAAAAAAAAACACAAGAAACAAAAAGAATGAAAATAGTATGTTTTGATCTGCATTCAGACTTCATAGTTCTTTCTCTGGATGTGGTTAGCATTTTCCATCATGGAGTCATTTTGAATGGTCTTTGACCATTGCATTGTGAAAAAGAACTAAGTCTACCATAGTTTATCACCCACAGTGTTGCTATTTCTGTATGCAGTGTTCTTCTGCTTCTTCTCACTTCACTCAGCATCAGTTCATTTAAGTATTTTCAAGTTTTTCTGAAATCCATCTGCTCTTCATTTCTTATACTACAATAAAATTCCATTAATTCATATATCACAATTTGTTTAGCCTTTCCCCAATTGATGGACATCCCCTCAATTTCCGATTCTTTGCCACCACAAAAAGAGCTGCTATACACATATTTTGTACATGTGGGTCCTTTACTCTTCTTTATGACATCTTTGGGATACTGACGTAGTAGTGACATTGCTGGATTACAGGGTATACAGAGTTTGGTACACACAAATTGCTCTCTAGAACTGATTGGATCAGTTCACAACCAGTGTGGTTCACTTTTAACTCCAGAAAAAAAATACATTAGAAAAGGTTTCCTATTAATCAGAACTAAACAAAACCAGAATGGGTTATCCTCGGAAATAGTATTTTTTTTATTATTTGACCTTTTCATGGGGAGGCTGGATGACTATCTATCTGATATATTGTAGATAAAATTCATATTTTAGATATGGGTTAAGTTTTACAAACTATTGAATTCTTTATAACTATACATTTCTATGCTTCTGTAATTAACTCAACTATAGATATTTCTTGAATATAGAAGCTTAGAACTGAAAAGATTATTCCAATTTCCCACAAAATGCAGCAACTCTGATAGATGATAATCAAGCTCTCTTTGTTAGAAAATTCTTTTTGTACACATGGTCTTGTATAATGGTGATAGTGCTTGATATAATCTTAAAATATTTGAAGCCTCTTATTAAGTGGACTTAAACATATCTACTTAGCAATTCTTTAAACCAACAAGTTTAAAAGTCCCATAGGTGCTATTTTTTTTTTATTATATCTAAAACACTTTGTCTCTACACAATTCAAGTACTACTTGAGGGACATCATCATACTTGCATATTTGGGGCCTTAGTATAGCCAGAAGATCATATTCCATATTCTATTAGATAACATATTTTCAGGGCACCTCTTCCTGTAAGGGCTATAGGACAATAATATCTATCAGCATTTTATTGTAACTAGAAGTATTTTTAAACTTCTATCTAATTGCTGTGATACTATTCATCTTGACTGCTGATATTTTGGAGCAAAGCCTCTGCGTGTAAATAGGAGACATGGCCCTTTCCTTAAGACAGCTCAGGGGATTTCAGTACTGATCCTTTTGAAGGCAAATGTTGCCAGGAAGATCTGAGCTGAGCCCTTGATGCAATGAAGTAGCAGGAGCAGGGGCTACTAAGTAACAAATTTGGTTCCCAGAACTCTGAACATTGGTTTTGACATCTGCAATGTTGTTGGGATTCAGCCAGAGGAAGAAAATAAAGGGCTGTCTCTTTTTTTGAGTGTGTGTGTGTGTGTGTGTGTGTGGTCCTGTAGCACTGTAAACTGTTCCATGAAAAGCATGTGTACAGTGGGACTTTCATTCAATTTGACTTCATTATTTTCTGATCATTGATAATTCAGGCAGTGAGTGGGTCCATGTAGTGTTTAGCAATAAGGGGCTTTCTGAATAGACTAAAATAATGTTGAAGAGCACCGTTTAAACTTCTTTGGAGGATTAAATATTTTGAAATATTTCTGTTACAGATAGATGGTACAGTATAGATAATGTCTGACTTAGAGTCAGGAAGATCTGAGCTCAAAACCCTACATCAGACCCTTAATAGCTGTGTGACTCTGGACTTAACTTCTCAGTCTCAATTTTCTTATCTACAAAATGAGATAATGGTAAAATCTACAAATGGTAAAACAGGATCAAGTGAGGTAATATATGCAAAACACTTTAAAGACCTCAAAGTGTTATATAAATGCTAGTTATTATTATTATGTATAATTTATAAGTAATGTATATGGTCATAGCAAATTTAACCTCAAGACAAGTTTCTGGAGGGTTTCAATTTGCAATGATTTGATAGATTAGTTTCAGTGCTCTAATAAAAAAAAATGTAGTTTAGAATTAAAGAAGAAAGTACTTAATCCATGTATGAGCCTTGCTTCCTCTTCCATTTTTTTTTTTAAAAGTGATTATTTAACACTTGTTTTTTCCAGCATGACCTGGTGGAGAAAGCTCCAGATTTGAAGTCAGAAGATCTGTGTTTGAATTCTGATTATGCTATTTAGCACTTATCTGACCTTGGGGCAAGTTTCTTCACCTCTCTGGACCTTGGATTATTAATCTATAAAAAGAAAGTGTTGCACCAGATCATCCCCTCACATAGCTTCCAAGTCTACACCTATGTTTGTTGAATTTCATGTATTCCCAGTGATGGGAATTCACAAAATTGGTTAACCCATTTTTTTGCATAGATCCTTTTACCTTCCTTCTAGCCCTATTGAAAATAAGTTTAATCTCCATAATTATTTATAACCCTTATAGATCTATCAAAATATGATTTATTAGTCCAGATTACAAAGATATCTAAAGATAGTGACCATATTTCTTCAACTCTTCTCTTTTCTAGACTAGAAATTCTCAATTCCTTCAACTGTTCCTTGCGTTCTCTTCCACTCATTGTCCTCCTTAGTACAGGCTTGCTCAGGATTGCTAATACCCTTAAACTATGACACTCAGAAGGGAAAAAAAATACTCTAATTGTAGAATATTTAATATGGATCTGGATCCTTCCAGCACCTCCTCCTTTTCTTAGTTCCTGGAATTAGTAATTAACCTCTGTGTGTCAGTTATTGGATAACTAACTGGATCCCTTAAGCATAAATATCAAAAGCAAAAGCTAGAATATTTGAAATAGTCTTATGCTTCTTTTTGAAGATAGGAGCATAACACCTTTAAAATTCTATAATTAAGATTCTTAACAATTCAGACTAGATTTCCTCTTCACTCTTGATAACGCATCTGAATTAGTAAGATTTTGATATATCCTGCTAACAGGGCTCCCATGAATTTCCTTAATACTTCTCTCTTCTTAATGTACTTGTACATCTATTCCCTAACAAGCACCTGTCATCAAGAAGATGCCATGATGTCATGGAGAAAGTCTGCCATCAAAACACTGAAAGACAGGTTCCAGGTCAGACAGATAGATATAGGGGAGTTAGGATGGAAGCAAAGAGTTTCCAGTATCCTTTTTCCTATGTAGTACTCTTAATTTAATTCATATCTGTGGTCAGCATGTAGAAAGCATGAAATTGGTGTTTGTGGCTAGCATTCTGCAGGAGTTTTCAGTGTGGCACATTCCAGTATATGGCCCATCAATCAAAAAATTCTTGATTTCCTCTGACTCAAGTTCCTCAGAGAACAGATTTCTTGCCTGTTGACACTAAGCAAGCAGACTAAATTACAACTTCAGGCAGCTTTGAGGCAGAGAGACTTACTTGTTCACAAGCATCTGGATCATCAGAACTTTTGCTCTTGGCAGAGGGCATGTCTTGCTATCTTCAGCTCAAGGAAGCTATCTGTGGCCTCAGGGAAGCCATATTTATCATTGTGAGACAGCGGTTTTTCAGGACTATAAAAGTTACCTCAATATGTCTTATGGTGCTAGCTATTAGAAACTTTGTCCTCTTTCTACCTGATGGAGAGTTATTGCAGAGTTATGTTTCTGATATATAATGCTAACAGAGAATCATATACTCTCAGATTTGGAAGGGACCTAAGAAGCCAAGATGCCTAGCTTTTACTTGAATAGGGATTGCATCTTTAACATCCTTAAAAGTGGTCCTCCAGCTTTTGCTTGAATATATGTTGGGAATGAAATTATGGGAAATTATTCTGCAAAGGTAAAAAGAGATACAACTCTAATTGCAAGGATATTTTAAATTGTATTGGAATCCTGTAAATTTTGTCTGTTGATCCTAGTTTTATCTTCTGGAATAAGGGAAAAAAAAATCAAATCCCTCTTCTAAATGGAAATCTTCCCATTATAGAACTCTATCATTTATCTTAAAGTTTCTTTTCTTTAGTATAAGTTCCCTATTTCCTGCAAATGATCCTGATATGGCATGGTATCCTGTTGTTTTATAAACTTCCTAGTCTTCCCTGAGATACTGCAACTTGTCAATGCTTCTTCTAAAATAACACTAATAATAAAAAAGAATAGTGTATTATACTCCATATGGATAATCTAAGCAAGAATGATGGGTGGAATAAGTGACTATATGTTCCAGACACTGTGTTAAGTGTGTTACAAGTATTCTCATTTGATCTTTACATCAACCTGGAGGTAGGTACTATTATTATCCTGATTTTACAGTTGGGGAAAATGAAGCAAATAGATGTTAAGTGACTTGCCCAGGGACAGTTTGTAGCTGAAGCTGAATTTGAAATCAGGCTTCTCTTGACTCCAAGTCCAGTGCTCTATTCACTATACCACATAACAGTGGGAAAAACATTTCTACTTTATAAATGAATTTAAGATTGTACTAGGTTATTTCGACTGCCATATGACATAGCTGATTTATATTGTTTGATGTGTCCTAGAATGGCAGGTTTTTTTTTTTAAATGAATAACTATTCACAACACCCTACATTTTATATTTGTTCAGTTGATTTTTTTTAATCCAATTCCAGCATCTTGCATTTATCCCTGGGAGATCTTGCCTAACTAACCTCAGTGCATCATTCTTTTTTTTCCTTTCATTTATTTTCAGTATTCTACAATCACTATCATTTAACTTAGATTTTTTTCCCTCCCTCCTCCTCCCTCCCTTTTCCCTCCCTCTTCCCTCTCTCTTCCCTCTCTCTTCCCTCTCTCTCCCTTTACTCCCTGAGATGGCATACACTTTTGTATAGGTTCTACACATACATTCCTATAAAATACATTTCCTCCATAGTCATGTTATACAAAAGAATTAAAATGAATAGGAGAAATCATATAACAAACCAAAACATAATACAAAAGAAAATGATCTGCTACATTCTGCAATTGAATTCCATAGTTCTTTCTCTAGATGTAGAAGTCATTTTGCCTTAAAAGACCATTGGGAACTTTTTAAGTCCTTGCATTGCAATGAAGTTCTGTGTCTACCAGGAAAAAATCCTTATACACTGGGTTGTTGCTGTGTACAAAGTTCTACTGCTTCTGCTCCTTTAGCTCAGCATCAGATCATATAAGTCTTTCCAGGCCTCTCTGAAGTCTTCCTGTTCATCATTTCTTATAGTGCAATAGTATTCCATCATTCATATGCCATAATTTATTCAGCCATTCCCCAGGTGATGGGCATCCCCTTGTTTTCCAGTTTTTGACCACCACAAAGAGTGCTGCTACAAATATTTTTGTACATGTGGGACCCTTTCCCATTTTTATGACCTCTTGGGGATACAGTCTTAGAAGCAGTATTGCTGGATCAAAGGGTACGCACATTTTGGTAACCCTTTGGGCATAGTTCCAAATTGCTCTCCAGAATGGTTGAATCAGCTCACAGCTCTGCCAATAATGAATTGATGTTCCGTCTCTCCCACATCTTCTCCAACATTTATCATTTTCCTGTTTTGTCATGTTAGCCCATCTGATAGTTGGGGTGTGGTATCTCAGAGTTGTTTTGATTTGCATCTCTTTAATCAATAGTGATTTAGAGCATTTTTTCATATGACTATAGATATCTTTAATTTTTTCCTTTGAAAACTGCCTGTTCATGTCCTTTGATCATTTATCAATTGGAGAATGACTTGTATTCTTGTACATTTGACTCAGTTCTCTATATATTTTAGAAATGAGGCCTTTATCACAGACACTAGTTGCAAAAATTCTTTCTCTGTTTTCTGCTTCCCTCCTAGTTTTGGTTGCTTTGTGTTTGGTTGTGCAGAAACTTTTCAGTTTAATGTAACCAAAATTATCCACTTCATAATGCTTTCAGCCTCTTCCTTGGTTAAAATTTCTTCCCTTCTCCATAAATCTGATAAATACACTATTCCTTACTCCTCTAATTTGTTTATAATATCAATCTTTATACCTAGATCATGTACCCTTAATGCATCATCCTTGATCATAGTTTTCTGAATACTGAAGCCATCATCAATGAATTAGTGAATTTTATGCTTTATCTCATCCATAAGTTTTATAAAAATTTTATATGTGACTTCATCCAAGTTATCGACAAAATTTTCAAGCCAGATAGAATTAAAGACAGAATCCTTGTATACTCTACTAGAGTTTTCTTCTTGGTTCACAACAGGACTCCAGATTACTCTTGCTCCTTCCCAGTAAATCCAAAACCATGCTCATAGTCTTGTTCTCCACCCCATCAGCACTCAGAGTCCAAATAAGAATAAACTGCTAGGAGATCTCATGTGTGGAAATTCATAGCTAGGATTCCATCCCATAACATCTTATGGGTGCTCCAGTTATTTCCCTTGGTAGGTAATTCTCCAGATCTGTATGTTTCTTCCTGGATCAGTTTTATTTATGTTTTTGTTAATGAGAAATAGGTTCAGTGCCCTCAGGACAGCAAAGGTTCATTGTAGGTCCCTCCTTGGGTAAATGAATTTTTATTTTTATTTTGCAGAGCTAGAGGAATCTAGGGCTATATAGAGGTAAGTCCTGAGTAGGTCAATTTGCCAAGTATCCAATGGGCAACTGACCTCAGTATAATCCACAGGATTATGGGTGAGAATATGTCATAAGACTCCATACATCACTAGTAATAGATGCATTATAGTATCTTCAAATATACCCTATTCTTGCTATTAATGTCTGTGACATTATTATATAGATACAATAATATCTTTAACATTTAAATTACCATAAAATGTCAGGCCTAATAAATAGTTTTGGGTATAGAATTAGCAAGACTGGGGTTCCACTTCCACTATGGACACTTTCTTCCCACGTGACATAGTGGATAGCATGCTGGGCTTGCAAAAGGAAGCCCTGGGTTAAAAAACTAACTGGTTGTGTGACCTTAAGCAAGTGATTTAACTTCTGTTTGCCTCAGTTTTCTTAACTGTTAAATGTGGATAATAATAACATCTACCTCCTAGGGTTGTTTCAAGAGTCAAATGAGATTATATTTGTGAAGTATTTAGTGCATTGTATGGCATGTAATAAATGCTTGTTTCCTTCCTTTCCCTTATTTCACCTTCTCTGTGGTCAAGAAACTTAGCCTCTCTAAGCCTCAGCTTCCTCATCTGCAAAATAATATATTACTTAAAGTACTCACTTCTAGGTTGTTGAGATATACAAAGTAGATAATATGTATGAAGATCTTTGAAATCTTTAAAGTGTTGCATTAATATCAGTGATGATTATAATCATTGTTTTTGCCAATATCTAGAGCAGAAGTAGCCCTTTTCATAGAGAGTATAGAGCCCATTTTTAGCAATGTGATATCAAAGCTAAAGAGCAAGTTCTAGGAGGTAGGCAGATGGCACAGTAGATAGAGTATTGGGAGGAAAAGGGAGTTCAAATCTAGCCTCAGATGATTATTAACAGTGTGAACCTGAACAATTCACTGGGCTGTCTGCCTTAGTTTCCCCAGATGTAAAATGGGGATTAATAATAATATCTATCTCTCTGTGTTTTTTGTAAGGATCAAATGAGGTAACATGTGTGAAGTACCTGGTAAGTAATAGGTGATTAATAAATACTATTCTGATCCCTTCCTTATTCAAATGTGGTGGCAAAGAGAGAAAACAAGGAGCTTTCTCTTGCCTCCTAACACTGTCTTTGAGCTTGTCTTGAACAAAAGAGTGAGAATCCAATTTTAGATCTTATAAAGTCAGAAATAATTTGAGATAACCTAGATCTAGATGTTTCTGTTTATTCCATTCCATAGTCAATCTATACCATCTGTTTCTAGGATACCACAGTCACACAAATTCCCTAATCTCATGATAGAAATGGCTGATGTCCAATTTGCAAATTAGATTCATGTTAGGAAATAAATTGACCTTTCTGGAGTAGATGAGGGTTAGAGCTTGGGTTTGAAGAGGTGCAATAGGAGAATAGACATAGTAGATTTCTAATTGGTAAGTATTTATAATGATTAGAGTTATCTCAGTCACTGAATTTTGTCAGGTTTCTTACTTCATATTTTTCCAATGATTTTGCTCAGCTGCTCAATTAGCATCTGGTGTTGTTTCAACATGCCTTCACTAACCTTTCTTGTCACATTATGATAATGTTTAGTGTCAAATATAGCTTTTCTGTGCAGGATTTTCTTTTTTTTCTGTTTTCCCATTAGCTCTTTTTTGTATACTTTTGACTTGCTATTATCTTCAAAAAGGTTTACTCCATTCTTTGGACCATGAATTCTTTTAAGAGCAGTTGTTTTCTTCATTCACAATTTTTTTAAAAAAATATCTGTAATATGACAAGGTCTATTTCTTTCCCAGATTGTTCTACCTAATATTGGATATGCATGAGATCTTAGAACCTGCAAATTTGGGTTTGCAATTACATAAAGACTAGTCTAATTATCATCAACAATCACTGAACCCTGACATTTTAGCTACTATGGATCAAGATTCTAAATTCCTCTGTGTTCCCACTCTCTTGTGGACACAAAAAATAAGCTGTCTCTTCAGTACCTGGTTTTCTGACCATAAGCAAGCAACATATACTAAACACCAGGAAGGGAAAGACCAACCTGATCAGATGGGAAGAAACTTCATTGGAAAAGTCTGACAAAAGCTTATTCACTTTACACAGCTCAAAACCCTCCAGAAACTCCTTCACTAGGCTATAAAATACTCAGTGTCAAGGTAACCAGAAAAGATTAGGTTTCCTTGTAAAACTGTTTTAAATCACTGCATGAGGCTAATTCTGACGGGTGAGGCAGAAACTCTCATAAAGAAGTTGCAATCTCAGTGTAGTTGCAGGCTCTATTTGTTTACATTTTCCCTGCCTGTTGTTATGCAGTGGCATTGCTCCTGTTACCTCAGCAATTTCAGCACCACGGATAGTTCCAAATTGTTTTAAATACTCTGTGGGTGCTCCTCACACTCCTAGAATTCCTGAACATACAGATAAAGATCTATATGTACACCAATATTCTTGGTTCTGAAATTATTATAAAATATCAATAAAGAGACAACTCTTATGCCACTTCAGACTGAATTCAGTTAGGATGCCCATTATGCAAAACAGTTTACCCTTCTAAATCTAACATACCCTCCTATGTAGGGGTTACAAATAGCACCTAAGAAGCTTTTACTAGAAATACATGAAGAGGTAGTGCTTTTTCAACAGTAGATTAGAGAGCTACCTATTTCTGACGGGAAAGGAGTATATTTCCCAGAGCAGATGCCCTGTGCGTTACATTTTTATTTCTTAAATATGATTTATATGGTTCTTCTTGCCAAGTTGTATTGGTGCAGAATCATTAAAAAAACTGACATCCTCATTGGCTCTGGTTTCTGAATTTTGCCTTTTCACCTCTATAGACATCATCTCTGAAATAAAGTGATCTTTAGTGACAGTGAAATACATAGAGTGGTAAAAAATCTGTTCAATGGGCAGTAATGAATTATATTTGCACATACTAAATTCAAACCAGCCTCCTTTCTGGGCCACAAACTTTTCTGGAACCTTTGAAGGATATGAATTTTATTCCCTAATTTTTTTAACAGAACCCAAAACTGTATATTACATGTTATGTCCTTCTTCATATAATTCATTGGTAAAGCAAGAGTAGGGAATCGAAAAAAATTAACTGATAATTTTTTTTCTTGTACATTGGCTATACAGACTGTGTTTCAGTGAGGTCTGTGACATAAAGAGCATGACTTGAAGGAATCAGGGATTTTTTATGCTGGAGAAAAGATTGGGGAGCACTATAGTTGTATTACTCTTTCTGTAATACACACATACACACACACACACAGAGCTGTCTGACCTCAATTTCTTTATCCCTAAAATAAGGGGATTGGATACTGCATGATTATAAGATCTCACTCTAAATATATAATCCTACAATGTTGAAAATTTGAATTTGGTGTTGAAAGGAACCTTAGAAATCATCTAATTTAAACCTCTTATTTTATGCTTGAGGAAAGTGACCAGCTCAAGATCCCCTCTGCTCAGAAATAGAAGACATCTTTTGGCTACTTAATTTTCCAAATATTAGGAGGATGTTCTTTTCATTAAACATTTCTATCTCTTCAATGTATTGAAAATTCATAGTTAATGGAGATAGAACAGCCTGGTGAAAGAAATACTGGAGTAAGAGTTTGGAGCTCTATGTTTGTTAGTCTGTGACTGAGCAAATATTTTAATTTCTCTGAGCCTCAGTTTCTTATTTTTAAAATGATAGAACTGGACTAGATAATGTCTGAATTTCTTTCCTGATTTAAAATTTTGTAAGTTCATACATATGAGGTCAAGTTGTTCTATAGAAAAACTCCCTCTAAGGACACCAGATGGATATCATTTGTTTTATCATCTGTTTCTCCTACCTTTACTTATTTCTTGCCCTAGGAAGTCTAAGGTCCATAATTTAGCATCATTTTTAGGGAGAGTCTTCATCCTGACATTGATCTAGGAAACCTTCTCCTGTTTATAAGGATGGTAGTGAACACAGTATATTATATCCTAACTCTGACACACACTAACACTATAAATCTGGTAAAGTCACCATCTCTTAAAACCTCAGTTTCCCCATCTACAAAATGAGAATAATGATACTTGTACCACCTATCTTTCAGGGCTGTTGTAAGTAATGCACTTTGTAAACCTTAAAGAACTGATTCTAGGTCATAAAATTGACTTTTTATTATTAGTATCATGTTCTAAATGAGGAGCCTGATCTTTCTATATGTTGCAGTTCTGAAATTCATCACTCCAGGGTCTGAAAATAAGTTCTTCATTTATTAGTGGGTAGTTTCCCCTCCAGGTCCCACATACTCTTACTCTTTGAAATACAGGAAGGAAGTAAAAAAATCATGTTTTTTTCTTTCATAAGGGAGCAAGTTCTACTTAAAGCATATGTATCTTTTTTTTGGAGGGGGGTTGTTTAAATTATAAAGGAAACACTTTTTCAAGTACAGTACTCTAAGACAATGACAGGCTATTTTTTAATGTATTTGATTTCTCTCTGACTAAAATAGGGCTTTGTTTCTCAAAGGATGTGAAGCAATGTTGACCTGCAGAATCCTGTGGCTGCTACTAATTAATTTTCCTTTCAGTAGGTTTGCCATTGCAAGTCATAGGATATATTATACCTTCTCAGTTGGAGAAGAATTCACCTCTTTCTACCCTTCACATTTCAGTTTCTCCTCCTCCTCAAGGTTAGGTACCTTTATCTGAGACTTTGTTTTCTGTACATTTACTAACCAATCTAATAGACTTTGATGCTATCTTGATAAACCTGTTGTTTGCAATCAAGGATAAAGTGACTCAATTTAAGGGATGACAGCACCTTCCTTATCACAGGAAATCCCTTGGAAATAATAGAAATAAAGAAAATACAATTCAGAAAACTTGGCTCCTTTGTTGCCCCAGTACTTTTTAGGGATCTGAGTGTCTTTATGTTTTTTTTTCCAGTTTAATAAATTGGAAATGGAAACATTTTGCATTGTGAAGTGAAAGAAGTCATAAAATCTGCAGTTTTGCAGATTGCTTAAATCCCTCCTCCATCCATAAATAATTTTTCTAACTTTAAAAATCCCCACGGCCTTTCCCAAATTCAGTCAGTACTACAGGTGGTGCTGGCTCTTATGGTGATGAGAAGCTCCCTTCTTCTGTCTCTACATACTTGTAGTCTTATGATATACCATCAAGAATCAAGGTTGAGCTTTGGGACTCAACAACAGAACCTGAAGATGGAGATCTTTAAGCTCAGAAGTCTAGGGGATGGTACCTGAGTCTAAAGCAGGAAGTCATAGAGATAAACTGGTAATGGAACACTAAGAGAGAATGAGTGATTAGAAAGCCAGTGGTAACGTGAATAGATAGAAGTCAAGTTTTATCCCAGCCATGAATTCTTTCTTCATAATGCAAAAAGTTTTTGGAGGCAGCAGACCTCAGTTTGAATTTGATTTCTGATGCTAACTACTTCTGTGACCTTGGTCAAATTATTTACCCTCTCTGAGCTTTAGTTTTCTCAATGTAAAATTAAGGTGGGTAACTCAAGGCCTCTTATAGATCTAATTCTATATAACCCTATGACCTCTTATGTACCTATAACTCTTACTGGAGCAGAAAGATAATATGGCAGGTATCCCAGAAGTCACTTCAATTTTAAGCTATTAAAGTTTTAAACTAGATTAAGACTTAAGAGAAATGATTATGTATCTCTTGCATTTAATAACTAATTATTGAATTGGGACCCTTTTTCCCCTTTCCTACTTCCTCATTCAGAAATCTGATCCTGTAAGTTAGTCAGGCAGCCTTTGAAGTGCAGGGCTGATGCTGAGAGAGAGAGAACTCAAAGCAGTTCAAAAGATGAAGCTAGGTGAATTGAACTCTGGCCCATTGTGTTTTACTCAAACAGGTCTGGGAAAATGTGGATTCTCCTTTTTGTCAGATGGATGATATAGATACACAAAATTCTCTTTGATCAAAACTGAGCGATTGGAGTCATGTACTTCAGATCTGCATTAGAATAGGTACACCTTTCATTATAATATAGGTTAATTGTTAACCTATCAGAGTTGATTTCCATCCTCAGGAACACTCACTTGTCCAAGGGCATATAAGCATTAAGTGGATTCCATGAGGGGTCTTTGTTCTAATACCCCTTGGTCTTAGATTGATGGCCAAATAACCATCCTTTTTATTAATAATATGCTAGCATTATTAATAAAATGGTTAATTACCCAGAAACTATGTCTCTCAAACTTTCATAAGTCACAGGCTTTTGGGACACCCTGTACTTACATGAACTCTGTAACTCCAAAGTGGTATCCAAAAGTCATGTTATTGTCATATTTGACATCAAGATGACAATATGACTTGCAGCTGACTTGGATTTGAGTGAGGGAGGGCTGTGCAAGGTCACCAGTCTCACTTTCTTCTGAACCATCTGGGCCAGTGGCCTGATATTCATCAGGATGGCTGGAGATGGCCCAGGATTAAGTGTGAAACCCTGACCCTTTCAGGCTAAGGTCTTATAACATTCTCACTTTGAGGGAGATATACCCATTTAATGAATAGGCTTCTTTAAGTGGTTGCTCAAGGGATGGCCCCTTTAATTAAAAAAAAATCAAACTGGGAGGAGAAGACTCTCAAGGTTCCTGGGTAAAAGAGAAACTATTACATTTTAGTATTTAAATCCACTCTGTGCTAGGTGGGTGGAAACTATAGACTCCTGTCTATGAGCTCCAGAGTGAATTGGGTTTGAGGCTTAATCTTTGACCAATAAAGGTAGCCAGTAAACCTAGAGGAAAAAAAGGCAGTTTTTGGAGGGGGAACACTGGAAGAGTCATTGGCAAAACAATGACCTCTACTCTTAGAACCCTTCAGAAGGGATTATATCAATTATTGAGGATATGGCTGAAAGTAGATATGATATAGTGGGTAGAGAGCTAGCCCTTGGAATGAGAAAGAGGTGGATTCAAGACTATCTTCTGATCCAGGCTGTTTATGTGACATTGGGCAAGTCACTTAACCTCTCGGTGCTCTGTGCAACTCTCTAGGTTTATAATTTGCAGAGCAGGTGATAGTTTGTATTTGTAGATGGAGTTTCTCATTGGGAAGACTTCACAGGCTTGTCAAAAAAAGTTGCTCTTAGTCTTGTCTTACTAGGAATATATTAGATTGGAAATTCCTTGAGGGAAGAGACCCTATTTTATTTATGTTTTTATCTCTTCCAGAACTCAGCACTGGACATTATATATAATAAGAGCTTAGTTAATGTTTGCTGAATAAATATTATTTCTCAATTATATTCACTTTATCATTGATTGTCATTTATTATGTAGGATGCCTTGGTTGTTCCATGTGCATATGTATATCTTTTCTCTGTAATAAGAGGAAATTTAGTGGAGCAAGGAGTTTACTAGGCTAGGATTCAGGGACTCAGGATTTTTGTCCTGGCTTAGACACTAATTCAGTGTGGCAAACCTCTGCATTACCCTCTTTAAACCTCAATTTCTTCCTCTAAAAATGACAGAATTGGATTAGGTCATTTCTAAGATGCTGTTAAAAGCTAACCTCTTATGTTTCTATATGAATTCAAACTCTTTGAAGACAGAGTGAGATTAATACTTTTGTGTCTTCTACAAGAGTAAGAATGCTGCTTAGCATACAGGAATTATGTATTGCTAATTGGCGAATTGGATTGAATTGTCAAATTAACAAAAATTCAAGTCTGCAGGCACAAATGAAACATGGGAGTGCTTTTCAAAATATCCTGTGCATGATGTATTGCCTTTTAAAATTATTTTTATCTTCTCCAAAGTGAAGCAAGAAGAATATTGTATATAGTAACAGCAACACTGTGTGATGATCAGCTTTGATGGACTTGGATCTTCTCACCAATAAAATGATCTAAGACAACTCCAGGACTCATGATAGAAAATACTATCCACATCCAGAGAAAGAATTGATGGAGTCTTAATACATATCAAAGCATACTGTTTTCACTTTATTTTTTTCATGTTTTTTTTCTTTTTGAAAATATACATACATACATATATATATTTGCAAACTGTCTCTTCTTTCACAATATGACTAATATGGAAATAGGTTTTATATAATTGCACATATATAACCTATATCAAATTGCTTACTGTCTTAGAAAGGGGGAAAGGAAGAAAAGGAAAGAGAAAATTTGGAATTCAAAGTTCTGGAAAAAGTAAAACATTAAAATGATTTTTATCATTAATCCATCAAAATTTAAAGTCAAAGATTAGTAGTAGATATGCATTTGAATAAATATGCATTGTGAATCATGAGAAAACCCAGGCTTATGCTGCCAGATTCTCAATTCATCTCTCTGCTTTGTAGGGGAGAACTGATAGCCAAGGACAAAGAATTATTTATTTGTAACTGGAAAGGATGTTAGAAGTCACCTAGTCCAACCACTTCATTTTGCAGAGGAATGAATTGAAAACCAGTTTAAGTTCTATTCCAGAGATCACACAGATAGCAAGTGGCAAAACTAGAATTTGAATCAAGGTTCTCTAATGCCAATCCAGTGACCCATCTCTGAGATGAATGGTAGGATATCACTTGAGAGAGCAGATCATTCTAATTTCATTTATTGAAATGAGAGCTGCTTAATAAATGTTTGATGTATTTAAGTTTTGAAAGGTTTACAGCTGTTAGAGAGATCTTGATATATTTTAACATAGGCAGAATTTTGTGGGGATGATAGATACAACTTCATCTGATAAGCTGGTGGCCCAATGTTAAAGATCATAGGAGTTGGCAGAGACCTGCAATATCTATATCTATCCAGTGTGACTCTCTTATTTTACAGATGAGGAAACTAAGGCCCTGAGAAGATAGATGAATTGCCCAAGGTCTAACAGGGAATAAATAGCAGAGATGTACTTCCCACCCATGGTCTCTAAATCTAAAATCTCTATTATATTCCATGGCCTAGAAATAATATAAATACAAGCTAGTGTATGACACCCCCCTCCCAATAAAAAGACCTATAGAAACAATAATATAGAATGGCATTGATAAAGTATAACTTGCTATGGAAGAGAGAGTAGTGAAAGAAATGAGCTTGGAAAATGCAAATAAGGAAAGAGATGCTTAGCAAGAAAATGTTTTGGAATTAAAAGCAAACTATGAAACTAGATTGAAATATTTATGATTTATAATAAATAAATTCATAACTTAAGAGCAAGACAAGATGGTTTTGACTCTTTTCACTAGGGTGATAGGGAGAGAGACTAAGAATAAAGCAATATTGAATTCAAAATTGGATGATTTCATCTAGTCTAAGACTTTGTCTCTTTGAGGATACTAATAGGCATGCCGCATTGCTCAGTTTGGAAGGCAGAGACACTTCTAATAGATACTTATCATAAATGAGACAAAATGTCAGGTAGTTATAGTTTTTCTTTCATGCCTTCCTGATGTTCCTCCATCTACCTTGTTCTATATCCCACTCTTTAAGAATCTTGCTTTAAGCTTTTGACATGCCAACTTTAATTCATTAGAACTTTGAGTATGCTGACTTTAATTGATTAGGACTTTGAGTATTATCTCTCTCAGTGCTATATTCATTAGTAAGAGAATCTTGAAGATAAAAAGCCTTTGTGATCCAAAAGAATATGCTAATTAATCCATTTTATTTTTTTATATAATATTAATTTCTGAACACATTCCTTCCCTGATCCTCTAAACAGAAAGTCTTTCCCTGGAGAGAGTAACTTCATGTCACAGTGAATAAAATACTGAATCTGGAGTCAGGAAGACCTGAATTAAAATCTAGCCTCAAACAAACTGCTACCTTAAATAAGTCACTTAACCTCTTTCTGTCTCATCCTCAACTGTAAAATTGGGATAATAATAACATCAATTTCAAAGGGTTGTTGTGAGAACTAAAGAGATGATATTTGTAAAAAGTACTTAGCACAACTTCTGGCACATAGTAGGTGCTATATAAATTTGTATTTCTCTCCATTCAGTTCTCTTGCAACAGAGATATAAAAAGAAAAAAAGTAATTTGTCAAAAACCAACCAACATCTCAGCTGTACCTGAAACTATATGTAGCATTCTATATCCAAAATTCCTCACTTCTGCAATGAAAGAGGGGAGAGAGGGAAGTACATTTTCCTGACTTATCAAAGGAATGAATTTCTAATGTAATTTTACAGAATAAGGAAGCTATTTTAGGGTAGGTGACCCTGCTCAGGTCCCCTCAATTTTGCTTACATACAGGACCAGACCCAATCATGAAGGAGGCTTCACCAAATCAATAGCTGTAAATACTGGTTTCTATGAGTCTGGAGGAGGAAATTCACTTTGATTTCTTAAAATGGAAGTAAGCTTTTTTATGCCTCTGGAGACCAACCACTTATCACAGTTTGAGTCAAGATAATAGAAGATAAAGCATGTACAGGAAATTAAATATTTCTTCAACATTTTCATCCCTAACTTTCATGTCTGATCCAGTTTTTGATGGGAGAAGGCATTAATTAGTCTTTAAGTGATAACTATAAATCTTAGCCTTCCTTCTCAAATTTTTCTATTCTTTTTCTTCTCCTTTGAGATGTCCCTAAGAATTTCCTTTTATCTAGCAAATGATAACAAAAGGCTGCTTATTCTCTTTGCTTTGTCCTTTTTTTTCCGGTTTAATAAATGCTTTGCATTGTGAAGTGAATAAAGTCATAAAAATGAATGGTAGAGCAGTTTTGCAGATTGTTTAAATCCCTCCTCCATCCATAAACAATTTTTCTACATTTAACGATTCTCCCCTGCCTTTCACAAATTCAGTCAGTGCGATAGGTGGTGCTGCCTCTCAGGGCAATGAGTAGCAGAAGCAGCAACAGCCAGGACAACTGGAGAGATGCTTAATGCTGACTTCAGTTAGTATTTTCACTGGCCTGTAACCCTGGTTTCTTTCAGGCTGAGTTTCACTCTTCTGAGGTCCTAAATTGATTAAGTTATTTTACCTTGAGTTAGAAGTAACTTTTTTCTTCCCTCATCTATCTCATAGCACTTTATTTATCCTTCTCCCACATACACTTAGGGACCCTATTTTGTATTATACTTATTTCTGTATATGTCTATTTATTCTAACATGTGAGCTCTATTAAGGCAGGGAACTAGTGGCATCTGGTCTTTGCATCTCATCTATATAATACTTTTATTTTTTTTTGTTTTGGCCTTTAGCTATAATTTCATTGATTTGGGTGTTCTCCTGGTGTGGAAGCTCCCTTCTCCATGGATGCAACTAAGCAACAATCTTTAAGTAATTGCCTAGAAACAATATAATTGATATAGTGAATTCTTGACAAGGAAACTCCCCTTTCCAGCACAAAATGGCAATTACTCTGTGACTACTCTTAGACTTGAACAGTTGCCCAGGACATTGAAAGGTTAAGTGGTCCTATATTCGGCCTGTAGCAGAGGAGACACTTGAACTCAGGTCTTTCTGACTCCAAGACTGACACTCCATTTACTACTCTATGTTGCCCCTCTAATGTGTTCTTAATAATCATACAATTAAAATGAATTTAATGATTAATACATATTTATTCAGTTAAATTGAATTAGGATTGCTATAAAGAGTAAGAATGGCTACTTATCCCAACCCAAGCTGTATCTGCCACAATGTTGCCCTTCCACGCTTTCAAAGATCTAACAGATGGTCTAAGTTCACCTGCACAGATGAATGATTCCTTGTGAACCAATGAGAAACTTTCCATGGGTGGAAATCAATACTGATTCTGAATGGTCTGTGCCAGCCAAAGGTAAAATTATGAAGTAGACAGAATTTCTCTTGAGGATACTCTTACTATACCTTCTTGCATCCTTTCCCCAGTTTTAATAAATTCATTCCCAATCCCAGGCACCCAATTTGATTCAATGCAATTACATAAAACTTTTACTATGTGCCTAGTATGTGCTAGGTGCCAAGGATATAGAGATCAATAAGACATAGTCATTTCTCACAAGGACTTTATAATCTAGTATTACTCACATTTATAGAGTAATTTAAGGCTCACACATCACTTCTCTGATGATATTCCTTATGAGGTAGTATAAATATTATTATTTCCATTTTGGAGATGAGGAAATTTAGGCTCAGAGAACATTATTGATTTCTCAGCATTGTACAAGTAATAAGTGGAAGGAAGGAAACAAGCTTTTGTTATTAAATGGCTACTATGTGCCAGGCATTTTGCATATATTACTTCATTTGATTTTCACAAGAACCCTGGGAAGTAGTGCTACTATTATCCTCATTTTACAGTTAAGGAAACTGAGGCAGACAAAGTTTTAGGGACTTGCTCAGTATCACACAGCTAGTAAATGGCTGAGTGTAGCTCAGATCTTCCTGAGTCTATCTTCCAGCACTCTATTCAGTGAGTCACTTAGCTGACTCTGGCAGAGTCTAGACTCTAGATTTAAAATCTAGACCTTTTGATTTTGAGTCCAGAGGTTTTTTTTTCTTTTCTTCTCCCATAGAATGCTGTCTTTAATAGGGAGGATGATATATACATGACCAACTACAATGAAGAAGAGATCATGGTAAGTGTATGGGGAGAGGCATCCATCCTGGCATAATGGATAGAGAGCTGGCCTTAGAGTCAGGAAACAGGAAAGCCTTTATTGGCTATGTGACCCTGATTATGTCATTTAACCTCTTTATGCCTCAGGTCACTCTCCAACATCATATGTTGAAGAGAAGGTGCCAGTCTGCATTGATAAAAACATTCTCACATCAGGATTTCCTTTTATCTGCTAAATTTGACTTAAAAAGTGACATGAGAGGCAAACAAAATGCATTAAACTAAATCTAAACAAGGAAAGCTTGTATCTAAACAGAGGGGTGATCCAAACCTTCTGAGAAAATATTGTATTTGAAATGGGTCTTAAAAGATAGATAGGATTTCAAAAGATGGAACTCAGGATAAGGACACCAGATGCCCTCAATGATTTTCAATGACTATCCACAATTTTTGCTATAAGAACAAAAATATTAATATCCATCTTTATAATTCTTCAAGGTTGTAAAGCACTGTCCTTGCAACAATCCTGGAAGTAGTACTATTGGTATTTTCATTCTAGAGATAAGGAAATGGAATCTCAGGGACTTGCCTAGGGTTACACAGGTCTAAACTTAGGATCAGAATTTAGATTTGAACCCAGGTCTCCCTGATTTGAAATTTGATGCTTTTACTACTTCACCGAGTTGACCAACTCACCTAGGCCAGCCTTTCTTTTTTAATTAGTGTTCCTGGGAATAAGGTAGATAAGAAAAGCTGTTGACTTTCATATAATTAGTCAGGGGAGGAAAAGCATTAATTCATCGTATTGGCACACAAAAATCTAGCTCCTGTGAGTATTTTAAGACACTGTGTTATTAAATATGGGCTTTGACTATGAAGTTGCTAGTGTTGCTAGACTGGACAAGTTCATTTTGTAGCAGTAGAGTGAAATACACTGTGAGGGTAGAGGAGGACTGGAAGGCATTTCTAATGGAAGGCAGACAATACGCTTATGATGGTCCTTGAGGGACCTTGTATTTCATTACCAAGGTATATATTCTCTGTCGTTTCTCTCAGCTCAAGGATATTGCTCCAGGTTTTGAGTTCCCAAGGGACTGGACATTGAAATACCTCTTACCTTTTCTGTCCAAAGTGAATGGAGGTGCCATGGAGGTAAGTAGTTTGGAAGTCAGGGTAAAAAATGCTGGGAATTAGCCAGTTATGGAAAGAATGCTTCCTGATTCAACTTATTGTCACTCATATGTCTGAAACTTCTGAGTAAAGTGTCTTCTTTTCCCAGAGGATATGACCATGACTTTTTACTCTCCTTGGAGTTTCTGTTTCTTTAGTTATTCTTTCAGCAAATAAGTCACTAGCAGTTATTAAGTGCCTACTATGTGCCAGGCACCTGTTTTAAACACTGGGAAATACAAAGGAAGGTAAAAGCCAGTTCCTGCTCTCAAGGATCTCAAAGTCCAACTAACAGAGAGAATGCACAAACAACTTTGTACAAACAAGATTGCTGTTGTTGACTTTTTTCTGACTCATTTTGGGTTTTCTTGGCAAAGTTACTATAATGGTTTGCCATTTCTTTCTCCAACTATGAGGAAACTGAGGCAAACAGGCTTAAGTGACTTGTTCAGGGTCACACAGCTAGTAACTGTCTGAGGCTAGATTTGACCTTAGGAAGATGAGTCTTCCTGACGGCAGGTCTGGCACTCTGTCTACCAAGCCATCTAACTGTCCTTGCAAACAAGTAAATTGGATATAGTTAACAGAGTGAATCAAGGAAGATCAGGAAAAGTTTCTTGCAGAAGGTGGGATTTTAGCTCAGAATTGAAGGAAATTGTATTGCCAAGGCAATATTCATAGCACTAGTAGTGACTATGAATATGCCAGCATAGTTCTCAATCACAAAATATGAAAGACTCTCTATATAGAAAGCAGAAGAAAAACCTTTATTTAAGTACCAGAAAGTCAAATCCCAGAACCAGAAAGTAAAATCCATCACAGTGACCAAGAAGTTAATAAAGATGATCACAGTAAAAGCCATTCTCAAACCTCCCCTCCCCCAACCAGGGCCTTCTCAACTGTCAACTGCCCCAATGAGTCAGTTGGCATGCGTTCTTTCCCCTCTGACCTTACCCCACTCACTCACTCTCATTTCTTCCTTGTTCTGCCTCTTCAGCAAGCTCCTCCCATCACATGTGTCCCAGGCTTTCTTAAGCAGATCATATGGGCCCATTAATTAATAAGAAAGATCTTTTCATTTAAATTAGTTACATTTAGCACCAAGATCTTTCATATTTATTACATAGGTCATTGGGGCATTCCAAGCACCCCATCATTCCCCCTCAACAAATGGGGCCCAAATCTTGGGGTAAAGGGAGAAAGTCTCTTCTTCCACAACTACTTCCTTCTGATATTGGACACAGATCTCATTTAAGAATTCAGTTATTTAGCTGACATCTGGAGTTTCATGAGCTCCAGGTCTAGAGACGACACATCACCGTCATGGATAAGAGATGACAACCGGCTTATATGATCTGGCATCTGCAGGTAGAGGGTACTAAGCCTATAGGAAACAAATCTAGCAGACAAGTTTAAGAGATGAAAAGCCAAAAAATAAACAAACAAAAGGAGACAATAACCAGAAGCAGAGTAGAAATAGGGTCAGCTGTGGTTTTGGAGTCCATAAACCCACTACTGAATTCTCATTCACTGTAGAATATATGACTTAAGGGTACAATTTGGTAATCATCCTCTCCTAAATAAAAAACAGTTACAGTATTATCTTTCCCATGTGCTATAATTTCTGCAGCCTTTGAAACTTCATCTGGCTTCTGTTTTATCCATACTTTAGCTCCTGATTTTATTCTGTCAGTAGAACCCAATCCTTCAGTTCCTATGTTAGTTATTTCAGAAAGAGGATAAGTTTTCATAAGTGGTCTTGTTTCACAAGGAATAATAATCACTTGAACCATTCTATAATTTTTACAAAACTGTATGGGTTCATCACCTAAATTTTGGAATGTAACAATAACTTCTCTTTGATAATTAGAATCTATTACTCCAGACAATACATGTATTCCTTGAGCTGCTAATTCTTGTCTGAGCTGGAGCCTGACCAACTTCCTATTCTCCCTGAAGGTGCGGCAAACTTGGATACAAGAGTTCAACAGGATCTTTAGGGGCAGTTCTTACTTTTCTATTTAGTCTAGTATCAAGACCCTTTTCTTGGTACATTCTATATAGCTCATTAGCTGGAATACCATCTATGCTTCTAAAATCTACCCCTGATCTCAATAGATCAGTAAACAATTCTTGACTTGTCAATTTTTTATGATTTTGAATCCTCTGACTATTTACTCTTCTCTCTCTAGCAATGTTGTCTTTTCCCCAGTCTCCTAAGTCACCTGTGAAATCTTGTCCAGCACCTCTGAAACAGGGTGTCCTATTTCCCCAATTATTAGGGTCAAAATCAAGTGCTTGTAAGTAGGATGAGTCATCTTCACTATTATATTCCTATGGTAAACTGCAAAGGAAGTGTCATAGTATGTATCTGCATTTCAGATTATTATGATAGTCTTCATTACCTCCTCCTTTAACTTTCTTATACAGTGTCTAAGTGAATACCAGGATCTGTCTCTATTAGGTCACAGAGAATCAGTAGTTTATTGCCTACTGCAGCCTTCTGCAGCCAAAGCTAACAGATTAGTTGTATTGCTGCCTCCTTGCATATTATAATCTCTAAAAGTTTGCTGTACAAAAGGATTCTGACTAATATCTATAAATTTCAGGCAGTCCATGGGATCAATACCTATTCCTGCAGCTCTGTCATCACTGATTCTCACCATTCAAGATATTAATGATTATCCCATCCTTTGGGTGAATTTAGTCAAAATTTCTCTGACCTCCTGCTGAGTAAAATCCTCAATTATTTCCATAAACACTGAGTTGCCTCCTTGGTTCCCCTGTTTCTGCTTCACTATTGGGCAATGCTTCTGACTGAGAAACTTCTACCTTTAAAATTTTTTCATTTCCTTTGTCACTGTGGCAACTAGGCTGAGTCTGCACAAAGGTCAGAGGTGCAATTTTGTTAGCCTTCAGCATCTTCTGAGCTTAATGAACAATCTTTCCTTTCACCTGAGACCCCCCCCCACCTCCATATTGCTCTTGTACTCTTTCTTCATCTGTTTTCCTTAAGAAGTTCATCTCTGTTTCTATACATAATATGGTAAGTCATTAGTAAAATCCAGCCTTTCCTACTTACCCCTGCCAACTCCTTCCCTGGTCTTACTGCTTTTCCTTGCAAACACCTTTCCAAGTCTCCAGCTTCCCCCTTTTGTAA
Source organism: Bettongia penicillata ogilbyi (assembly GCA_023548195.1). NCBI lineage: Eukaryota > Metazoa > Chordata > Mammalia > Diprotodontia > Potoroidae > Bettongia > Bettongia penicillata. The sequence continues at coordinate 13,638,847 of JAJHZJ010000089.1, read as the reverse complement.
CCTCTCTTCCCAGTTTTCACAGGGTCCTGTGCTTTTAGCCCACTCCATGGCTAGTGAGGAAAATGATAAATTTTCTCATCCTGGGATATTAATATCTTCCCCTAAATCATTTCTGTCTCCAAATAAAGATTTTTTTACTTTGCAGTCTTGTTTGTGACATCAGATACACTGCCAAGGCAATATTCACAGCACCAGTGGTGACTATGAATGTGCCAGCATAATTCTCAATCGCAAAATATAAAAGGCTCTTCATATAGAAGGCAGAAGAAAAACATTTATTCAAACAACAGAAAGTCAAATCCCAGAACCACAAAGCAAAATCCATCATGGTAACAAAGAAGTTAATAAACATGATCACAGCAGAGAGCAAAGCTATTCTCCACCCTCCCCTCCCCCAGCCAGGGCCTTCTCACTATCAACTGTCACAATGTGTCAGTCTCAAACCTCCCCTCCCCCAGTCAGGGCCCTCTCACTATCAACTGTCACAATGTGTCAGTCTCAAACCTCCCCTCCCCCAGTCAGGGCCCTCTCACTATCAACTGTTATAATGTGCCAGTCCCAAGCCTCCTCTCCATCAGCCAGGGCCTTCTCACTATCAACTGTCAAAATATGTCTGGTGACCTGTGTCCGTTGGCCTGTGTTCTTTCCCCTCTGACCTGACCCTACTCATTCATTTCCTTCTTGTTCTTCTCCACCCTTCCTGTTCTGCCTCTTCAGCAAGCTCCTCCTACCACCACATGTGACCCAGGCTTCCAGGCAATTTAAGGAGATCATATGGACTATTAATTAATGAGAAAGAGCTTTCCATTTAAATTACTATTGCAGAAGTCAGGGAAGCTAGAAGGAAGCCATAAGGAGGGAGAGAATCTCAGGCATAGGGACATATAACAACAATTCCTTGTGTCAGGAGATGGATTGTCTTATGCAAGGAACACCAAGAAATGTGAATTGGTAGGGAGATCATTGTGAGGTATAAGAACACTGGAAAGGTGGAAACAGTCCAGGCTAAGGAGGGTTTTAAAAGCCAAATAGAAGATTTTATATTTGATCTTTGTTGTTCATCCTTCGTTCTTGAAGAGGACCATGACATCAAGAAGATGATGCCATGACTTACAAGTGAATTGGATTTAAATGAGGGAGGCTCACCAACCTCACTCTCTCCTCTGGAACCATCTGGGTCCAATGGCAAGGATATAGATCAGGAGGACCGGAGGTGATCCCTGATGCAGTGGGAAACTTCAGCCTTTTTAAATTAAGGTCTTTCCAAGTTCTCATTTTGATTGTGGTAATGCCCTTTCAGAGGTTAAGACTGGTTAAAAAATGAACCAAAGAATGACCCCTTCTATCTAATAAAAAAAAATCAATCCGGGAGGGAAAGACTCTCAGAGTTTCTGACCAAAACAGGAACAAGTATTATTTACATTAACTCTGAACCATCAGAGCCAAAATAATAATCACTAAGTGCTGCTTGGGCTAGGGTCTGTTACTGACCAATCAACGAGAGCCAGAGTAAATTGGATTTAAGGCACAGTCATTAAAAAATCTAGCCAGTAAACCCCAAGATATCTTGCTAGGTTTCAGCCATCAAAATTTATATTCCTAGGAAGAGTACCTACAGGTAAGAGCACAGTACCCCACAAGGATGGAGAAGAGAAGAGAGAACAGGAAAGGAGAGGAAAGGAGAGGAGAGGAGAGAGGAGGGAGGGGAAAGGAGGGGAGAGAAGGGGAGGGGGGAGGGGGTGGGGAGAGGAGAGGAAAGGAGGGGAGGGGGAAGGGGAGGGGAGAGGGGAGGGAGAGGGAAGGGGAGAGGGGAGGGGAGAGGGAAGGGGAGAGGGGAGGGGAGGGGGAAGGGGAGGGAAGGGGAGGGGAGGGGAGGGGAGGGAAGGGGAGGAGAGGAGAGGATGGAACTAAGTTGTCCAATTGGAACTGACCAAGTGAATCCCCAGTGTGGCAACTCAACTACTCACAGATTGTTGTTTATCCTTCTTTCTTCAAGAGGACCATGACATCAGGAAGATGATGTCATGACTTGCAAGTGAATTGAATTTAAGTGAGGGAGGCTGTTCAAGGTCATCAGTCTCATTTTCTCCTTTTTGGTCCTAGAGGCTATAGGGAGCTATTGGAGTTGATGGAATGAGGTAAGAGGTGGGGCAGATAACACAACCAGACATACTTTATGTAGATCAAATTGAAAACCAGAGGTTAGAGTATAGAAGGGAGAGTCTTTCAAAGGAAGTCCATCTTTCAACTTATTCATACTTAGCTGCTCATGACCGAAAAGAATTTGAATGTCTTACCCCTACCAGGGAGAAAGTCATGAAATAGTGGCAATAACATGAGATTTGTAGACAAAGGATATATGCTTTGAATTCTGACTCTTATACCTTAACCTTGTGTCACCATTAGCAAGTCACTTTACTCTCTCTGGCCCTATATTTTCAAATGTGTAAAATGAAAGGGTTGGTCTAGATAGCCTCTCAAGTTCTTGCTAGCTCTAAATGTATCATCTTATATTCATATTATCATCTTATATTTTAATTGAGGATTTAATCAGGGCAATGTCTTACTCTAAAACAGTTCTTATTAAACTGTGGGTAGAGACCCCACATGGGGTTGTGGCCCACAGTTTAAGAAGTGCTGAAAGGGTCACAAGTGGAAAAAGTTTAAGAAGATCTGTTCCAAAGGAATGAATCTTGGATGGTAGTGTTTCTGCAATGAGAAGGAACTAGTTTTGGAAATGTATGGCTTTCTAATTCTGCTCAAATAAAAGAACTCAGATAATAACTACTCTGCCTATGCATATTGCCACACTAAAATGGGTAAAAGCTCCTTTGATTAGTTTTCTAAGTTTTATTCAGCCTCAGAGGAACTCTGAAGCTCCATTTCTTTTACAATGCTCTCTCACTTTGCTATCACTATTTCTTTAGGGCTACCTTTATCAGCACCCAAAGAAATATATTTAAATTTATAATACCATATATTGTTGGTTATAGATGACATTTCACAGAGCCATAGACTCTCAGAATTGGAAGCACCTTAATCTAAAACAACTAGTAAATGATATAGGAAGTCTCTTCATAACAACCTGAGTAAGTGGTCTTTGAGATACTACTTGAAAACCTTCAGTTCAGATCTTTGTTTCATTGTCAAGTACTGTGAAAACTGGAAGGCATAGAAGATAATTTTGCTCAACTGGGTCATTCATGTCATACCAAGAGTAGATGATGGCTTTACAAAAAGAGCGTTTCTGCTCCTCTGACTAGAAGAGTTCACAGGGCATCATTCTCTACTTTCCCACAAGTAGGAGCTTGGCACTCAAGGAGATTATCCACACTAGTTCCAATTTCAGTATAGCCAACAGTCTTGTGGAATATTGAGAATGAAAAGTTTCAGCATGTACCTGAAGCACTGAGAAGATGGGGTTGTCCTTAGTCTGGTGATCAGAGAAGGTAGCCACTGCTACCTTCTCCTCCAAGTATGGCTAGTAAGAGGAAGGCAGCTAGCCTGAGTTCACCTTAAGTGGTATGTCTGGCCTCTGATAAACAGCAACTATTTATTTCTTTATCCTTCATTAGGGTTAATGACTCTAGGAGTAGTTAATATGGAGAAAGCTTTATTATTATCTGTTGATGATAACAATTCATGTAATGTGATCTAGTCACTAAGGAAAATGGTTTCTGAAGATTAAATTTGGATGATTCCCAATAATTTCTTTTATTTCCAGTTCAAAAATTATGGGGTGACTAGGGAAGATAATGTGTGCAGTGCTTAATTTTGAGGCAGAAAGACCTGAATTCAAATGCTATGTTACTAGCTGTATAACACCAGGAAAGTCACTGAATCTTCCTCAGCTTCATATTTCTGATTTGTAAAAACATGATAATAATAGCTTCTGCCTTATTTGTGAGGCTCAAAAGAGATAATTTAAGTAAAACATGTTGCAAATTATAAAGGACACACATTAAATAAATACAAACACACTATTTTTTTCTTGTTATTACCTACATATTTGGTTATTTTAAAAAGTTGTCCTGCCCCAGCATTTACTTAGCTTCTCTTGGAGGTCTCACAGTTGTAATCTATATAATGAAGTTGAAACAATACTTTGTCTTTCTGAAATAAGACATGAGAATGGACATGTATATATTACTGAATATTGTAGTATAATTGTTATGCTTGTTGAACCCTGCTGTAATGGGAGGCTGAGGGAGTTTTTAATAAAGCTGATGAATCCATTCATCAACTTGAAGAGATTTCAGGGGGTGGACCTTTGTTGAAAGGTCCTCATGAAGGTAGATATATGTTATAGACCCTTGTTGGAAAGCTAAAGATAACCGTTTTGTTTTTTGTTGACTGGGGTTGCCTCCTGATGATTGCTTTACTGAGTGTCAAGAAAATGTTGATTGCATATAAAAGTTAATTATTAAATAGTTTCACTTCTTGTATTCTTTCCATGTTTTGCCCCTTTCTTGGATTTCCATGTTAGAATGAAACAAGGAAGGGAGGGGATTTTTCACCCACTGCACCAGGAGGATGAAGGGCTAATTTTGTGTTTGCATCTGTCTTGAGAGGAATTTGTGGTATCATTCTACTGTTTTGTTTCCTTTTCTGAACACATGTTAGAAGTTTGTGAACATGAAGCATAAATTTCCAGTCTTAGAGATTCCTTCTTTATGAATAGTCCTAATATTGGGATTTGAGTTTGAGATGCACATCAGTCATCAGTGGGGAAAAAGATTCTTTTAACAGCATGTCCTTCTGAGGATACAAGAGGATAGAAAACTAAAGCTATGCCACAGGTAGCCATAGCATAGAATCTGGACCTTGAAAATATTCCATGGTATTACACTGAGTTGACAATGCACGTCCAAAGAGAATGGAGATTGTTTTGTATAAAGTGTCTTACATTCTGAAGCAATTTAGTGTGTTTAATGAACTTCCTGTTGTTCAGTCATTTCAGTCATGTCTGACTCTTTGTGACCCCATTTGAGGTTTTCTTAGCAAAGATACTAAGTTGGCATGACATATCCTTCTCCAGTTCATTTTACAGATGAGCAGGGTTAAGTGACTTAAGTCACACAGTCAGTTAATGTCTGAGGCCAAATTTGAACTTAGAAAGAGGAGTCTTTCTATTTCAGACCCAGTACTCTATCTACTTTGCTGCCTTGCTGCCCCTGCTAATGACAGGAGAGACCATCAAAGCATCCAATACCCCTGACAGTTGATCAGTTGTGCACTGAGATGGACCAAAATATTCACCTAATGATAGTATCTAATGCACTGAAGATGTCTCACTGAGATATAACTTAGTCCTTTGTACTCTACAACAAGTATATCTCAGGTAGATTTTTGGAGTTGTTGGAGTTATTACTCCCATTCCATTCCATTATTCATATAACACCACTATGCCCCTCTAAAAACAAATGAGAACCTCATATTCCAAAGGCTGGTATATTGATGACAGGAACTTTTTTTCTATCACTTTGAATTCAGGACACATGAAAAATCCAAATCCTTGGTCAGAAATGGCAAATAAGGGTGCTACTTGAAAGTTGGCCATATCTAAAGCAGTTGGTCATGACCAAGGCTTTAACTGCCATCCCTCACCCAATAAATCTACATATTCATGATATTTTTGTACATGTACATATAAATTTTATTATTTTTATATGAGTTTATTATATGAGTATAGCAGGAAAAAATGGCCATTAAAACAAAAGTTTAAGTGCAACTGATAGTCAGAATTTGTATACAATACTCAGAGTAGTTAAAAAGGAATTAGTCACCAAATATTTACTGAGTACTAGAATAACAATTTTAAGAGGATAGAACAACTGTTTCCTGGGATTTTTAGCTTTAGTGTTTCCTTCCCTTTTCTTCTGCCAAGTATCACAGATACTTCACATTTCTTCCAAGAAATAGGCCCTCTTTCCGGCACCTCAGTACTCTGAATGCCACTTTGATGTGTCTATCCTATAAAATATTTTCATCCTGATTTTGAAGAAGTAAGTGATAAATTTCTGCAGCAGATTTGTGTGTGTGTTTAAAAATTTGATTACAGCAGAAATTTTGTTTTGAGAAGAAGAGAGCGGTCATTTTTGACCAAGTGCATACCAAATTACCAATAGTTACCACTGTCTCACTTCATAGTGCTGTCACATATACCCAGTGAAATATCATTTTATCATCATTGCCTCCATAGTTAACTTTGTAAATTCATATTTTGAACAATGTTTGCCCAATGGTAACCACATGATCCTGGAAAAGAGCTAGAACTGATTTACTAGTTAGTCTCATTGCCAGCAGTTAAAATCCAAGAAAAAGGCTTGGCAAACTATTTTTCTAGCCCAAGGCAGCAAAAGCAAATAGACTATGAGATCTATCAACACTGGGGATGGATGCTCGACAGGAGTGTGGCCACAAGGATAAATTATGCCCAAGAACAGGTTATGCAAGGGAAAGGAGGTGTCCTAGACCTATATTGAGATGGAACATCATAATCTCCTGCAGGGTATGGGAGCAAGTGCAAAATGGTAACTGTCTTGCCTACCACTTAGTTCCATGGGCAGAACTGGGGGCAGATTGATGAAAAGACCTTTACCCAAAGGTGATGTTTCAGGGTAAGGACTAGTTGCAAACTCTAGATTGTATACTGAAAGAATAGTAAGTTCAGAATCAAGCAGCAATGGTGTGATTCAGAGCTCAAGAGCAGAGAAGAGTCTCAGGTAAAACTTCTAGCCTAATCTAAAGCTTATAGAGAAATAAACAAGGCAGGAATCCCAGACCAAAGTTTTCCCCTTTTAACCAGAAGAGTTTTCTTATTATCTGATAATGGTTGAGTCCAGTAGCATTCTGTTGTTCCTTAGATTCAAACCCTGGTTACCAATTTGCAGGGTTCAGACCAGGGATGTAATGATCAGACTTTGCCCTGAATCAGAGCATTTTAGGGGGCACTGAAAACTTGCATATGCCCCGCATGTGCTATCCCTGAAAGTCCATGAATAAACACAACAATGAATATGACAAGAAAACAAAAATAGGGTCGGACTACGTCTTCCTTCCAGAAGTGTGCTGAGTCTGGTACCAAAAATAAAATTGAAGTCAGGATGTAGATTGGAAGAATCAGCAAAAAATGAATCATGCCATGAAAAGCTATTATGGTACCAGGGATATTAGAGATACACAGAAGAGCAGAATGATTCTTCAACATCTACAATCTATGCTATAAAGGAAAAAAATAATTTGGGCACAAATTCAGTTTCTCAAAGAGAATAACCAAGAGTTTAAAAAAAATTAATTTTTTAAAACAAATAAAATGAGAACAATAGAGGAAAAATGGAAAAGAAATGGGAGCTATGAAAGAAACAATTGGTCAGAGAATTGACAGCTTGGCATAAGAATTCCAGAACCTTATCTAAGCATTAAACTTCCTGAAAATTCTAATAATCTTAAAAGAAGCCAATGATTTCATGTAGCAATAAGTAGTATTAATCAAAGTCAAAAATCTGAAAAAAGGGATAATGTAAAGTATCACATAGCAAAATAACTAATCAGGAAAACAGATTGAGGGAATTTAAAAAAAAAAACCACAATCATTGTATCACCTGAATACCATGACCACATACAAGAAAGACAATATCTCAACCTCTTATTTCAATAAATCTTTAAAGAAAACTGCTCAGATGGCATACAGTAAAGGGCAAAGTAGAAATTGAAAGAAGTCACTTGTCAATTTCTCAAAGAAATCACAAAATAAAAACTCCCAAGAAAATTATAGAAAACTGAGAGCTCCTAGGTTAAAGAAAAATTACTACAAACATCCAGGAAACATGAATTCAAATATTCAAAGAGCTACAGTCAATATCACGAACAATTTAGTAACCAACAGTATGAAGGAGTGGAGAAATCAGAATGAGATATTCTAGAAGGCAAAGGATATAGATTGACAGCCAAGCATAACTTATTCAACAAAACTGAGTATAATCTCATAAAATCAATGAATTAGTGAACTTCCAAGTATTTCTGATGAAAAGAACTGTCTATAAACTTTACAATTTAGGAGTAAAGAGATAAACAATCATAAGAAACTAAACAAGGTGTATTGCTAATGTATTTTTGCTTCATTTGAAGATCTTTCCCACCTAGTAATAGGACCATCTATCCTGCTTAAATCACATGGACAGCTAAGTCACATGTGGTAGGAGGAGCTTGCTGAATGGGTAGAACAGGAAGGGTGGAGTAGAGCCAGGAGGAAGTTGATGAGAGCCTGTTAGGAAGACACAGGCAGTTACAGTTAGTCTTGTGACTGCTTCTGGGAAGGGCCAAGGGAGGTGGGGAAGGAAAGTTTGGGAGCAGCATTGTCCTTTGCAGCACTAATGTGCATTTTCTAGGTTACTATGTTGGACTGGGCTTTTTGCTGTTGGGATTTGGCTTTCTGGTGTCTGAATAAATGTTTTTTTTTTTCTGGCTTCTATTTGGAGAGTCTATCATACTTTACAATTCAGAACTATGTTGGCATATTCATAGTCACTGTAGGTGCTGTGACTATTGCCTTGACAACACACAAGGACAAAATGCTTACACTCAAATATAAGGAGATCATACATGTATATCCTCTGAGCAGTTATCATCAGAAGTCATAGAGGGAGTACAATTAGACAGAAAGTCTTGATGATCTTAAAAGAAGAATTTAAAGAGAAGGGAAGAGGACTATCTCACACAATCAAAGTCTGTAAGTAGATATTTGTAAAAATAAAGAGGAGAGGATGGGAGAGAGTGACTGACACTTGAATCTCATTCTTATATAAACTAGTGAAGTGAGGGAAGAATATATTCACATATGCACTTTAGGTAGAGAAATACATTTGACTCTAACTGGAAATAAGAGGAAAGGAGGAGGAGAAGGAGAGGATAGAATGACTAGTTCTAAACAAAACAAAGTCTAACAAAAACAGAAAAAAAACTTTCATATGTTTTTGAGGTAGCAAAGAATGGGGATATGAGAAGGATGCCTATTAGTTGGGGAATATTTGAACATATTATTATATATATGAGCATATGTACACATAGATGTAGACACACACACACACACATATATATATATACATGATAGAATATCATTTTCTATATGAAATGATGAAGGGAATTGAGAAAATATGAATTAATGAAGAATAAAGTGAACATAACCAGGAAATTTATTTGGCAATATTTTAAAAACAACTTGAAATGAATTAGTTACTCTAATAAAAGTAATGACCAACTACATTTCCAGAGGACTAATTGTGAAATATGTTACCCACCTTGTAATAGAGAGGTGAAAGATTCAGAGTGTAGACTGAGACTTATATATAGTATATATAGCTATATTTGTATGTATGCATGTATATATTTATACACACACATACATATATATATACATATAATATGAAAACTATTTTGGTTGACTATACATGTTTTGTATAGTATAGTTTTGTATGGTATAGTTTTGTTTTCTTTCATCCTCATTTGGGGAGTTGATTGGGCTGAGGTGGAGAGAAGGCAAATTTTTCTGATTGATAAAATATAATTTAAAAAATAAAAAAGATGAAAATTCTTTTGTCTGGCAGAAACTCTTTTACAATCTGATTTAACCAATCTGTCTAAACGGATTTCATAGTACACATACTCTATATTCCAACCAAATTGACTTACTTACTATTCTCCATCCATGCCATTCCATCATCTGTTTCCATATTTTTGTAAAGTTTGTCTCAAATATGTTAAATGTTCTTCCTCTTTATATATTTCTTTGAGAATCCCTAGTTCCCTTCATGGCCCATTTCAAACATCAAATTACTTTGTATAGTTTGTATGTATTTATCTGTGTACATCTTGTTTCCTTCAGTATAATCTAAACTCATCTAGGGTAGGGATTATTTTATTCTCATTTTTGCATAACCAGTTTCTTTCAGTGTCGTGTTATAGTACAAACAAAATAAACATAAATGGAATTGGAAAAAATTGGAAGGTAGTTCAGAGATTATCTACTCAAATCCTTGTATTTTACAGCTCAAGGAAGGAAAATGAGGTCCAGAAAGATTATATGACAGTCTAAAGTTATCATCATTAGTAGCAGAGTCTAAGCTGAAATCCAGGCTTTTTAACTTTGTTCCTATACCTCACTCTCTCTTTCTTGGGAAGGCAAATGACTCAAAGCTTACAGGACTATTTAATTTTTTTTTTTTTTACTGAAATGCATTTTGTAAAATGTCAACTAAAACCTGATGCAAGAAAGAATTCCAATAATTATTGTTCTGCAATGTAATCACAGTTATGATGCTGTAAGCTCCAGAAGCTATAGCTATTTTAATTGATTTTTGTTTTAATCTCTATTCCTTACTGGATTTAGCTGGAATGTTTTTGTTGAAGGGGCAGACTGTATAAAAACTCACTTCTGAACTGGCCAAAGTTTATTCAGAACAAAACAAAACAAAACAAAACTCTGATATAGAAAATCAGAAAGGGCACTCAGCATTTTTTCCCCCTCTCAGCAGAAGGTCCAGTCCCAGGGGATAGCCAAGGGAGGTACAGAAAAGCCAGCAGAAACACAAGGCAGTTTCAGAAACAGTTTTTAAGTTGTTGACTCCCCTTCCACTCCAACCCCCAAGAAAAAGTAGGCTTTTGTTATTTTTTTCTAACTTCTTGCCCTAATGGAAGGGAATTTCAGGTGTGACTTCTTAGATAATTAAAAAAATAAATAGAAAAAGTGATAAACCCCAGGCTAAATCATTAAAACTGAGAGATTAGAGCTTTGTTTGTTAAGTAAATTTGGTATTTAAAAGCATCAAGAAAGAACCCTATAGCACAAAAGAAAATTCAACATGAGATAAAGGCATAAGAAACCAGTAATGAACTTGCCAGTAATGTCTATAGACTGTCTCAGGCCAATCTTTGATTTATTTTTGCACTTAAAAAGCAATCTAAATTCATACAGCTGTTTTCTTGTAGACATTTCTTAATGCTGAATGGCAATGTGTTAACTGTGGGGAAAAACTGATTTTTGAGGGGGCAGAATATTTTATGCTGAAGTGAGGGCTGGTAATTTGGAAAGAGAAATAGCTCTTAGTAAAACATGACTCCCAGAGATCTAAGTATTAACACGAGGAGTTAAATACAAACGAACCACTTTGTGTTTCCCCCTTATAGCTATCTAATTCCTTTGTGGTCCTATAGATCTTTGAATTATGAGCATCAAAGAAGCTTGCAAGTAGTTGAAGTTTCTGTCTGCCTAGATTTCCACAGCCAAAAAGAAAGCAGGGGGTTGAAACAGTTTCTGAGATAATTAAGAAAGAAATGGGAGGGGGAAAAACAACCTACTTTAGCCTGAATTATCAGCATATTTCAGGCTGTGGCATTTTTTGTTATTCTCTTTTACAGAGGGGATGAGGCAGAGGGTATGTTATAGAGATAGTGTAGGGAGATTTAGGAATTATAAAGAGAATTGTACCAATTAATGCAATTTATTTTGCTACACATGCAGTTTCTGGTGTGCTTGAGAGTGCAGAACGCAGGCAGAAATCTTAGGTTCAAATCCAGGTGCTATTGCTGCAGTTTAATGAAGTGTTGTGGTGGAACTGTCTCAAAGAATTCAGTCAGATCACCTCTAATCCAAGTATAGGCATTTATTGAGATTGACACCTCTCATGAAGTGGGCTGAGTTCCAATAGGAACCAGCAACTTCAGAGAAAGTAAGAGATTTTAATAGGGTAAAGATGCGATTACATAACAGAAATTATGAATATTAAAAAGGCAGAAGAAAAGAAGAACAAAAAAGGCAGGAGGAGTTTGTTAAGGGACTGGGTAATAGGGGAAGAGTCCCAGCAATTGTGGAACTACACATGCGATTACCCACAATGTATACAGAAAAATCCATGGTGGGGGGGGGGGGTATGTAGGATAATGACATTATAATAAGCCTCTCTACATCGTAAGTTTACTCAAGGTCAGTTCTTTGCTGTTACTGCACAGGTGCCTGCTTAGGGAAAGTCCCTTCTATTGTTTTGGGCTCCACATGCTGCTTGGGCATCCTGGTGGTGCTGCTTTCTGATTGGCTGGTTATTGTGGTCCTGTCTGAGACTAGATGGATGTGGTTGTGGTTCAGTGGATGGACACACCTGCTGTCTCTGTGGGAAATATGAGGAATGGTTCTAGGGGCAGTGCCCAGCTGGAGGCAGTGACTAGAATCCCATCACATAGACTCACCTGCTGTTTGTGAGAAATATGAATTCATGGACATACCTGTCGTTCTAGCGAGCAGTGAGGCACATATGAAGTTAGGATATTGAATGGGGGTGGAGGTGAGGAACTAGGTAAGGGAAGTGGTCTTGCTGTTCAGTGGGGCCTATAAGGAAGTTAGAATATTGGGGCTGGGGGCAACTTTATTAGTATTCCATCACTATTACTTACTACCCGAGTAACTTGGGACAAAGTGACTTTTGGGTTTCGGTTTCCTCATCTGTAAAATGTGAAAGTTGGATTGGATTGTGTGAACATCTGATGTTCATTCTGGTTCGTAAACTACTCACTTAAAATATTTTTCACAAGTAGGCCAAGTCAATTAGAAAAAATAGTCTTCATATTCCTATGAATTAAGATGGAGAGGGAAGTGTGAGAGAATTCTAGGCATTTTTGTTTGACCCTTTGACTCATCTAAATATTTTCCTTTTAACTTTTATTCATTAATCATCACTACTCTAGGTTAAAGGGATGGCATTATTCCAAGTTTAAAGGTGGAAAGTTTAGAGTTCAAAGAGTTAGTTCTCATACCTGCTATGGGAACATGTGGATAGTTGCCCCAGATCTTTTTTCTTTCTTTTTTTTAAAATGTCTTTATTTATTTAACTTTTTACATTCATTTTCACAAAATTTTGGGTTCCAAATTTTCTCCCCATTTATCCCCTTCCCCCACCCCAATACACCGAGCATTCTAATTTTCCCTATCACCAATCTGCCCTCTCTTCTATCATCCCTCCGTTCTCTTGTCCCCATCTTCTCTTTTGTCCTGTAGTGCCAGGTGACTTTCTATTCCCCATTAACTGTATTTCTTATTTCCTAGTAGCAGCAACAATACTCAACAGTTGTTCCTAAAACTTTGAGTTCCAAATTCTCCCCATCCCTCCCTCCCCACCCATTCCCTTTGGGAAGGCAGGCAATTCAATATAGGCCATATCTGTGTAGTTTTACAAATGACTTCGATAACAGTAAGACTAACTGTATTTCCCTCCATCCTATCCTCTACCTCATTGTTTCTATTCTGTCTTTTGATCCTGTCCCTCCCCAAGAGTGTTGACCTCAAATTGCTCCCTTCTTCCATTGCCCTCCCTTCCATCATCCCTCCCTCCCTGCTTATCTCCTTCTTCCCCATTTTTCTGTACTGTAAGATAGGTTTTTATACCAAAATGAGTGTGCATTTTACTCCTTCCTTTAGTCGAATGTGATGAGGGTAAACTTCATGTTTTTTTCTCAGCTCTCCTCTTTTTCCCTCCACTAAAAAGTTTCCTGCTTGCCTCTTCAGTGAGATATAATTAACCCCATTCCATTTCACCCTCTCTCCTCCCACTACATTTCTCTCTCACCATTTACCTTAATTTCTTTTAAGATATGTTCCCATCCTATTCAATTCACTCTGTGCTCTGTCTCTGTGTGTGCATGCTTGTGTATATGTGTGTGTGTGTGTATGTCTGTGTGTGGTCCCACCAACTACCCAGATACTGAAACGTTTTAAGAGTTACAAATATTGTCTTTCCATGTAGGAATGTAAACAGTTCACCTTTGGTAAGTCCCTTATGACTTCCCTTTGCTGTTTACTATTTCATGCTTCTTCTCATTCTTGTGTTTGAAAGTCAAATTTTCTTTTCATCTCTGGTCTTTTTCTTTTCATCAAGAATGCTTGAAAGTCCTCGATTTCATTGAAAGACCATATTTTCCCCTGAAGTATTATACTCAGTTTTGCTAGGTAGGTGATTCTTGGTTTTAGTCCTAGTTCCTTTGCCTTCTGGAATATCCTATTCCATGCCCTTTGATCCCTTAATGTAGAAGCTGCTAGATCTTGTGTTATCCTGATTGTATTTCCACAATACTGGAATTGTTTCTTTCTAGCTGCTTGCAATATTTTCTCCTTGACCTGGGAACTCTGGAATTTGGCCACAATGTTCCTAGGAGTTTCTCTTTTTGGATCTCTTTCAAGCAGTGATAGATGGATTCCTTCAATACTTATTTTGCCCTCTGGTTCTAGAATCTTGGGGCAGTTTTCCTTGATAATTTCATGAAAGATGATGTCTAGGCTCTTTTTTGGATCATGGCTTTCATGTAGTCCCATAATTTTTAAGTTGTCTCTCCTGGATTTATTTTCCAGGTCAGTTGTTTTTCCAATGAGATATTTCATATTCTCTGCCATTTTTTCATTCTTTTGGTTTTCTTTGGTGATTTCTTGGTTTCTCAGAAAGTCATTAGACTCCATCTGTTCCATTCTAATCTTGAGAGAACTATTTTCTTCAGTGAGCTTTTGAACCTCTTTTTCCATTTGGCTAATTTTGCTTTTGAAAGCATTCTTTTCCTCATTAGCTTTTTGAACCTCTTTTGCCAATTGAGTTAGTCTATTTTTCAAGGTTTTATTTTCTTCAGCATTTTTTTGGGTCTCCTTTACCAAGGTATTGACCTGTTTTTTCATGCTTTTCTTGCATCTCTCTCATTTCTCTTCCCAGTTTTTCCTCCACCTATCTAACTTGATTTTCAAAATCCTTTTTGAGCTCTTTGATGGCCTGAGCCCACCAGACATCCACCTTGGATGTCTGGGATAGAGAAGCCCCGGCCCTCACGTCTTTCTCCGATGGCAAGCTTTGTACTTCATCATCAGAATTGCAGGGAGGAAGGAACATTTCTTCCCCAAGAAAGTAGCTCTCTATGGTCTTATTTTGCTTTCTTTTTCTGAGCATTTTCCCAGCCAGTTACTTGACTTCTGAGATTCCTCTCCAACCCTGCCTAGATCTGCCCAGCTAGTGCTTGGGGTCTGAGATTCAAATGCTGCTTCCCAGTCTCAGGGTTATCCTCGGTGGGAGCAGCTGCTATTCAATGTGAGCTTAAGTTCTGGTGCTTGGGTGGGGGCAGGGCCACCTCCCAGGCTCAGCTCCCTCAGGGGGTTTATGCAGAGACCTGAACTTCTTCCTGCCTGCTCGGGGAGTCCCGGGCCACTGCTACCTCTGCTGATTCCTCTGCCACTCCCTCTGCTGCTGCCTCCCGAGGGGGCAAGAGCCACAGAGACACCCCGCTCCCCTCTTGGCCAGCCTAGACGTCTCTCTCACTGACCTGTAGCGCCTGTGGGCGGAGGGACCTTTCAGGCCACCGGAGATTCAGTCCCTGAAGCCTGCTCAGATCTGCTCCTCTGGGGCCGCAGCCAGGGCAGCACTGGGGTGGGCTCTGCTTTCCGGGGTATGACGGACCCCTGGGGAACACTCTCCAGGACTCCCTGGAATGGAAATCTCTTCCACTGTGTTTCTGTGCGCCTTGCAGTGATCCAGAATTTGTGGGGAGTTTTTTTTGCAGGAAATATATGGGCTGTGGATTTGGAGCTAGCATAGGTGAGTCTTTCTACTCCGCCATCTTGGCTCCTCCCCCCGCATATCTTTTTTCTAAGAGTATACTCCGATGATTTAAATTCAATATATATTTGTGGCTCAGGTCCCACCCCCTGTAAACTCTCCCTCTTAAAATGTGACCATTAGAAATCACTTATACCTTGAGAAAATAATTTAATTGGATACAGACAAAAAATGGTGATATCAATAAACATCAAACCATGGATAAAACACTTAGCCCTCACTTTTATTTCAACCCCCTAATTGTCTTCTCTACCCACTCTTCCCCAAGCCTGAAGTCCCTTAGATCCACTTTCACTGTCAGAGAGGAGTAAAGTAAGAAATTCTGTTTCTTCCTCATTAATTCTTTGTTTCTGAACATGATGGGAAGGAAAAATAAATAGCTCAGTCACTAAGAAAAGTTTCCATCAAAGGCAGTTCTGACTCTAGGATGTAATCTGGGCTTCTCCACAAACTTCAGAGAGTTTTAGGACCCTTAGCCATCCCATACCCTGATGTCACATGCTGCACTTTTTTAGCTTGGCAATTTACGATATCCCAGCTACAAGATATGGGAAGAGGAGGGGGCTTATATTTGCTGCATGTGCACTTGACAGTCACAGTCAAATTAGTCTCCCCTCCTCCTCTCTCCTCCTCTCCCCTTTTTTTCTCTGTCTCTGTCTCTCTCTCCTTCACCTCTTTTTCTTCCTCTATTGGAATTTCCTTCCTTTTCAGACTTCCTGAACAATCTAGTCTTAGTCCCCATCAGGCATCAAGTGTGCCATGAAGAAATAAATTGGGATGCCCTGGAAATATCCTGCTAATGGATGTTTCTGAGAAACCCTGTTCAGAAAAATCAAGACAGCAGCTATTCATCTCAACTTGGTTGAGGGTTTCATTGTCAGTACAGCCAACACCATGGCTGACTTATCAAAATTATAAAGTAGCTATAGATTATCTTCAGCAGTCTCTCCCTCCCAGTTTAGATATTTCCTTCTTTTTAGACCTTTCTCCCAGATACCTGGTAACCTTTTGCTTCCTTTATGGTTATCTAAAGTTCCCCGCTAAAGCACTCCAAATAAGCAGTGTAAATTCTGGATCTTTCAATCTTCCCTGTCTGCTTTTCCTACTCTACTTCTCAATTACCAAATGAAACTTGATTTTATTTTGAGTGAGGGAGGGCTGTGCAGGTCACCAGTCTCACTTTTCCTCCAGAGTCATCTGAATTCAGTGACCAGATATTCATCAGAATGACTGGAGATAACCCAGAAAAGGCAATTCAAGTTAAGTGACTTGCCCAAGGTCACACAGCTAGTGAGTGTCAAGTGTCTGAGGTGAGATTTGAACTTAGTCATTATTTCTCTTATGGTATGGTCTTCTTCAGCAACAAAGGACAAACACACCAAATGAAAATTTGATGATTATACAACCCATCACTTCTCAACTCTGTTCTTTAGTATTCTAGGTAACAGTAACCAGAACTTTGTCATAATCATAAAATCAGAGTTCAATAGCCGGAAGGGACCTCAGAGGCCATCTAGCCCAGGCCTTTCATTCTATAAATGAGGAAACTAGTGAATAGGTTTAGTGAATTGCCCAAGGTTGAGTATTGAGAAAATATCAGAAGTGTGATTTGAATCAAGGTCTTCTATTTCCATAGCCAGTGATTTGTTTTTGCCTTTTTATTTTCTATGCTGCTCATGAGGATTCTCAGAAAATACTTTGATTAGAAATAAAGTGAATAAAAAACAAAGAACTGATTTAAAAATAGGAGAAGGAATACAAAACAACATTTTAAAATATAATTTTTAGAAGTTCCTTCAGGGATAGAATAAGGCTGAATATTTAAAGGATTTTTCTGCATATTTATTTTCAAGGCCTTTCTACAGCATAGTGAATGTTCTCATTCAAGAAGAATATTCTCTTTACAATAGCTAAATGTTGTTAAGATTTCCAAATCTATGTAGATTGTGGAAATTTGTTTTGATTGGCTATACATACATGCAATGAATTTTGCTTTTCTTGTGTCCTGATTTCAGGGAGGTTGGGAAGGAAAAGTGAGAAGATGGTTTTGGCTAAGTAAAATAAATACAACATTAAAAAAAATTAAATGACTTTCATGTCTACCACTAAATGAAGGTGGCTTAGGAATGAGAGATGTAGATTTTTTTCCTTTATTACTTTCATGCCTAGATGCACAATTGAAAAATGGGCAATATATAGGCAGCTGGGTGGCACAGTGTATAGAGTTTTGAACCTGGAGCCAGGAATACATGAGTTCAAGTCTAGCCTTAGACACTTACTAGTGGTATGATCCTGAGGAAGAAATATGTCCTTTGTCTGACTTAGTTGTCTCATTTATAAAAAAAGAAGGAAGAAATTATTAAGCACTTAGTATGTGCTAGGTTCTGGGCTAAGCACTTTATAAATATTTTATCATCTGATCTTCATAACAACCTGGGAAAGGAGGAGCTATAGAGTTGTGGAGAGGACCCAATGAGATAATATTTGTAATCTTTGTGAACTTTTAAGTGTAATTACACATATATTCTATTATTATTATGCTATTATTATTTTTAAGTCAAGTGAGTCATTAGTAGTCTTGAGATATGAAAAGAACAAGTAAGTTTTTACTATGAAGGAGGAGGAAAATATAAAAGATAAAAGTCTCTAGAGTTGTGAGCAAATACTCTATGGAGCATCTGTGAACTGGATGGAAGATAGTTCACTTGAATAAAAAACAGGTGCCAAAAATGAGATTTTTATGAAAAGGGCATTCTTAAAAAAATGGTAGCATATAAAAAGCCAAAGAATATAAACTGCTTGATAATGGATTTCCTATTTGACAGGAACTGCTGGGGAAATTATTAAGTAGATTGAGAGGAAAGGGTTTAGATTCATATTTCCTAGCTACAGTAAATTTTGATCAGATGCATGCTCTAAATATTAAAGAATAAATCATTTGCAAAAAGACAAAAAAGAATATTGATACCTTGTACAGTTTGGAGCAGTTAGGTGGTAAAGTGGAGTCACAAAGTCTCATCTTCCTGGGGTCACATTTCAGTTCAGACTCTTAGAAGCTATATGACTCTGGGCAAGTCACTTAATTCTGTTTGCCACAGTTTCCTCATAGGTAAAATGAACTGGAGAAGGGAATGAAAAACTACTCTAATATCTTTGCCAAGGAACACCAAATGGGATCACAAAGAGTTGGAAACAACTGAATGACTTTCACAATTATACTTAAAAAGAAAGGTGATAAACAACAAAACAAGGGATTAAGAGAGCAATAAAAATTTAAATTTTTTTTGGGGGGGTTACTTGAAATTGAAAAGCTAATATGAAAATAAAATGAATGCAGATCAGATAAAATGGGAAAGCATCAACTGAGGAAAAATCAAATGTTTCTGATAAGGGTCTGATATCCAACACTTATAAGAAAGTATTATACATGTACACTTATGTATATATGTATGTGTATATATGGACAGCTAGACAGTACAATAGAGTGCTGGACCTGGAGTCAGAAAGACTCTCCTTGAGTTCAAATCTGTCCTCAAATACTTGTAGCTGTGTGCCCTGGGAAAGTCATGTGACTCTTTTTGCCTCAGTTTCCTTGCCAGTAAAATGAACTGGAAAAGGAAATGGCAAGCCACTCCAGTATCTTTGCCAAGAAAACCTCAAATGAGATCATGATGAGTTGGACGTTACTGAAAAATGACTGAATAGCAACAATATTTTATATATATACATATATATATATGTGTGTGTGTGTGTGTATGTGTGTGTGTGTGTCCGTGCATGTGTGTGTATGTGTGTATGTATGTGACTAAGAAGTTTTCCCAACCTACTTAACTACATCATAGAGAGATAAAATGAGAATTTCCAGCTAAAAATGGAAACTGGAAATGACATCTATTCCAACTCCTTCATTTTGTAGATAAGGAGACTGAAGTCTAGATAAATTAAATGACTGAAGGTCATATAGACAGCAAACCATTAACATTTACTATAATCACTGAAAAGAGTTTTAGCCTGTCCATCTACACAAGAAAGACTAAGTGGATTAAGTGTCTATTGCCTAGATTTCAAAATGCATTTGGATAAACATATAAAGCTTGTCTTTTGATATTCCTGTCTGTTACAGAGAGTAAAGGTAGACAACTGGAGTAGAGCCAAGATGGTGAAGTAGAAGGGCAGACCTGCTCTAGCTCTCCTCCCATAGCCCATAAAATACCTATAAAAATGACTCCAACCAAATTCTAGAGCAGCAGAAACCACAAATTGACCAAGTGAAACAGATTTTCAGCCTAAGACAGCCTGAAAGACTGACAGGAAAGGCCTATCACACTGGGTTCAGAGTGCAGCACAACCCAACTTGGGCCACAAGGCATGGGCAGGACTGCAGCAAGCTTCAGTGCACAGAATCATGGCTAGCAGCTGTGGTTCCCAGATTTCTCAGCCCACAAATGTCAAAAACAGCTTCAAAAGTCAGTAAGAAAGCTCTTTCACCTCGGTGAGAAGGGAGCATGGTCCAGCCCCAGTCCTGGCCCCAGTCTGTGGCACTTTTGGGGACCTCTGTCTAAAGACCCCAAGGGGATTGAGCTGCTGATCTGGATCTTAGCCCTGAGTGATAGTCCTGGGGTGAAGATGAGAAGTGGCTGGCATGGTAGAGTTGGTGGTGACTGTGGAGAGGGAATCCTACTTGCAGTTCCAGGGCAGAAAAGCATGCTTACCATTGCTCACAGACCAGAGTACAGACCAGGAAGGAGTAAATAAACTCCTCTCCCTTGATTGTGCCACCTTGGAGGAACTGAGAACGTACAGGTCTCTAAAGTATACCCCCCACTTGACAAAGGACTTAAAAGTCAAGTAACAATCTGGGAAAATGCCCCAAAAAAGGGAAAAATAAGACTATGGAAAGTTACTTTCCCAGTGAAAAGGTATTTTCTTCCATTCTTTCCAATGAGGAAGAACAAAGTATACCAGCAGAGAAAGACATCAAAGTCAAAGCTTCTACATCCAAAATTTTCAAAAAAATATGCAGTGGTCTCAGGCCATGAAGAACTCAAAAAGGATTTTGAAATCAAGTAAGGGAAGTGAAGGAAAAACTGGGAAGAGAAATGAGAGCAATGCAAGAAAATCATGAAAACTGAGTCAACAGCTTGCTCCCCCTTTAGGGGACCCAAAAAATGCTGAAGAATAATACCTTTAAAAATAGACTTACCCAAATGGCAAAAGAGATCCAAAAAGCTAATGAGAAGAATGTTTTAAAAAGCAGAATAGGTCAAATGGAAAAAGAGGTCCAAAAGCTCGCTGAAGAAAATAGTTCTTTAAAATTAGGATGGAGCAGATGGAAGCTAAGGACTTTATGAGAAACCAAGAAATTATAAAACAAAATTAAAAGAATAAAAAATAGGAGCCAATGTGAAATATCTTATTGAAAAACAACTGCCCTGGAAAATGGAACCAGGCAAGATAATTTAAAAATTATTGGTCTACCTGAAAACCATGATCAAAGACATATCTTAGACATCATATTCCAAGAAATTATCAAGGAAAACTTCCCTGATATTCTAGAACCAGAGGGTAAAATAGAAATTTAAAGAATTCACTGATCACCTCTTGAAAGAGATCCCCAAATGAAAACTCCCAGGAATATAGGAGCCAAATTCCAGAGTTCCCAGGCCAAGAAGAAAATGATATAAGCAGCCAGACAGAAATAATTCAAATGTTGTGAAAAAAATCAGAATAACATAGGATTTAGCAGCTTCTACATTAAGGGATCAAAGGGTTTGAAATATGATATTTCAGAAATCAAAGGAGATAGGATTAAAGCCAAGAATCACTCAGCTAGCAAAACTGAGTATAATACTTATGGGGGAAAAATGGAATTTCAATGAAACAGAGGACTTCCAAGCATTCTTGTTGAAAAGATCAGAGCTCAAAAGAAAATTTGTCTTTCAGATACAAGAATCAAGAGAAACATGAAAAGGTAAACAGGAAAGAGAAGCCTTAAGGAGCTCATTAAAGTTGAACTGTTTACATTCCTACCTGGAAAGATGTTATTTATAACTCCTGAAACCTTTTTCAGTGTTAGGATAGTTAGAAAGTGTGTGTGTGTGTGTGTGTGTGTGTGTGTGTGTGTGTGTGTGTATAGGTGTGTGTGGGTATATATGTACATGTATATTATATATGTGTAGGTATGTATATGTATGTGTGTGTGTATATATATATATACACTCACAGAGTACACAGGATGAGCTGAATATGAAGAGAGAATACCTAAAAAAAAATAATTACTCGAGTGGAATGTACTAGGAGTAAGAGAAAGGGAGAGGTAGAATGTAGTAAATCATCCCATATAAAAGAGGAAGAAAGAGCTTTAACAATGGAGGGGAAGATGGGGGGAGATGAAAGGAAATAATTGAACCTTACTCTCATGGAATTTGATTTAAAGGGGGACTAACATACACTCCATTGGATATGGAAATCTATTTCACCCGGCAGGAAAGCAAGGGGGAAGGGGATAAAGAGGGAAAATATTAGAAGGGACAGCAAATTGGGGAAAAGGATAATTAGGAGCAAACACTATCATGGGAAGACAGGTCAAGGGAGGCAATGGAATAAATAATTTTACTTCAAGCAGATATACTCTCTTTTGCTGTTTGTTGTATGGACCACTAAGGTCCTTTCCAACTCTGTCAAAGCATCTTACCAGAAAATTGTATAACTACTCTAAGGCAAGGGATAAATAATGAGCAGCATTAATTTTCTACTGGTATCCATCAATTTCAAGAAAATGTTAGATAAGCTCCCAGTCCATTGGGTGGACCTCCTTTTAGGATGCAACTGGATAAGAGTTGCACAATATGAACAAGGAGAGATAAGTTTCTCTCTGTATCATTACAGGCTGAAGCCAAGTCAATAAGATCACAGATCCATTAGAATATTGATCTGCATTTTAAAATAGCATGTAAAGAGATGAAATACGACAAATTCTTCTGTTTTTTTTCACATTTTCCTCTTCCTTCACAAATCTGAGGGCAGAAATAATTTCTACTTAAATGAAGGCACTTAATATTTGAGACTTTATTATGTATAATTTATCCTGCACTATGATAGGGCTAAGGATGGCCCTAATAAAGATTTTGAATTAGGTAATGCTTTCTTTACCTACCCCCCCCAATTTCCCTTTCAGTGCCTGCAAGCAGCCTAAATATTGCTTTCCAAGGATATGCCTGAATTTCTCCAAGTTATTTGGGGACTAAAATGTCATAGTTTTATGCCAGGCTGATGAGGGAGACAATTTAAGATGAGGAATTTCTCTCCTGCACCATCAATCACACCAAATTAGCAGTTGTCTTCTCTCCAAATGGAAGATACAATTGGTCATATTACATGCATTATTAAATTAAATGAAGCCTTCTCCAAATATTTTCAAATCTAAGTTCAGCATTTTCAGCATCAGTTTCCATCTCCTTTTAGTCCTACCTGATAGTCTACAAACTCTTGATGAGTTGCTATTCATTCTAATCGGTAATTCCAGTTTAGTAAGACAGTCACCAAATGCCTTCCTATTCTGGAGTATTGTGCCAAGAAAAAAAAATTGGCAGAGTTGCCATTTGCATTTGAACATAAAACAAACTTTATTTATTATTATTCATATTCATTTTTAATGTTCAGTTTTAAAGATAATGGGTCCCAAATTCTTTCATGTCCAGTCTTTAACCCACCCATTGAGAAAGCAAGCATTATTTTAATTATACAGGTGATGTCATGCAAAACACATTTCCATATTAACCATGTTGCAAACAAAACAAGCAAGAAAAAATAAAATGAAAAAGTGTATTTCAATTTGCACTCAGAATTCATCAGTTCTCTCTCTGGAGATAAATAGCATTTTCTTCATGAGTCTTTCGGAATTTTCTTGGATTACTCACTCAATTAGAGAAAGTAGGTATTTTAGATTTGATTGTCTTTATGATGTTGTTACTATGTAGAATGTTCTCTCGCTTCATTTTGAATGAGTTCATATGAATTTTTCCAGGTCTTTTTAAAACCATCTTGCTTGTTATTTTTTATAGTACAATTGTATTCTATCACAATCATGTACGACAACTTTTTCAGCCATTTCCCTGTTGACAGACACCCCCTCAATTTCTTTCCTTTTTATATATTTATTTAGTATTTAATTTTTTCCCCAGTTACATGTAAAAACAATGTTTAACATTTTTAAAACTTTGAGTTCTAAATTCTGTCCCTTCTTTCCTTCCCATCCCCTTCATTGAGAAGGCAAGCAATTCCATACAGGCTCTATATGTGTAGTCAAGTAAACCATATTCATAATGGTTATTTTCTAAAAGAAAACATGGACAAAATAACCAAAAAAATGAAAAAATCCCACAAAAGTTGCTTCAATCTGTATTCAGACATCATCAGCTCTTTCTCTGGGGATGGATCCTAAGTCCTTCAGAGTTGTCATGGATCACTGCATTGCTGAGACTAGCTAAATCATTCACAGCCATTCATCCTACAATATTGTTATTACTTTGTATACATTACATTTTACTTTGCATCAACCCATGTCTTTCTAGATTTTTCTGAGAACATTGTACTCATCATTTCTTATAGTACAATAGTATTCTATCACAATTACATACCACAACTTATGCAGCCATTTCCCAGGTGATGGACATCCTCTCCATTTTCAATTCTTTACCTTCTTACATCACTCTCATTTCTCTTCCCCTTTTTCCTCTACTTCTCTTACTTGATTTTCAAAATCCTTTTTGAGTTGTTCCATGGCCTGATACCAATTCATAGTTTTCTTTGAAGCTTTGGACGTAGGAGCTATGACTTAGTTGTTTTTGTCAGAGCGTGTGTTTTGACCTTTCTTGTCACTATAGTAAGATTCTATAGTCTGAGGTTTTTGTAAGCTGTGCATTCATTTTCCCAATTACCTGACTTTTAAATTCTTGGTTAAGGTAGGACTCTGCTTGCAGCGTGGAGGGTGTACTGTTCCAAGTTTCAGGGGTTTTGTGCAACTCTTTCCAGAGATGCTTCTAAGGACCTGTAAGTTCCTCCAAGACTGTATGATCTAAGGAGATATGTTTACTCCTCTCCTGGCCTGTGCTCTGGTCTATCAGTGAACACAAGCATTCATTTCTGTCCTGGAACTGTGAGAAGGGCTCCCTCCCCACTCCTGCCACAAGTTCTGCTATGCCTGTGTTCCTCCTCAACCCAGGACTATCACACCAGGGGAAAGCAATGGAGTCCTGCCTCAGTGTCTGCAAAGAGACCCCTATAGTCTCCTCCTGACCAGCTGCTCCATCTTCTTACCATCTGTGGACTCATAGTTCCAGAAGTAGCTGTTGTTGCTGTCGCTGCTGCCATCACAACCAGTGCTGCTGATTCGGTCACTCCCAAAGCCTGCTCCTGGTTGGCCGGGGCCAGGATTGTGTTGGTTCCAGGTCTAGACTGTGCTCCTCTCTCACCTAGATCTGACAGCCCTTTCCTACTAACCTTTTGGTGCTTGTGGGTTGAAAAGTCTGGAAATCACCAGTTATTCAGTCCCCTGAGGCCTGTTCTACCTTTGCTGGGGCCCATTCTGTGCAAGCATGGTCTGCAGTAGACTATGCTCCTCTCTCAGCCTGGTGCAACTGACCTGTTGACCTTTCAGGTTGTGTTGGGCTTGAAATTTGTTTCACTCTGTCTTTTTGTGGGTTTTGCTGCTCTTGGATTTGTTTCATTTTTCACAGGTATTTGCAGGGATTTAGAGGAGAGTTCCAATGAGTCCCTGCCTTTACTCTGCCATGTTGGCTCTACTTACTCCCTCAATTTCTAATACTTTGCCACCACAAAAAGAGATTCTGTGAATATTTTTGTACAAATCGATCTTTTTCCCTTTTCTTTGATCTCTTTGGGATACAGATGTACTACTGGTATTGCTGTGTCAAAGTGTATGCACTCTTTTATAAGCCTTTAGGCATTGTTTCAAATTGTTGTCTAGAATAGTTGTACCAATTCACAACTCCACCAACATTAATGCATCCATTTTCTCAGAGCCCCTCCAGCATTTGTCATTTTAATTTCTGTTACATTAAGCAATCTGATAGGTGTGAGGTGGTACCTCAGAGATATTTTTAATTTGCATTTTTTTAATCAATAATGATTTAGAGTATTTTTTTTCCCATTTGACTACAGGTTGCTTTCATTTCTTCTTCTGAAAACTGCCCTTTCATTTCCTTTGACCATTTATCAATTGGGGGATGGCTTTTATTTTTATAAATTTAGGTCAGTACCTTATATATTTGGAGAAGAGAAGCTTTTATCAGAGAAAATTACTGTAAATTCCCCCTTCCTCTCCAGTTTCTTGGGTGCTTTCTAATTTTGGCTGATTGACTTCTTTGTCCAAAAACTTTTAAATTTCATGTTATTAAAATTATTCATTTTTTCCCCCATGATCCTTTCCATTTCTTGTTTGGTCATAAACTCTTCTTTTATCCATAGACCTGACAGGTAATTTTTTCCATGCTCTCATAATTTACTTAAGATATCACTCTCTATGTCTAAATCATTTACCCATTTTGAGCTTTGGGAAATGGTGCAGTGTGAAATGTTTCTCTATGCTTAGTGTCTGCCAGCCTGCTTTCCAGTTTTCCCATAAGCATTGCTCAAGTAATGAGCTCATTCCCCAATAGTATTGATGTTTGGGTTTACCAAATACTAGGTTACTGTGGAAAATTACTTGCTTATATTATGTGTCTAATATGGTCCCTCACTCTATTTCTTATCCAGTACTGGATTATTTAGTTGATTATAGCTTTGTAATACAGTTTGAAATCTGATACTGACTGCTAGGCTGCCTTTCTTCACATTTTAATAAATCATTGCTTCCTTCAATATTCTAACCATTTTATTCTTTCAGATAAATTTTATTTTTATTTTTTATAGTTCTATAAAGTATTTTTAGGTAATTTAGTCAGTATGGCATTGAATAAGTGCATTAATTTGGATAATATAAGTAGTCATTTCCTAAGTTGGTCAAGAATCACAAACTTTTGGGTCTTTCTTTTTGTAACCCCTGATTTTTGAGTTTTTGATTTTTCTCTTTCCCTCACTGCTCACATCCAAACAGATGCCAAGTCATGGATATTTCACCTCCTTTCTCCAGAATATATGCTATTCTCTCCACTGCTACTATTGTTGTGTAGGTTCTGATTATCTCTTGTTTGAACAATTGCTTACTCCTAACAGATATTTGCTCCACCACACATTTTCCCTCATCCTATTTTATATCTTATAAAACATATTTATCATTTTATTCTTACCTTCCTAGGCAGCTAAGTGGTTCTGTGAATAGAGTGCTGGTCTTGGATTCAGGAATTCAAATCTGGCTTTAGATACTTACTAGCTCTGTGACCTTGGGAAAATCTTTACATGTATGTCATAATAAGAGTCCCCAAATTCTTGAGTTTTGACTCTATATTGTAAAATACCTTTCATCATGCCTGGGAGATGCTATACAAATGCTATACTGATGCTAGATAAATTTTTTGTACACATGTCTGTTCATATCACTTATCTACTCAAAACCTCCAGTATTTGTATATAACCTAATGAGTAAAGGTTGTATTCCTTTATCTTGCATTCAATCTTCTCTGTATAACCTAGCACTAGCTTTTCTGTCTAATCTTGTCTCCTCAATCCTCTCATTACTCCTTTTCATTCTCCAACCTAGCTGTTGAACCTTACTTTGTCTCAGAACGTCCAAGACCCTTTTCTATCTCCATGCTTTTAATTACACTGCTCTATATATTTAGAAAGTCCCCCTTCTGTTCGCTATCTCCCTACTGATGGGAGAGGACTATAGGGGTAGAAACAGTATTTTATGAAAACTCTAGGACATTCCTAGATTCTAACAGAGGACTTTGTCAATTTATTACTTTTTGAATATTTAGTAACAATTTTTTTTGAAGGGGAGAAGGCAAAGCAATTGGGATTAAGTGACTTGCCCAAGGTCACACAGTTAGTAAGTGTCAAGTGTCTGAGGTTGGATTTGAATTCAGGTCTTCCTCTCTCCAGGGTTGGTGATATATTCACTGTACCACCTAACTGCCCCTTTCTTAACT
Organism: Bettongia penicillata ogilbyi; assembly: GCA_023548195.1. Taxonomy (NCBI): domain Eukaryota; kingdom Metazoa; phylum Chordata; class Mammalia; order Diprotodontia; family Potoroidae; genus Bettongia; species Bettongia penicillata. Next base: position 13,611,102 of record JAJHZJ010000089.1, on the reverse strand, counting down.
TATTATTTAAGAAGTTTAAATCTTCTAAAAGCTCTAATTTTAGAAGATTGTTTCTTCTGAAACAGGGTTTTAGATGTTGGTCACCCAGGGGTCATGAAGTAATCTCAGGCACTGGGAATGATCAGAAGAGTTCAATGCATTGGGTCACATCCTCCAAGAAAAGCACCCCTTTCTAACACAACTCTATTTTCTTGTAATCTCATCAAGTTGAATCCAGGACTCACACAAGTAATCATATTTTGCATTGTCACTCTTGCTTCACTAGCCTCTAAGGATCTTCATTCCCCACGTTGTCACCCAATGTATTAGCAATCTCTTTACACTCTGTGTCATACCCAGATCTGATAAACATGTATCCTGTGTCTCTGTCCAAGTCAGTAATAAAAGTGATGAATGGTTAGTGCTAAGGTTAGAATCACATGGGATAGCACTGGAGACTTACAGTAGAAAATAATGAATACTCTTTGGATTATGCTGCTCAAACAGCTATAAATTCACATAATTCTATAGTCCTCAAGCTCATATTTCTTGTTTTCATTGAAAAAGTTATTTTAAAATTCTTTGTCATGTGTATCACTGAAATTCAGCATTCCACTGTTCACACCTTTACACAGACCCACAGCAAAGGACTTTGTAAATTATAGGAACTTAATTAATGATTCTTATTTCTTCTTCTTCTTCTTTGCTTATTTATTATTATTAAATATTATTATTTATTTAATCCATGAGTATGATAGCACTAATAACAAAGTAAGTAAATTTAATCTAGAATGGTTTTAGTGAAACCATGTTCTTAGTTTTCTAAAAGGTTACCGCCATTTGTTTAATAATATATCCAGATATGAAAATCAAGACCAGTGGGTATTTATCTAGTGGAACATGATGATTCTTTGATTTTGAAAAAGCAGGACTGTACTTAGCAATCATCATTCATAGAGACTGCCTGTCTCATCCTCTATAACTTCTCAGTGATCATATCTGTAGGGTACCTCAGCATATCATGGGTGAGACAAGAGGCTTAAAATTATTTAAAATATCTTATCATCTACACAACTATCTTGAGCTTCAATTCCTTTGTCAATATGAGTATTATATTTGTCAATATTCACCTTAGGTATGAAATAGGAGTTGTGTAATGTGGTAACTATTATTGTATAATGGAAAATGTGTTTGACCAAGAGTTAGAAAGATTTGCAATCAAATCCTTGTGATAATGTACTTACTCAATGGACCTTGGACTAGTTATTCAGTTTCCTTGTTGTCAAATAGGAATAATAAAGTTCATGTTAACTATCTTTCAGTTAGGAATTTGGCATTGCTGGGCTGCCTTCCTTCCCATTCTTAAAATCAATTCCTTTTACTTTTTTAATCTTGTATTCTTACAGATATATTTTCTTACTATTCTTTCCCAACTCTATAAAATGAGCAATCAATATTTTTTTTTCCAATTGTTTAGATCTGTCTTTATTTGTACAAAAAAGTATTTTGTAATTGTGCTCACAAAGTCCTTGGATATTTATTGGCAGGTAGGCTCCCAAGTAGTTTATATTGTCAACAGTTATTTTAAATGGAATTTCTCTTTCTTTTTCTTCCTGCTAGATTTTGTTGGTACTATGTAGAAATGCTAATAATTTATATGAGTTTATTTTATAACCTGCAATTGTGCTAAAGTTGTAAATTGTTTTATTTAGTTTTTTTAGTTGATTCTCTAGGATTCTCTAAGTATACCATCATACCATCTGCAAAGAGTGATAGTTTTGTTGCCATATTGCCTGATTTTATTCTTTCAATTTATTTATCTTGTTTTATTGCTAATAGCTAGCATTTCTAATACAATATTGAATAATATTAGTGATAATGACATCCTTGCTTCACTCTTGATCATATTGGGAAGGCTTTAAATTTATCCCCATTAGAGATACAGTTCACTCTTGACTGTGGATAAATGCTTATTATTTTAAGGAAGACTCCATTGATTCTTATACTTTCTAGTGTTTAACAGAAATAGTGTTGTATTTCATCAAGGCCTTTTTCTGCATCAACTGATACAATCATACAATGTTTACAGTTATTGTTATGGTGAATTATACTGGTAGTTTTTCTAATATTGAACCAGCCCTGTATTCCTAGTGTAAATCTCATCTGGTCATATTGCATGGTCTTTGTGATATATTGCTGTAAACTCTTTGTTAGAATTTTATTTAAAAATTTTCATCAATATCCATGAAAGAAATTGATCTATAGTTTTCTATCTTGCTTTTTGTTATCTCTAGTTTAGGTATCAAAACCATATTGATATCATAAAAAAATAGCATTCTACCTATTTTTTCAAATTGTTTATATAATATTGGGATTAATTATTTCTTATATATTTGAATGCATTTGTAAATCCATGTATGTGGTCCTGATGATTTTTTTTCTTAGGAAACTCATTTATTGCTCATAAAATTTCTTTTGCCAAAAAAGGTTAATTATCATATTTCATCTGCTGCTAATGTGGGCAATTTATATTTTGGAAATATTCAAGCATTCCACTTAGATTGACAGTTTTACTGGAATATATTTGAAAAAAATAGCTTCTAAAAACTACTTTAATTTCATCATCATTGGTGTTGAATTTACCCATTAAGTTTTTGATACTGGTAATTTGGTTTTCTTCTTTTTAAAATCAAATTTATCTATAGTTTATTTTTTTCTCATAAAATCAGGTCCAAATATTTTTATTCATTAGTTCAATATTTTTTTAACTTTCAGTTTTATTTATCTTGCCTTTAATTTGTATGATTTCCATTTTGGTTTTTAATTTATGATTTTAAAATTGTTCTTTTTATGTTTTTTAGTTGCATTCTTAATTCATTAATCTGCTATTTCTCTTTTTCACTAACAAACACATTTAGAGATATAAATTTTCAGCTAAATGGCTTTGGCTTTGGCTGCATCCCACAAATATTGGAATATTAACTCATCGTTGTCATTCTTTAATGAAATTATATTGTTTCTATGATTAGTTCTTTGACCCACTCATTCTTTAGAATTAGATTTTTTCAGTTTCCAATTAGCTTTTAATTTATGCTTTCATGGCTCATTATTAAATATAACTTTTATTGTGTTATGTTCTCAAAGGGGCACATTTAATATTTCTGCTTTTCTGCCTTTTATTGTGAGGTTTTTATTCCTTTATATAGGGTCAATTTTTGTGAAGGTACCACTACAGCTGAGAAAAAAGATATACTCCTTTCTATTACTATTCAATTTTCTCTGTTGTTTTTTTGTCCTTCATTTTTAAAGAAGACAAGCAAACAAATTGGATTTAAGGGAGGGAGGGCTATGAAAAGTCACCAGCCTCACTTCCTCTTCTGGAGCCATCTGGGTCTGGTGGCAATATATAAATCCAGCTGCTTGGAGATGGCTTAAAATGCAGCAGGAGACCCTTGTTCTTTTTAAGCTAAGTTTTTTTTTCCTGAGTCTCAGTTTTACTGGGGCAATTCCCATTCAGTGATTAAGGTTAGGTAAGAAATAAGACAAAGAATTGCCTTTTAAACCTGGTAAAAAAATCAATCTGGGAGAGGAAGACCCTCAGGGTTTCCAGTCAAAACAGAAACAATTGCTGGTTAGATTTACTGATTCAATCAGGGCCCAGCCAACGACCATTAAGTGGGGCTTAGGCTGTGAATTACTGTTGGCCAATCAGTGAGAGCCAGAGTGAAGAAAGAAATCTACCTATAAAACTCAGAATATCTTGGGAGGTTTCAGTGATCAAAATTTACATTCTTTTGGGCAGATGTATTGACAAGGCAATATTCATAGCACTGGTGGTGACAATGAATATGCCAGTGTAGTTCTCAATTGCAAAGTATAAAAGACTCTCCATACAGCAGGTAGAAGAGAAACATTTATTTAAACACCAAAAAGTCAAATCCCAGAACCAGAAAGCAAATCTGTCATGGTGACAAAGAAGTTAATAAATATGATCACAGCAGGGAGCAAAGCCATTCTCAAACCTCCCCTCCCTCAGTCAGGGCCTTCTCACTATCAATTGTCACAATGTGTCAGTCTCAAACCTCCCCTCCCTCAGTCAGGGCCTTCTCACTATCAACTGTCACAATGTGTCATTCTCAAACCTCCCCTCCCTCAGTCAGGGCCTTCTCACTATCAATTGTCACAATGTGTCAGTCTCAAACCTCCCCTCCCTCAGTCAGGGCCTTCTCACTATCAATTGTCACAATGTGTCAGTCTCAAACCTCCCCTCCCTCAGTCAGGGCCTTCTCACTATCAACTGTCACAATGTGTCATTCTCAAACCACCCCTCCCTCAGTCAGGATCTTCTCACTATCAACTGTCACATTGAGTCAGTTGGGCTTGTGTCAGTTGGCCTGTGTTCTTTCCCCTCTGACCTGATCCCAGTTACTCACTTCCTCCTGGTTCTGCTCCACCCTTCCTATTCTGCCTTTTCAGCAAGCTCCTCCCACCACATGTGACTCATGCTTCCAGATCATATGGACCTAGTAATTAACCAGAAAGATCTTTCCATTTTAAATTAGTATTACAGCAGAGCACTCACAAGTAAGGGTATGATACCCTATGTGGACAGAGGGAGAAGAAGGAGGAAGAGAAAGGAAGGGAAGGAAGAATGGAGAAGGCAGAAGAAAGGGAAGGAGGAACTGTGTTGCCCAAGAACTGGCTAGTCGGTCCCCAGAGGGGCAGCCTTTACTAGTCACAGATTGTTGTTTGTCCTTTGTTCTCCATGAGGACCATCACACCAGGAAAATTTCACATTACAAGTGAATTGGATGTGAGGGAGTACTTTATCCTCTAGCCTCACTTTTTCCTTCAGAGCCATCTGGTTCCAGTGGCAAGATATACATCAAGATGACTGGAGATCCACTCCCCCTCCCCAATTTTCTCTAAAGGACTATTGTATATAACTATCCTGAGATTCTAGTCATCTCCTTGATTTCTATTTATAATTTATTTTATAGTTAGAGTTACCTAGCTCTGAGAGGGTATAGTTGAGGTGCCCCACTAACATAGTTGTAAGTTTTATTTTCTCCTATGGTTCATTTAACTTTTCCTTTAAGAATTTGGATTCTATGCAACCTATAAGGAAGTATATGAACTGATGCTGAGTGAAGTGAGAAGAACCCACATTGTGTGATGACTAATTTTCATAGACTTGGCTCTTCTCAGCAATGCAAGGCTCTAAGACAACTCCAAAAGACTTGTACCAGAAAATACTGTCTACATCCAGAGAAACAGCTAGGGTCTAAATGCAGATCAAATCAAACTATTTGCTCTCTTTTTTCTTTTGTTGTTTTGTTTTCTTTCTTGTGGTCCCTCCCATTGGTTCTAATACTTCATTACAACATGACTAATGTGAAAAAATGTTTAATATGAATGTATATGTAGAGCCTATATCAGATTCCAAGTCACCTTGGGGAAGGGGAAGAGGAGGCAAAGGGAGAAAACTGAAAACTCAAAAGCTTATGGAAGTGAATGTTGAAAACTAAAAATAAGTTAATTAAAAGTAAAGATTATGGATTCTGTGTAATTTGGTGCATACATGTTTCGTGTTGGCATTTCTTCATTGTCCATGATTTTTTTAACCAAGATATAATTTCTTTGCTTGCCACCTCTGCTATTTTAGTCATGTCTGATTTTTTTGTGATCCTGTGAACCATACTGTTCATGGGGTTTTCTTGGCAAAGATACTAGAGTGGTTTGTCATTTCCTTTTCCAGTGGATTAGGACAAACAGGTTAAGTGACTCACTCTGGGTCACACAGAGCCATATAACTGCCCCTATCCCTTTTAATTAACTAAATTTTTGCTTTTGCTTTGTCTGAGATCAGGATTGTTATCCCTGCCTTTTTTTTTTTTTTTTTTTACTTTGAAGCATGATAGATTTTACTCCGGACTCTTATTTTACCTCTGGGTATGTATCTCTGTTCAAGCATGTTTCATGTAAACAGAATATTATTGGTTTCTGGTTTCTCTTATCTATTTCAATTTTATAAATAAGTTCATTCCATTCCCATTCACAGTTACGATTTCTAAGTGTATATTTCCCTCCATTCTATTTACTTCTATTTTTCCTTCATTCTCTCTTTTTATTTGATCCTTCTTTAAAAGTCTGTTTTCTTTTCATCTGCCCTCACTTTTATCATTCCTCCCTGCTTCATCTCCTCCCCTTTGACTCCTACTTGCCTATTGGGTAAGATTTCTATTACTAATTGAGCATTAGATATTTCATTTCCTTGAACCAATTTAGATATGAATGAGGTTAACATTTTTGACTTCCCTTCCCTCATTTTCCCGTTCAGTGTAAAAGCTTTTCTGTGAGAATGTGTTTTATGTAAGATAATTTTCCACATTCTTACTCTCCTTTCCCTCTTCTTCCCAGACATCTCTCTTTCTCACCTATGCATTCTTTTTTTTAGTATTTAATTGATTCACTCCTGGACCTTTTTTCTATGTAGAACCCTTCTAACTGGTTCCATAATGTCTTAGCAGATTACATATCTATATACCTATATATAGAGATAGATAGATATTTATATATCTATAGATGTAGATAGATAGATATAATCTCCCCATATAGAAAGGTAAACAGTTTAATCTTGAATCTTTTATGATATTTTCTTTCAGTTTACTTGTATGTGCTTCTTTTGAATCTTGTATTTGCAAATCAAATTTTTATTCAACTACAGTTTTTTTAACCAGGAATGCTTGAAAGTCCTCTATTTCATTAAATATCCATTTTCCCCTTGAAATATTATACTCAGTTTTGCTGGATGGTTATTTTCAGTTGTAGTCTCAGCTCTTTTGCATTCCAGAGTATCATATTCTAAGAACTTTGCTTCTTTCATGTGTTAGCTGATAAATCTTGCATAATACTGACTGTGGGTCCATGATATGAGAATGGTGTTTTAAGAATTTTCTCAAAGGATTTGGGAGTTGTGGAATTTGGATATCATATTCCTGAGAGGTTTTACTTTGGGATCTTTTTCTGGTAGTGACTGGTGGCTTCTTTAAATTTCTATTTTACTGTACAAAAGTATTTATAGCAGCTCTCTTTGTGGTGACCAAAAACTGGAAATCAAAGGGATATCCATCCCTTTGGGGAATGACTGAACAAGTTGTGGCATATGAATATAATGGAATACTATTGTGATATAAGAAATGATTAACAGGAAGACTTCAGAGAGGCCTGGGAAGACATATGGACTGATGCTGAGTGGATGAAGCAGAACTGGGAGAACTCTGTGCACAGCAACAACCACAGTGTGTGAGAAGTTTTTCTGGTAGATTTAGTCCTTCATAGCAATGTAAGGACCTAAAAAATTCCCAGTGGACTTTTGAGGCAAAACCCTTTCCATATCCAGAGAAAGAACTATGGAACTGGATCACAGAATGAAGCAGACCATTTTCTTTTGTGTTATGTTTTGTTTTGTTTTATGGTTTTCCCATTCATTTAATTCTTTTATTCAGGATGACAATGGTGAAATTGCATTTAATAGGAATGTACGTGTAGAACCTATATAAGATTGAAAGCCATCTTGGGGATGGAGTGGGGAGGAAGGAGGGAAAGAGGTGGAGAGAGAGGAAAAAGTCTCAGATATATGGAGATGATTATAGAAGACTGAAAACAAATAAAATAATTATTAAAAAAAGAAAAAAATTTCTATTTTATCCTCTGGTTCTAGGTCATTGGCACTGTTTTCATGGATAAATATGGTGCCTTGTCTGTTTCTTTGATCATAGTTTCCAGTAATCTAATAATTCTTAATTATCATGCCTCAGTCTTTTTCCCTGGTCAGTTTATATAAAGATATTTCATATTTTTTTTCTATTTTTAATTCTTTTGATTTTGTTTTATCATTCTTGATATCTCATTGGATCATTAACTTCTACTTGCCTGATTCTAATTTTTAAGAAACTGTTTTCATCAGTTAACTTTTGTACTTCTTTTTCTATTTGACCATTTCTGTTTTTAAGGTATTATTTTCTTCACTATTTTTTGTGATTATTTTAGCAAACTGTTAATTATCTTCATAATTTTCTTTCCTTGCTTTCATTTATTGACTTAATTTCTTCTCTACCACTCTCATTTGATTGTGAGAATATATTTTTTAAAACTCTTCCAGGAATTCTTTTTATGCATGTGTCAAATTTGCATTTTTTTCTTTTGAAAGCTTGCTTATAGACATTTTGACTTCACTATTTTCTTATAAGTTTGTGTCTTCATCTTTGCTGTCACACAGTAAGTTTTCTTGTTCAAGTTCTTTTTGCTGTTGCTGTTGGTTGCTCATTTTTGAACCCTATTTCTTGATTTGGAACTTTATATTAATCTTGTCTCTGTTCCTGGTATGGGAGGGAGGGGCTCTACCTCAAACCTCAGGCTTTTTCACACTGATCTTTTCGGTGCTAGTTCTGGAAGTTTAGAAATTTTTGGTGCATTCAAGATGGGGTATGATCTAGAGAAATGTGTGATCTCTGTTCTCTTGGTCTGTACTCTGATTCTTACCCATGAAGGGTCCCTCATCCCTTGGGATTGCAATTGATAGTGTTCTTTCACTATGGACATGCATGCATATAGGGTATATGTATAGGGTAAATTTGCAAAAATTAAACTCTCTTCCTCAAAGACAAAATCAAGACATTTATTCAAGCACCAGAAATCTAAATCCATCATAATAACAAAGAAATCTATCACATTTTCAGTGCAGGGAGCATGATCATCCCCAAGTCTTCCCTCCTTCAGGTCATCCCCAAAACAAACTTCCTTAGGGAAAATCACTCCCTCTCTCACTGATGCCAGCTGCTCTGCTCTGCCTGCTCTCTCCAAGCATTGCTTCACACTCTCTTAGCTCCACCCTTCCTGTTCTACCCATTCAGCAAGCTCCTCTTCCCATCGGCTCCATGTGACTCAAGCTTGGACTGGGTCAGAGCTCAAAACAGGTCACATGGGACTATTAAGGGACAGAGAAGGTCTTCATCTGGCCATTACATTTATAGGCAAGATCTTTTCTGGCCATTAATAAGTCATTGGGAGTTTAGGGGTAACAGGTATCAACATAACTTCACAACAATATAACAAGGATAACACAAAACAAACACATAAAACAATATCTTAGGATGGAGGCTTGAGCACAAACATCCCATCATTATCTCCTCAAATGAATGAGACCCAACATCCCTTCAGGTAAAGAATGGAATTCTCTTCTTCTAGAATTACTTCCTGCTGAGATTGGCTGCAGAGTTGTCTCTGCCTCAAGAGGTCCCATTCGAGGGGTCAGTTCTTTATCTGGGATCTGGAGCTTGGTCAATGCCTGGTCCAGGGATGAGATATCACAGTTTAGACAAAGAGTGACATCCAGTTTAAGTAGTCAGTCATCTACAAGTGGAAGGCACTAAGCCTGCAGGACACAAATCTAGCAAATATGTTGAACAGACAAAAGCCGAAAAAGAATAAGGAGACGATAACCAGAAGCAGGGTAAATATAATATCACCAATGTTCCTGAAGTCCATGAACACACTGGAACTGCATTAATTCCTATCTTCCTCACTGCAGGGTTTCCCTATATAAGAGAGGTCCCTGCCCGAGTATCTATTAACACCCTAGTTACAGTAGTTGATTCAATTTTTCCAGTATATGCTTAAACTGATATGAGGTCTGTAATCTCATCTGCATACTTCTTTAATCTGAATTGGGGCTTGGCCAATTTCCTATTCTCCCTGCAGGTGTGACGAACTTGGATATAATGATTTGGGAAGATCTGTAGGTGCAGTTCTTACTTCTATATTCAGTCTAATATTAAGTCACTTGTCATCTTATATAGTTTGCTAGTGGTAATACCATCTATTTTTTCAAAATCTATCCCTGTTCTTTTTTTCTTTTTTAAAAAAATTATTTTCCGTTTTCAGCATTCACTTCCACAAAATTTTGAATTTCAAATTTTCTCCCCATCTTTCCTCCTCCTCCTACCCCAGGACAGCATATATTCTGATTACCCTTCCCTCCAATCTTCCCTCCCTTCTATCACTCCCCCATCCCCTTCCCTTCTATTTTC